>OZ024897.1:12369450-12724450 GCA_964017195.1 Siderastrea radians | reverse complement strand
CTGATTGAGTTGATATGTGGATTTATCTACCTCAGCAAAGGCGGCCCCGAAGGTTCAGGCGTATGGTCCGGAGTTGGGGTAAAATAACTGTCGATATCTTCTGTAATGTAAACTAATTAGTTCTTGTATTATGAGCTATACTACCTATAAAATTTTGTTTTCCTTTTTTAACAGTCTTAGGTAAAAACTGATCTTGACGATAAAATTTGGTGCAAAAATTAATGTTGTTCTCACAACATCACTTTTTCCGCGTTCAAGCTTCACCAGTTTTGCCGAAGAAATCATGATCTCAAGCCCGACTTGAAGTCGCTTGCCAAGATCAAAGTTTTACACATTTAGTCTACCAATATTTATTTACTTTGCATTGGTGCAAGGCTTTTAAAGCGTGAATAAAGTACTAACTGTTACATTATTGGCATTAGGAATTCAAACCACCTGATCCGCAATGAGCGATAAATACTGAATTAGGAGCTAGCTGCTGAGGTTTTCAGAACAGAACGTCCGAACATTGACTACTTTTTTAATGAGCATCAATCTTTATTTACTCTCGTGTACTCACTGTACTCATATAATAAATAAGTCGATCTAGTAAATGCATAGATCGTGAAATGACAATATGAGCAAGCAAAAAATTCTTATGACTCTCATATTAACCGTATTCATGAGATGGCAGAAGCAAATACCTAGGCAGCTGTTGGCAGGATGGATTTCTGTATTCATATATACCTGTTACCTTGTGTGGTCTGCATCCCTGTTTGTGATTGGCGATGCAAGCTGTATACACCAGAAATAAGTTACTCGCACAATCTCGCGTGGTTACCATCGACCATAATGTTTTTAACCCACTTTCCATGCATGCGAATGGCGAAGTAAATAATTCAAAAGACAACATTATTCAAAAGATTATTTACCAAGACAAAAGGGAAAAAAATTGGGACTGACATTGCATAAACGCGACTCATTATTTTGTGAACTCAATAGAAGATACCTAGTAAATTCAGTTGACAAATTGTCTATTTGTATAGAGAAATTTCAAAGTCATCACGTAGTCACAGGTGAACACACTCTTTATACTTTTTTTCGTGTCGAAAACGTATAACTCAAGAAAATATAATTTAAGTAAGTCCTAGATGGAATGAACCCTGGGGCGAATGTCGTGGTTCTGTTCTGAAGTCAAAATGCACTCCCACGATTAAATTTATTCAAAACTTGGGGAAAAAAGCGCAAAGTTGTTTTTGCAGCGAAAAATGTGTATATCGAAAAACAAGTTCCAGTCACATTTTAGGTTTAAGCCCCAGACTTAAAAGTTTAATTTGAACCACCTTCGTACGGAACAGTAAACGCACCACAACAAAGTGCATTGTTCCGCTGCATTTCAGCAGCATTTTATAAACACAGCATTGTTCCGCTGCATTTCAGCAGCATTTATATAAACAGCGTTTCGACTTTGTGTGTTAAGGGGCTAAGATCTGTTTTATTGCTTAATTTAGTAGAGTTCTAAGTAGACTGTAAACTATGTTTTTCGTTTTCTTCTTATTTTATTTCAAATTCCAGTTCTAGATAAATGTGATAGTTGGTCTGTTCAAAACAATGGGCTACGAGTTTTAATTTATTCCCTGTTTGTTTCTCTGCTTCTTCTTAAGATGCTTGCGATATATTGGCCCGGTTCCCTGTATGAGTCGATTAATGAGCAAGACAAATTGTACTCTAAGATTGACAGCTCGAGAATGATTTTACGTTTGTCTGAAGATTATCATATGAATACAACTTACACATAGGCAGGTGAGCCAAATATTGGTCATGCAAAAGATTGGAGAAAATAAATATATTTTCCCGACGAAACCACAAGGTTCTCTTGGCTATTTACTATACTTTTTTTTTATAATCCAGTGGTTGTACATGAATTTATTATTGAAAAGCAACCGTATCCCACCTTATTTCGTAGAACATTAATCCATAGGCGAGTCAGAATAGTGATTTATTGACAGTGTGAGCTTAGACTTTGCACTCGCCGCAGATATTCAGAACCTTGATTGCAACGACCTAACAGGAGAAACCGGGAGTTCGTTTACAGTCCTTAAGTCGGACAAAAAAGCTAGTCAGGTTCTTCATAAGTAAACTGCCTAAGCTGTATTCACTTTGTCACAAGCAAATTGTGACAAACGCATCATAAACGAATACGACAGAGCGGGGCCCCTATCTGTCAGGTTAATAACGGTGTAAGAACCTGTATGCAATACGCTGTTTGACTTGTTGTGTTTCCTTTGTTTTACGTCAGCAGAAAGTTTTACAGGTTCTAAAACCGAGGTAAAGCCTCTGTCTTTCTCTTTATCAACGTACTAGACGTTCTTTACAAACAATGTTCTTTTTTGAGCTTAGCAAAATGCACTTGGCGAAGTATTATTGGAGCGTAAACCGACCGCGTGAAAGGTAACGTTAGAAGCTCCGCTGACTTTCGGGATCTCAGACCTATTTGTTTCGTTGCTGTCAAATGCTCGTAGAAAACTGAATACAGGTTATTTGCTTCATGAACTTTATAGCTAGCTTCACATTGATCGTATTTCCCTTTAAGCCCCAGTATCAACATGTATGTTCTCCTCGCTGTTGTCCATATATTTCTTATAGTACTAGTTGAGAGTTTTTGATCACACATCAAGACACCTCATCTTTAGTGATCATTTCCTTAATTCTCATCACCTGTATGTTTGATCAAGTAATGATACGGTAAGGAGAAATAAGATTCTTGTCACTATTGCGGCTTAAAGGGTTAACCTGGTGGGAACGTTTGTACCCATTTCGAAAATTTAGAAACAATGAAACGTGAAAAAAAGCGATGAAACCTCCGTCCGGCCAGACCAATTCATTAATTATGAAAATAGAAATTTGGTTGATCTTGGAAATCGATAACCAATCTATGAAGAAAATTTGTGTGTCTGTTAATTTCAACGAATTTTATCAAATTCCGTTGGTTGTCATCCATTTGTATCGATTCAGTTTACCCATTTGAGCGACTCGATCGTTACATCAAATTTCCTCGTTACCACGCTCTCTCGTCTTTTGCCAGGCCACTGATGTCTCACAAGTATGCTAAGTTAACCAAACATTGCTTCAACCAATGTGGTCAATCGATGTAGCAATCGATGACAATCGATATCAATTGATGTAATTAAGGAATTTTTCTGATAACTATCGACTGGCCTTCGATTAGCCAATACCAACCGCTATCATTTATGTGACTGTCTTCGACTGATATTGATTGATTTCCAATCATAGCTCGATTTTCATCGATTGGCTAGGCAGGATAAACTTAGGCCCTGTTTACGTGGAGAAAAGTCCCGGGTAGACGGTTCACCCCCTACCTTAGCCACCCTGGGCGAGCCCAACTTTTCATACCGTTTCTCTGCAAAACCCAGCGCGCGAAGCGTTTACATGAGAAATTCAAACCTGAGGGGCCCGTTTCTCGAAACTCCCGATAACTTTCCGGGCCCGGTAAGTATTTTTTCGAGCTCATTTATTTATCAGCTAGTGGTAATTATCGATGCAAACTTAGCGATACACTTCACGAAATTATGAAGATTAAAACATAGCTATCAAAATCAATAAAAATTTTATAGCTCTTGGAGAATATTGTGCACCTAAAATAGTTTTCGGGTGCGGAAAGTTATCGGGAGTTTCGAGAAACGGGCCCCTGGCCCGGCTTACCCTCCTGGTAGGGTCACTTTTTTTTAACCCGGACAACCATTTTTTACATATAAACCTTACAAAAGCCTAGCCCGGAAAGACAGTTTTGCGTGCCAGTTGATACGTATTGACCTGTGTAAGGTTTTAAAAGTGACGAATTCAACAAAATGTATTTCGAAGAAATAAAGTTTAAACAAGCAGGGGAACAGTAGACTTCAAGCGGTCTACTGTTCCACGCGTACGTAGAATCAGGGAAAAAGGGTGACTGTTCGCAGGCTAGGGCTACAGTGATCGAATTAACGAAAGGTATCCGAAGGAAAATGGCGTATTGAGTTTCGTGCCTATGTACGGTAATGAATAGTTCCGTGAGGTCAACTATGACTCGGTGAGCAGGGCCAACTCCTTCTCATGTAATCGCTTAGTACACGACCTCACACCTGCGAAGAAGACCACAAACTGCACACTTAGGACAACAAAGTGCTATGATTTAGTGTTATAAATATAATAATCACGGCTATTATTAACTTTAAGGATTTTTACATGTAACATGCATGAGATGTGTACATTTATCTTGTGATGAATAAAGACATTACCATCATCATCATCATCATCATCATCATCATCATCATTATTATTATTAGCCTCGGATAGGGGGGTTGCCTCGGGTACCCGGGGCAACTTTTATCCATATAAATAATGCCTTAAATTTTCCCTGGTTCTCCCTGTCACTCTTCCAGCCTTCAAAACACACACCTCTCTTGACTAAATTATCCTTTTATATGTCACTTGTTCTAGCTGGCCATCATTACTATTTTGGGAATCTTGACTTGGTTAAAGAGAAACAAAGCAGTGGTAAGTGAAACTTTAAAAAGTGAAAATTTCTTTAAGAGAAATTTTGTTATCGAAACTCTTCCAGCCAATTTGCTCTCGGTACTTACATGATAACTAATAACATATTCTCTCTAGGGCCATGCGCAAACAATGCCTTACACTAAATAAGATACGGGAGACTTAGCCCGACGCGGTCAGGAGCAGGGAGCTCCTGGTGAAGTGCTGATTCATCGTTGCGGGAAGACGGGTGGGGCGTGAAAAGAAGCAATCGTAACAGCGAATAGACTGAATGAACTATTGTCAAAAGGGAATGACCTTATATAAGGGACACATACTATAGAGGCACGTGTTGGATTGCCCCGGAATGCACGCGGTGCGCTAGGATTACGTATGCAGATTTCTAAGACTATTTAATGCAGAAACCCTTGAAATCGATGAAGGTAATAACTCCACTGCATTGGATACGAAACAAGTATTTACCGTAATTTTAAAGCTACCATGACATCGTTTCCAAAAACAACAATAACAACTTTATTGAAATAATAAAACAATAATCGTCAATGCTTGGAGGCCCGCAGGTAGCGATCACGCTAATTGTGGCGGGTTCACAGAAAAATGGAAATAAAAGAATCCCCCGAACGAAGCGACACCCCGAAAGTAAGATTTTGTTAACATACATTGTTTCACCCCGGGAAGAAATCATTGCTCACAAACGTTTTGTATTTATTCGAGATGAAAACTCTCACTGCTTTCACATGGATTTTTCGTCCCGGGGTGAAATTCTGACCCTGTGTTGAGGAAAGGGATGAATGTTTTTCAGCTATTCTCTCACTAATTAACAGATGGTATTCTACTTGGTGATGTGCATCTTGTGGTTCATCGTTATGATCATTCAAGTGATCATAGCTCTTATTGCATGGCTCATCTGGCATATCATCCGCAAAGTGGTGGAGTCCAACTGTCATCAAATAGGGGACAAATGCTTTTGTGATGACACAGAGGACACCCCCATTACAGGTGAGTTAAGGGCTTTGGTTTGGTACCTGGAGTATCGAGGGTTACTGGGTGAAACGGGGAGTTAATAAGGAGTACGCCGCTATTTCCTTCTGTCATTGTTTGTGCTCCTTCCTACAACAAAATCAGTCTCCTGCTATCTCAAACGAACTAGGGAAATAAACAATTGTCGGGGGTAACGGGAGTTTGAGACGCTCAATAGTAATTTACTGTCAACCATTATTCAAGAATGGAAACTGGTTTTAATCCGAGATAGCGGATGATTTAATCTAGATATGGTACAAAGTTTTCATCTAGTAACAGACGTTTCTTGTTTTTTGTTTTGTTTTGTTTTGTTTGTTTTTTTTCTGCCGTTAACCGTTTCAGTTCTAAAGAATACTGAGAGTCAAACTTGAAGTAAACTACTATAAAACTACATTTTCTAAAACAATGAAACACAGTCAAGCGGTATTGTAGGACAGTATGGTAGGACAGTAACGCTGACGGAAAAGCTTTCAGTTGAATAACCAAGGCTAAGTAGTTTCGCCTATTAAAATAGCCGCACTTTAGTGCAGCTTGATAAACAGCACCACAGGAAAGTACTGCTCAGTAGCTTTCATCTGACCGGTCACACTTTAGGATTTTACCCACAGACTCAGTAGTAAGAACCACCTTGTACAGCATAATAAGCAGTTCCACAGGAAAGTACTGCTCGGTAGCTTTCATTTGAGTGGTTACACTTTAGGATTTGACCAGCAGACTCCGGCAAAAGTTAGACCAACTGCGTATGGGGTACGGCATCATAAAAATTGACAATACCACAGCAAAGAACTGCTCAGTAGATTTCATTTGAATAGTCACATTTCAGGATTTCACTAGCCTACGTAGCAAGCGTTTCCGTAGGGTTTTCCGCCCGTTCGAGGCGTTTTTCGCTTTTTGGCGGCGCAAAAGTTGGGGCGAATGCAACACTGATAGAAGCAGAAAAACGCTTCAAACCTGTGGAAAGCCCTACGGAAACGCTTGCTACGCAGGCTAGGATTTCACTCATAGACTCGAAAGCCAGAACCCGCCGTGTACAGCATAATAAACATCAACAGCAGCACAGGAATGATCTGCTGACTAGGCTTTCATTTGAATGGGCACATTTTAGCATTTCACTCACAGACTCAAGAATCCAAGTCAATAAATGACTCGAGCGTTGACGGGAAAATGATAGGGTTAACCCTTTAAGCCCCAATAGTGACAATCATCTAATTTCTCCTTACAATATCCCTACTTGATCAAACGTACAGGTCACGAGAATAAAGGAAATGATCACCAGACATGAAATGTCTTGATGTTTAATCAAATTCTCTCAAGTTCTCTATAAGAACTATATGGAGAACAGTGAGGAGAATACGCATGGGGATAACAGTTTCATTTCACCACACAGTGCACAACTGCGATGACATCAGGACAATTGAGGCCTGTTTCTTGGCCATTCTGATCGTGGCAGGCTTCGCTGCTGTTTTCACTTTGGCTGGTTCTATCATTGGCTGTATGGGAACCTGCTGCGCAAGATCATCACAGGTAACTATGGTAACCAAAGTGTATTTCAGCCTTCGTTTTCTGTCCGCCCAAAGTAACAGAGCTCTGGGCTCTAGAATGACTGCAAGTTAAAAAAAAATTCAATCACCAAATTATGTTACTTTTTCCTTTTAAAGGCTGCTTTAGGGGTTTGATAAAAAAACTGCTTTGTCCGATAATACGTTTGACAGATTTTAATAACAGCCGTGACGACGAGAAATGATTATAATGAGGACAATGAACAATAGAGACAATGCGTCGAGGGGACTATCGGTCCAATAGTTTCCCTTGGGGATAACCTCCAGTCGATAATCCCCTGATAGTCGCTTACGCCCTACACTCTGCCTCCAGTCCCTTCCCTTCCTGCTTCTGCCCTTCTCCCCCTGCCACAAGTTCTACTGCCCCCTTGCCTGTGGAGGGCGACAGGGGGCGGCAGCTTGAGAGAAAAGCGGCGGGCGGTGTACAGGAGGCGGCTGAGACGGTGCGGGGAGCGGGATTCCCAAAGGGGCGTGAGGCTGGAGAAATAGTGAAAATTATGCAAAATTGCCGAATATTTCGCAATCGAAAAATTGCAAAAAGGTGGGAGCCCGGAGCCGGGACTAAAGGGTACGGGAAGCGGGGATTATAACACCCCTGCCCCCTCCACTACTTGCCTCCCCTTCTCTACCATTCTGTAAAATAAGGGAGGATTCTATCCGTTCAGGAACATTTCTTACCACCCGCTTTTGCCCACATATTTCCTTTTCTATTATCCTACTCAGTATCGAGTCGTTCTCCGTCACTAATGCAAGCCTTTTCTTCACAGCCAGGTAACGTGGTAGTAGTGCAACAGCCGGGTGTTTACCCCATGGGGGTGCAACAGACCGTATTCACCACCCAGCAGGGATATCCACCCCAACTGCAGGGATATCCACCCCAGCAGGGCTACCCACCCCAACAGCAAGGCTACCCACCCCAACAGCAGGGCTACCCACCCCAACAGCAGGGGTACCCTGGTAAGCCGGAGCCAGCGGGGGATGGTCCTCCTCCAGAATATGGAATGGCAGAAAAGCAGTAGAAATCAATGACCCTCACCCTGTGAACAGGCTCCACAGTGAGGAACAGGATGTACAAAAACGCAAGCGAGTGAAGTGAACGTGCGAGGCCTGGGGTCTCACATGGCTCGCGTCGCTCGCCAATTTTGTCTTCTCTATATTTCCCACAACGGAGCCTGTTAACGGGATAGAGTGACCTGGTCTTTTCTGTTGTATTTTTGACGGTGTTTAATGCTTTCGAAGACGTCGCTGTGGCCGATTTTACAGGCCATTCTGTCACGCTTTTTTAGAGATTTTGCGTAACTACTGAAAAATAGCCTGCGTAGCAGTCGTTTCCGGTTCCTTTTAGCCAAGTGGGAGAAGCGTGAGCCAAGCGGAGACGCGCGAGGGCATGGGGCGAAAAGGAGCAAAAGAATTGGAAGCGGGCAATTTTTTTGCTCCTTTTCGCCCCATGCCCTCGCGCATCTCCGCTTGGCTCACGCTTCTCTCACTTGGCTAAAAGGAAACGGAAACGACTGCTACGCAGGCTAACTGAAATATAGTGGTCCGGTCCTTTAGCGTAACAATTTTGGAAAAGAAAAAGCTTCTCGGTGTGATCTCGATATAAGTTGTAGAAATGGAGGCCTCACTACTTCTAAAACCATAGTGAAAATTGTCCTGCTTAGAAATACATACGATGTAGATTTTCAATGTGTAACCTTTTATTCCGGTGATAAAAAAAAAATTCAAATACTTGTGTGAAATGCTAAGTCAGCGCTTATAAGTAAAATAAAAGGCACTTGATCACAGACTGGAGTAAATCACCTAATTGCAGGGGGTGAGGGGAGGTGTCAGCCGGGGGCTGAGCAACAGTTAGGAAAACATACCATCCGATGCTAGATTCTGACAACAATTCTAAGGATTCCTCTCTTTTAACTGCAAACTAGGAACGGTCTTTACAAATTGGAAGGAAGAAAAAAAACTTTATTTACGTGTCAGCACGACCGCTGACGACAGTGCTAATTTTGGACACTATAAACCTCTGGATGGGAAACTCACCTAGATGGGGGAAAGGATGGGAAAATCGGGCTCCCCGTGCGTTACTCTGGTCGAGCACGGTGCGCGAAAGTGGTTGGACTGCTTTCATGAAGTCCCACCTCCCAGTTTTTCCCGCTCTTTACGGACGAAAGGCAACGGCGCCTGGAGAAGAGGCATGGAAACTTGTGTTCTGAAATCGCTAATTTATTCGCTTGTGAACAGATTCCTTTATAAGGAACAAAACGCGAGGAAAAAAATCGCCCAGTGCTCCCTCTACCCATCGCTCGCTTCATAGGAATATATTTTTTGCCCTATTCCTCACTAAGAAGTCTGATCGCCGGCTACTAATTGCTTGAACTGAGATTGCAGTTCTTCGTTTTACTTAGCAACCGCGGAAACGGGAACACTAGGTGAATGGCAGTGATTGCCGTAGAGTCACCAGTAAATTTCTGCGGCGTCATGCTTGATGCCGATCGGTGATTTCGATCGGGCGTTGCATGCGGTGATCAGGCTCGCAGGCCAAATTGACTTAAAATTTTCCTTAATCATGTCTGTGAGGAACGTATAAAATCCCCTTGCCGGTATCTGGCTTCATTAGGTTGCGACAAGATTGAAAAGGCCTGCCGGTTAATTGCCCCGACACCGACTTACGATGAGTGCATGACCAAACAGACTCGTAAGTGGACGGAAGTACGTAAAAAAGCCATTTTATTGCAACCTCCCGCACGTGGCACTAACCTAGAAAATAACACTGGGGCCAGTTTGTACCACTGTCAACTTGAATGACATCGCTGAACAATGCAATACGCATGATCAGTAACGTCACCGTGAAACCACAGGGCGCCGAGACATTAAATTATAGTAAATGTATGGGATTTACCGTCAGTTTCATGCTATCGCGACGTATCGCTAAATATATGTATGAATCAATGTTAAATAAACGTTAAATTAACTCACTTGTGGTGCATGTGTTGTCGTCCTTTTCCCTCAGAAATGATATTTATAGCGATTTCGAAGGGTTTTGAAAACGCCGTTGAATGTCACACAAACGGTTAAACACAAACTTATTGTCTGGGCCCCCTGTACTTTAGCCTGCGTAGAAAGCGTTTCTGTAGGGCCGGCTCTGCAGCTTTCAGTTTTTCGCTTTTAGGCCGCGCAAAAGTTGAGGCGAGCGATTTTTTGCGGCCAAAAAGCAATAAATGCTTCAAACGGGCGGGAAAAGCCTACGGAAGCCCTTGCTACGCAGGCTAACTCGTCTTCAAAGCAATTTTGCCCTGTTCACGCCCAAACGAAAATTTCCCCCAGCGAAATTTAGCAAGAAATAAGATCCAGCCGACAAAAAAAGCAAAGAAAAACATCTTAACCACTCTGTTTTTGTAACTGGCAAAGACAGGCAAATGCATTGGAAATGCATGGCAGCCATTTTGAGAAGCCCACGTTTTCGCACCGCTGACCACTGTAACCCTTTAAGCGCTGATATAAAATTGCATATTCTCCCTACTGCCATACAATTCATATGGAACTAATAAGGAGAATTTGTCTAAATATTAAGAATCTTATCCCTTTGATCACTCTCTTTGTTCTCATTACTTGAATGTTTGAACAATTATCGATAATGTAAAGAGAAATGTCATTTTCGACACTGTTAGGGTTACACGAGGCAATTTTTCCTGCCACTAAGACCACTAGCAACGCAACAGATGACGACAGCATTCCGAGGCAAGTTGCAGAAGACATGTTTCACGCTGCAACTTATCTCACAACGTTGCGAAAAGTGGTAGCCTAGTCTACTTTTCCTGCAACTCGCAACGCAATTTTTCCATGCCAGAGAAGTTACGAAGAAGGGGTGTTACACGAGTAATTCTGTTCGCGACTTCTCTCGCAACGCCGTTGCGTTGCAATTTGCAGAAAAAAATTGCCTCGTGTAACAGTGACTTATAGGGTTAAGCTTTCTTAAATTTAGCATTGTCGACTATAATTCTGTTGGGAGACCAAACGGTGAGAAACTTGCGTCAACTTACGCACAAACTGGAGTTTAATTTGACTGAACGCAAGTCATCGCTAGTACACATGAGTACACACAACACAAGTGCATATAAAACGAAGTCCCATTCGCCGCAGTTTGAAAACTTGTGGCTCGAACTGGCTACTTGCGATTCCGTCTGTCCAAAAGCTGTCGTCATAGTTCAAAAGTCCTGATTTCTAATAAATAATTTAAAATGAATCAAGACACCTGTTTCCGTCTAAATAGTCAGTGAGTTGGCATTTCGTGCCTTTTCTTCTGAGCAATCACGTTTTTCCTCTTTTGTTCGATTATCAGTTATTGAATTCTTTTTATCTCGTGCAATATAAAGTCTAGTAAATAAAGTTCTCCGTAATTCCAGTCTCAAGTGCATGAATTAAACACATCCTTCGACGCAGGCTTGTTTTCACTTGAAGCAAACTTATGTCCTTTCACGGATCGTTGTGCTAAGCCTCTATACTGAAAAGTAAATAAAATAAAACTTTTCCTTTCATTCTATGAAAAAGAATTAAACGATAACACCGAACAACGTGTTGACATTCCTATGACACCATTATCAAGTTCAGACTAAACCAAGACAAGTGTAGTGAAAATTTAAATTTTATTTTATTTTTCTCATGAAATATTTCAACAAGGATCCCTATTTCCCTCTTGGAATGGATATGATATGAGCAGTATGAGCAGATATTCGCATGGTCTATTGCACATACGTGGATCAATTATCGTTGTCTATTCGCTGATAGCCAACGGTCGCGCGCGCTACGTCCTTGGAAGGTATAACAGACAGTATACTCTTGCCATTTGAAGCTCGCGGGAGAAACAGAAAATTGTTCCCCACAGCGGGAGTTAGAGATACCTAGTAGTAAACTACTGCTGCAGAATACGCTCAGTGCCAGATCGAACTTGTAACTGAAAAACTTTGGCCACGTACGCGGTACGCAGAGTAAGGGAAAATATTTATAGCGTTTAGGCTATCTAAAGAAACGGCTACGACGCAGAAAGTAACTGGATTCAAAAGAGGAAGGCTATCTTCCTAGAAACAGGCTAAGTGGTGCGCAGTAGGCGGAAAGTAACTGAATTCAGAAGAGGAGGGTTCCTTAGACATGCTTAGAAACTTGCCAGCAGTGCGCGATACGCGAAAAGTAGCTGAATTCAAAAGAGCAAGGTGTCTTAGAAGCTGCCTACGAGGCACGAGGATATTAATTAATCGAAAAGTGGAAGGTCACTTCGACGGTGGCTACGCGGCACGCGGTGTGTTATCAGTTCAAATTCAAGATTCATGTCATTTTCGCCTTATTTAGCAGCATGTTTTTACTGCAAGGCATAAACGTTTTTCTTTTTGTCATCAGTCTCGCGGTGCGTTTTTAGAACGAGGAAAAGAACCTTACTTTTGCTTTCAAGTGTCGCAGCTTTTGAATAAAGTAGTTTCTACGTACCGTGTAGTCGGCAACGAAGTCAGACAGGGTATTCTGCAGTTGAGTGGGCTTGTCGGTTCAAGATTTCTAATCTTTTATCTGTAATCACATTAATTGCCGTTAGCCACTAATCTGGCAATGGCACGGTTGGCGGTCGCTAAGTACAGATTACAAAAATTACAATAGTACTTTAAAATTTAAATTAAAATGCATCAGAAACAAACTTAGTGTCGACTAAAACGAAAAAAAAAAACAGTCGCTGACATGACAGGAACTGTGACACGCCGTTGTTAAATGCCCCGACGAGTTTGCGTCTACAACAGTAGATGGAAGAGATTTCCAAACTCGGATTGATCTAACGTAAAAAGAGTACCGGTTTAAAGGAATCAACCGGTGGCAGGCGACTGCCTCATTTTAAATTTGTGGCTTTCCTTTGTCTGTGTGTATCCCGGGGGGGGGGCGGGGGGGGGCACTTAACAAAGTTTTATACGGGGATGCTCCGCCTCGAGGTCCAACCCCTTACCCTTTTATATACCATTTTTGACAGAAAAGATACCCCTTTCGTATACCAGATGGTTATTTATAAAAATATTTGAAAGAAGAGGGTCATGAAGTGGTCTCCGGTTGAATCGCTTATTGGGAGTGGAGCCTGAGACAAGCGGCTCGCGGTTCTTTTGGAAACTATGACGTAAACTGTACAGTCCCATGAGAATACTCTGTTGTCTTCAAGAGGGGTGCTATTAAGCCATCCAAGTTTAAAACAATAAACCTCCCAAATTAAGTTTCACAAAACATAGACAAACAATTAACACCACTGAAGATATTGCTCAGTAGTTTTGTTTCGATGGTCGCACTGAAGGATTTCATCCAAGGACCCAAAAGTAGGAACTACATTCCATAAATTAAGGTTCCACCCAATCTGAGAGAGAAAGGATTGGTCGGTATAAATCGAACCCCGCTATCAACTGAAAAGCTGGCAACAGCAGAAAAGGATATAAACTAAACGGTTTATAATTTCTGAATCTTTCCGCGCGAATTTTCTGCTCAGTTTACAGTATAAACCGTTTGCGTTCTGAGAAACATACGTCTAAGCGTGGTGTTAAGGCCTGGATAAACTCATGAAGAAATATTGCTGCGGGAGCACTAAATCTCCGAATTGCTTCCCCTGTTTCTGATGAGAACTTTACGGTTGGGAAGCAGCAATCAGTGTTTTTGCTGTTTCCAAGAAGCAAGATTTGCTCACTTCCACATAATGTTTCCTCGCCTGGCTAAACAGGGGGATATTTGCTTTTACAATGCTTCTGCAACGGTGTTTCCTAGTTTAGTCAGGACCTTAGTGTATGTGCGACCTCTTTCTGCATTACTTAACATGAAACATGCCCCTGCAAAAAAAATCAAGAACAAATTAAGCGCCGCTTTCAAGTTGGTGGAGCCTGCGGCGTGGGGTAGTTTTCTTTTTTGGAAACTATGACGTAGGTTGTACAGTCCCACGTGAATACTATGTTGTTTTCAAGTGGGGGGCTTTGTGGCCCCTTCTGACTTCTAAAAACTTCAAAGTTTAAAATTTTGAAAACTTCCAAATTAATTTTACAAACGTGGACGAACAAAACACACACTTAGTAGTTTTCATTTAATGGGCACCCTTAAGAATTTCATCCACGGACCCAAAAGTAGGAACAACATTTCTTAAATTAAGCGTTCGACTCAATCTGTAAGAGAAAGGATCAGTACTTAGAAAAAAGACATCAAAGCAACCTTGATTGAACCTGAATGCAAATCAAAACCGTACAAATCGATCCCACATCAACTGGAAACTGAAAAGAGTCGTAAAAGATGATGCACTACCACCTAATGTATTACCACCGAATTTTCTGCTGAAGCAGCCCTTTAGTAGTGTATCTGCGATCTCTTTTTAATGATTAAAGAAAAAAACCATGCGCGCTGGTGAAAAAAAAATTAAGCACCGTTTTTACTAAACATAAAAACCTTGAGCAAAAAAATTCCCTTAATGCATTTGCACGGTGATTCATTCAGTTTGAATTCGCTAATTGGACAGTATTGTGTCAGCATTTAATTTTCTGCACGCGTCTTAATTTGCAGAGCAAATCAGCATCGCACTGGGAAAGGAAGGCCTTTTGCTATAGCTAGAAAAAAAAATTAGTTATAGGTAAAGTACTCCGCCGACAAACACACGTGCAGGAAGGACATAAGCAAATATAATCCGAAGATAAGCCACAGAAAAATTGATATGACAGATTAAAAGTTTACGTTTTGAGAAGCCTCGTTACTTCGCAACCGAGCAATACTTGTCCAGCAAGTGTTAATGACTTCAGCAAACAATGAACTGGTATTTTGTCTAAGTTATTGGTATTCAAACGCAGATTAGTGCAATTGTAAGGTGTTGTATCATCACTACCATTGGCTGTCGCTTAATTTTGAGACACAAATATTTACCGAGGTTGCTATGACCACGAGCAAATAACAAACTCTCTTGGGATAGCCGCGGCAAACCTTGAATAAAAAAAGCTGTTGTAGTAAAGAAAAGTTTAGCCGCTTGCTCACGACCACTTGGCTTCGTTGCTTGGAGGCATTTGCGTTAGGAAAATTAAACACTGCGTTTTATTTAAGTGTTGGATAATATGACGGACGTAGAGCCAGGAAAAGCGAAGGCCGCGGGAATCGTAGGCATCCTGATTGGGTTGACAGCTTTGGCCAATATTGTCTGTGGATGCATATACGCTGGTCTAGGCGGCAAAGATGGATCAGGTCTTTGGTCTGGCTTTGGGGTAAGTTAAGAACACCAGTAATTTTTGTCTTGGTGTATAATAGCCCTTAAGAGATCCTTTAATGCAACTACGAATGATGCTGGAGTCTTTAAAAGCCCCTGTCCCATTGAAGCCGGTAATGCTTCTCGCAGCTTGTTTCAGTTTGGTAGTTCAGTAGAAAGATGGAAGGATTTTACTTCTGGTAGAGGCAGATGTTTGATTTGGAACTCGTTCTGTATGCAATCAACTCGCTCCATGGTGTACCTGGACAAGTGACTCAAAAATGTTTGATTCAACCAATTTGTGATGAATTCTAGTTCTTGAACTGCGGTTGTGATAAAGATTTTTCATATAACAGATTGCCTCAACCTGGACCGCTCTACTGTAAACTGCTGAGCAATGCCTTTTTGTTATGCTACAAGGTTTTCTACTGTATTTTGCGCATAGGCGTACGGGCCGGGGGGGCGGGGGGGGCTGCAGCCCCCCCAGTTGCGAAAATTTTCGGGCAAAACGCTTGTGATTCGGGCAAAAGCACTTGGGATAAAATATTTGTTGTTTAAAATATTTATTTATCTACTTATTTTATACATTGATAAAAATATGTATTTATTTATTGAGTCCGGCTTCTACAACACGACCAAACGGTCCATCTTGAAACGTTTGAATGGCTTTGCTGCCGATCTGCCGATCGCTAGCAGCTTGGCATTTGCTTCAGTTCGCGCCAACGTTCGCGCCAATTCACATAAGGCGGGAGAACGCGTACGCTTTGTGAATCGCGTGCTGCTCACATGTAGTTGAGTTTCGGTTGAGGCCTTCGTGGAGTCAAAGCAAACGTTGTTTAAGAAGAAAAAAAGTTCAAATTCAAGATCAAGAAAAGAGTTCAAGTTCAAGTAGAAAGTGCCTTAAGGTCAAGCGGTCGACAAGACGAAAGGTAAATGATTGGTAATTAAGTCAAGGCATTTTGTCGGCTTGTACTAACTACCAAAGCGTGGAGATAAAGATTTGCAAAAATAGCTCTTCGGGTTTTTGCCCGAGTGTTTTTATTTTTTTCTTTGGTGTAATCTTTATTAAACGGGTTTATCTTAAGCGTTAAACCTGGTCGAACTGTCCGTCATTGTCAAGCTAGGTGAAAAATTTTGGAAAACTCTCTAAATTTGCGTGAATGGAGATTAAAAGCAACAACGTGAGCGCGTTGCAAATTTGACAGTTGATTTTAGATCAGAAGAAACGCTTATTCCAATTTCACCAAAACGGCATAAGTTGGGTGTTTTTGTTCGATTTTGGTAGGGTGCACTTTAGCGTGTTAAAAGGCGAAATTACTTCTCATTCAGTGAAAGCTTATATATTTTTGGACCGCTGCATAAATGATCTATTATGTATAGCAAAATGCTGGCCCCGTGTGCAAAAGCTGTGTTTTATCTTAGTTTTATCGTGTACAGTCCCGTGCGATTTGCATTAGAAATACATGAAAAATTTTCGGCAAAAAGAAATCCTTGAATCGAAACTTATAATCTTGAATTTTTAATAAAGTACGTATAAAAACATCACACTGCACTATGCTCCGCAACTTAGTTTTATTATGGAATGCGTTACGGTCTTTTTGTCACGCTTGAAATGGTAAGAACAGCATCCGATGCTTCAACTTCATAATTTCAAGCGATTTATTCAGAAAGTAAACGGATACCTTAAAGTACTCTATTCAACGCCCCATTTTTAGACTGCAGATCGAGAAGTAGAGGTGAACCTTGAATTATGACGGATCAAGAGCCTGATAGAGGAAAAAGAAAACGCCCTTATCGCCAGCGCGTTATTTGTGGTGTATGTAAGAAGGAACTCGATTCCGATTATAAAGATAATCATGCCAAAACTGTGCACAAAGGACAGAAAGTTGCTTTCACTATGGTACGTGAGCGTAATCAGAGTCAGCTTGCTTTTTTCACCAAGAGCTCCGCGGAGTCGCGGCCGTCACAGAAGCTCTTCAGATCAGACAACCAGACTGACGCACATGACCAAGATAACACTGGTTCCTGTTCCAATGTACAAACTGATGGCATTGAAAGAGTTGAAATCTCGCCTGTGTCAGTGGTTCTGGAACTGCAGGATGACCAAGATGAACACGTCCCTATTCAGGAAGCTACTGAAGAACCTCAACCATTCTCGCCTCAAACCGTGGAAGTAGCGATGGAGCCTGAAGTAGAGATGACTGTGCCGTTACAAAGAGATGATAACGCAGTACGTGAATCCGGGCTGGCCACAAGTGAGGGGCCGCAGCAACCGACTCTCCGCGAATATAACCCGCAAAGATTTGGGAACGAAACATTCACCAGAGATTTCCAGCCAAAGTGGTTCAAACAATATCCTTGGTTAAATTACTCAGTAGATGGAAAGGTTGCAACTTGCTATGCGTGTTCCACGTTTTTAAAGGATAACGCTTTCACGTTTTCCAATTGGAAGAAACCTGAGCGCCTTACAAAACACCATCAAAGTGACGCGCACTCTCTGGCGATGACAAAGTGGTTGGAATACCGCCAGATGGAGAGGAAATCCTCTTCTATCATCAGCATCATTGATGATGGGCATCGTAAGTACGTGCAACGCAACCGCGAGTTTTTACGTGTGATCATCGAATGTCTTTTTTACACTGCCCAACAAAACATCGCTCAAAGAGGTCACGAAGAGGACCGATCGAATCTCGGACAAAGATCAGATGTCAACAGGGGTAATTTTCTAGAGCTTTTGCACCTTCGGTGTAAAGACATTCCTTGGCTGGAACAGACATTGAACACTCAGTTACAAAACCACGCTCAGTGGACCTCGCCATCCATCCAGAATGAGCTGCTGGAAATTTTTGCTGACCTCATAATTGAACTTATCTGTAAGGATGTAAGAGATAGCGGCTGGTATGGGATCATAATTGATGAAACGTCCGATTTAAGCCGAGCCGAGCAAGTGTTTTTTTGTCTCAGCTACATAGCGAATGGCAGTAAGAAAGAAGCATTTGTTGGATTTCATGCGACGAAAACAACAGACGGTGAAACTCTTTACCAACTAGTCAAAGAAGTTATCAACAAGCTGCAGTTAGAGCTCCAGAATATCGTGGGTGAGTGCTTTGACGGCGCAAGTAACATGAGTGGTGTAAATAAGGGACTCAGTGCGCGAATGAAAGAATGCTCTCCCCTCGCGATTTATGTGCACTGCTATGGCCACTTGTTAAATTTGGCACTGCAAGACACCATGACAACAGTGGAACCATTGCGAAATACTCTGGGCACAATTCAGAGCCTGTACAATTTTCTAGAGGCTAGTCCAAAGCGACACGCTTTGTTTGGAGGCATTGAGACTGAAGAAGGTAGTCTGCTTAAGACATTGAAGTCTCAAAGTGTAACAAGATGGGCATGTCGGTGGGAAGCGGTGAAAGCCGTCGACCAGCAGCTCGAGCGAATAGTGAAGGCATTGTTAGTATTATCCACCGACAAGGACACTAAAACATACTCGGAAAGCCGCTCGCTTCTGCACGGAATCTGTGATTTCCAGTTTGTCCTCGGTCTGCGTGTTTTGAAGATTATTTTATCTAATACAAGCAGCCTGAGTGCTTACCTTCAGGGAAAAACTATGGATGTTATCACGGCGAGGCGGAATGCCAATTTGACTTTGGCGACTCTACGAAGCTGCCGAAATGAGGAGAGTTTCACCTCAGAGTGGAAACTGTGTGAATGCATTAGTATTAAGATGAAATCGTGGATTTCTGACTCGGAGTTTTCATTCCGCGATGCTCGTGTGCCGCGACGACAATCCTCAACTCGCTTACAAGCTTTAGTCGGGGAAACCGTGCAAAACGTCAATGCAGCGCCTCCGCCATCAAAACCAGAGGACTACCATCGTGTGAACACCTTTTACACCTCTCTGGATAAGGTACTGGCAGAAATTGAAACTCGATTCAGTGGCAATGATCAAGATGTTCTTTGTGCGTTAGGTGACATCACCCTAAGTGATTCGCCCACCAGTGCTAGCTTCGACCGGGTTGCCAGGTACTACAACCTCGACAGGGACCTTCTCCAGGCAGACCAACGCCTGTTCTGTCAGTTTAAGGCCGCACACGTGGAGAAATCGATAAAAACACCTGCAGAAGTCATCGAAGTGTTGAACGCAAACAGCCTGTATGAAATGACCCCAGAATTCTCAAAGGTCGCGTCCATTCTGGCCGTCATCCCCGCAACGTCCTGCTCAGCGGAGCGCTCATTCAGCGGACTCCGACGCTTGAAGACCTACCTTCGGAGCACGATGGGTCAAAATAGGCTGAACAGCCTCGCTATCGTGTGCATTGAGCGCTCTTATGGGAACAAAGTTATTGTTAACAGTATGGACAAGATTATTAACACTTTCGGACAGCGCCACGGAAGGAAAAACTTTTTCTTTTAATAACTTTTTAATTTTAACAAGATTGATCGCATGAGTAGACTTGTCAATAGAGTTCATAGAGTATGCGAGGTTTGAAAACAACTGTTTTGGAGTTATAACAGTTTCAGTAGACGTGAGAATTGTGAACGTTTTTGTTTTTCTTGCAATTTAAGTTCGTTTATATCCAAATTTCAACGCTTACACATTCGGGCATTGTGTAATTTTTTCGGGCAAGAAGATCACCGCCCCCCCAAGTCCGAATGTGCCCGTACGCCTATGATTTTGCGAAATCACAGCTGGAACCTCTGGCAAAGGAATTAGGGGATTTTATAACATTGAAACTGCACATCATTTTCACAATTTTTTGATTGAATACTGGGTGATGATTTATATGCAAGATCATGGGCGTTATTAAAAACACCTATTGTCCCCAATTTACAAAAGCGATCTTTGACGCACAAAATTGGATAATCAAGAAATTAAATCAGGAAACCGATGCGAAAACTTTTTTCTTTGATTTTGCATGTTAAGGGTATTTTCAAGTGGATAGGATTGTATTCTAGAATATCTTTCGAATGGCGAAGAATTACCCTGCTCTTCCAGTGAATTTAGGATTTTTTTTACCGTTTTACTTCAAGCTTAGTTGACTTGTTATGTAATCTTCGGTCACAAGCGATTTCAGGTTTGTTAACAAGTTTAAGTGAAAGACCCAGAATTGTTCATTGTCCCAAAAGAGCAAACCAACAAAAATTCTTACCCATTTAAATTTTGCAATCAGTTACGTTTGACCAGGATGTCAAAAATTTCCCTTGTCGAGGCCGTTTAGTGCGTTGCCATCGTAACGCCGAATGTTTGTCGGTACCCGAACTCATGAACCGCGGTGAAAAGTATATTTTTGAGCGAAATACTTCACCATTTGACATAGCTTTACACTTAACTATATTGTACCACTTTCGGTCATCCCCAAAACAATTTTTAAGCCTTAAGATTAGAAAAGAATTTGAAAAACCTCTCGAAATGCCAGCAGATAAAAATACGGAGTAAAAAGTTTATGATTTTCTATTTTTACACTTCTGTATTCGCGTAAAAATACATGTCAATGTTTACAGCAATATCTGGAGGCGATGATGAAGGACACAAGCAAAAATTTCATAAAATTGAAACTGAATAACACGGTCAATTTTCGGTTTTTTAAGGCTTCGGCGTTGTTTTACATGCAAGATCATGGGCGGTATTTAAAACACCTATTTAGAAAAGCCTTCTTTAACGCGCGGATTGGAATCTCAAGATATCAGAAAATGTTTTCTTTTTGCTTGTTTTTCCCACATTAAGGTCACATCGATAGATAGGCTTGTATTCTAGAGCATCTTTCTTATGTGGAAGAATTCTGCAGTTTACAGTGAATTTGAGCTTTCTCTAACCACATTTAAATTTTGCATGAACATCCGGCTTGACGAGGAAAAACGTCTCTTATCGTAGTTATATTACCATGGTAACGCCGAATGTTTGTTGGTCGTCCTAACTCATAAACCACTGTGAGAAGTGCTAAAAACAATGCACAGTTTCTCAATTCGTTTAGATTTTTACAGCTCAAGTTGCGTAATAAGTATACACCATTTATTCTATTTAACATTTATTCACGTCTTTCATCGCAATTACTGGGCCATGATCACAAGGTTCAGCCCTTATACTTGATGCCGTTATTGTGACTTGTTATAATTGCACCGGCCTGTTTGTTTGTGTTTTTGTTTGTTTGTCTGTTTGTTGTATTGCTGGTCCGTCATGGTTTAACTCTGGTATCATTTTTTTTCTTGAAGCAAGCGGCTATCGCGGCCTTGGGAATTGTGACATGGGTGAAACTGAACAGAATGGCGGTAAGTTAACTATTTCGTTCGTAGGACCTCCTACAATTCAAACAGTACACGAGGAAAGCGCTGTTCTACATTTCATTTGAATGCAATCACACTTAGTCAGAAGTTAGAGCCACTTCGTTCGGGGCAACTAACACTGCAGTGCAACAGGAAACAAGTAGTCGACAGCTTTCATTTGGATGGTTACACTTAACGATTTCATCACAGACTCAAAAGATAAAACTACCTTGTACATTATAATAAACAGCACCACAGGAAAGTACTGCTCAATAGCTGTCGTTTGAATGGTCACACTTTAGGATTTCATCTACAGACTCAAAAGTTAGAACCACCTTGGAACATACTGAACAGCAGCACAGGAAAGTACTGCTCAATAGCTTTCATTTGAATGGTCACACTTTAAGATTTCATCCACAGACTCGAAAGGTACAGCCGCTTTGTACCGCAGAATAAACCACAGTAAAGCACCGCTAATAATTCTGATACTTCTCAACAGCTTTCACTTTATGGGTCACACTAAAGGTTTTCATCCACTGACTCAAACGTTAGAGCTACCTTTCGCAGTATAATAAGCAGCCCCAAAGAAACGTACTTCTCGATAGCTTTCATTTGAATGACCACACTTAAGGATTTCATCCTCAGACTCAAAAGTTTAAACTGCCTTTTGCAGCAGAATAAATAATATCATAGGAAAGTAATGCTGAGTAGCTTTCTTTTGAATGGTCACACTTAACGATTTCATCCACAGGCTCAAAAGTTAGAATCACCTTTCGCGGCATACTAAGCAGCATCAGGGATGTACTGCTAAATAAATTGTTTTACTGCTCGATAGCGTTCATTTGATTAGTCATGGTCACGCTTGACGATCTCACCCAAAAGCTATAGCCCCACTCTTTGTAGCTTTATGGTCATTCAAAAAGTAAGGAATACTGCTGTAAACGGTTTGAACCCGGGGGCCCGTCTCTTGAAACTCCCGATA
This sequence comes from Siderastrea radians, assembly GCA_964017195.1. Taxonomy (NCBI): domain Eukaryota; kingdom Metazoa; phylum Cnidaria; class Anthozoa; order Scleractinia; family Rhizangiidae; genus Siderastrea; species Siderastrea radians. Next base: position 12,701,877 of record OZ024897.1, on the reverse strand, counting down.
ACTTTCCGGGCTCGCCGTAAGTATTTTTTCGCGCTCATTTATTTGTCAACTAATGGTAATTATTGGCGCAGACTTAGCGATATGCTTCACGAAACTATAAAAACTAAAATTTAGCTTTCAAATCTATAAAGTATAGCTATTGGAGAACCTAAAATAGTTCTGGAAAGTTATCGGGAGTTTTGAGAAACGGGCCCCTCGGGAGTCATATCACAAGTCGGTGAAGTATTATCGTCCGGGTGAGTGTAGTCCTAAGAAGGAGTTTCGACAACCTGAGCGGAAGTCATCATCAGAGTCAAGGCGGAATTGTAAATCGTCTGTAGATGTTATAAGTCTCTGGTCCGTCAATCAGGACAACGACTTTGTCGTGACTTGCTGACACAGGAACTGAGTTGGCTAACACAGGTACATTTTGACTTGCAGTTTGTCTTCAACTTGGTGCTGTGCATTCTCTGGCTGATCATATGCATTGTTCAAGTGGTTGTTGGCCTCATCGCATGGTTAGTCTGGGCGATAATCAAAGCTATATTGGATGCTGGTGACTGCTACCAGTCCGGGGACTTATGTGTTTGTAGGGATGAGAGGGGAAATGTCCAATCATTCCCCGTTGACGGTAAGACAACTGTGATGATAAAGAAGGAAGGCAGTAGAAGTTAGAGCAGTTTTCAATGGAATGTCGTTAACCTGGTAGCAAAGCAATTAGAGTAGTTTTCAAGTGAGTTTCGGGAGTAATGCTGTGTTTGCTTTGGTTTTGCTTTTCTGCGCTCTCTGATTGGTTGAAAAAGTTCGCGCCACATTCTCAACCAGTCAGGCGTAAAACCAAAACCAATCGTGACTTGCTTGCACGCGTTTTCCCGCGCTTAACGCTAATTACTTGTATTCACTTCAATTTCTAATTGGCTGATTTTGTGTTTTGTTCCTGTTGTGATTGGTCACTCATTTGAAAACCGCTCTACTCTCACTAAAAACGTAAACAATACTTTGAACCAATCAGAAGTCGGAGGAAATACGTGTAAATGACACCAACTGCTGAAAAACCCGTGCAACAATTGTTTTTGATTCCTCCTTCCGATTAGTTGAGAAAGTAGTTCTGATTGGTTGAAACTCATTGCAAAGTGAAGTAAGAGCACAACCAAAACCAAAGCCAACTTCGTTCCAAGGGTCTCTCTCCTTCCCGTCCCATGGAGCTCCAGGGGACGGGAAGAAGAGAGACCCTGGGAATGGGGTTGATAATTGTAATACCTGCAGTCGTCGTGAATTGTAATACCTGTCGTAAATTGTAATACCTCTTGTCGTAATTTGTAATAATGCCTTCAACGTGTTGTCGTAATTTGAAAAAAAATCCGAGCTGTTGTAAGTTGTTTCAATTCACGACAGGCATTACAATTCACGACACAACAGCCGTGGTTCAATTTCCTCGTTGGATTTCCTTGCAGCCTTTAGGATCCACTTTTTTAAACTGCTTATCCCTGTACACGGATGTTCGTTAAATCCCTGACTTTTTCATTTCATAGTGCACGACTGTGGTGACATCAGCACGATTATAAGTTGCGTCGTTGCCATTGTGATCGTTTCCGCTATCGCCGTCATTTTAATCTTTGCTGGTTCCATCATTGGCTGTATGGGAGTCTGCTGCGCTAAACCACAGGTAGGTTACGCTCCGGGGGACGCGCTACACCACTGCTTGCAACGAAGATCGCAAATTTCCTACAAACTAGTCATGCAACACTCCTAAATATGGCACAACGTTTTACGAACAAGTCACGCAACTAATGAATGCTGTGCACCGTTTGGATACCTACCATTGACCTCATCCTTGAATCTGTTCTATGATTCAAACATCTGTGGATGAGACCCTACTTCTGACCATTCAAACAAAAGTTACTGGATATGCTTCACAAGGTGATAAACGTTTGAGTAGGCGTATGCCATCCTTAGCTATCATATCCCAGCTTGACCCATGTTTGGGTATAGGGATGCCGCTGAGGGTTTTTACCCTGGCCCTGTTTAGGAAAAAAAGCCCTAAAATACCTACCCTTTGTAGGACAACGCCCTTCATTTTAGGCCCCTGTTCGGGACAAATGATAAAATTCACACTATCTTGTTTAACACAATTTACAGTCTTTCAAAGACCAGAAAACGTCCCCTATCTAGGATTGCTAAACTGACCGTATAAGCGAGATTAAGACGGTAATCGTACTGACCATACGATGTTTAGGACAAGTTCAGACCCTGTTTAGGACAGACTAGCCGGATAAAATTATATACCCTGGTTAGGACAGAACGGCCAAAAACCATACCCTGTCCAGCGGCAAATCCCCGTTTAGGCCATATAAAAGAGAACAATATAAGGGTCGTTCAATTCTGCTGAACAGTGGTCTGGAATAGGGCAACATTCAGTATGTGGATGAGAGTCGAAAGTATGCTCTTTTCGATAAAAGCTACGGAGTAGTAATTTTTTTGTAGTGTAGTTTATGAAACCTATTGAAGAGAACATTACTGACAAACGGTTTCCAATTTTCATTTACGCAGACTAACGTAGTAGTGGTTCAACAGCCAGGAATGGTCATGACTACTCAACAACATGGAGCCCCGCCGCCAGAGTACCCCGCAAAGTACTAATGGGTGTGTCCTCGTACCCTCTCTCGGTTTTGTTTGGCTTTCTGACTTCCGGTTTCTTAAATTTGGGTATTATCACAGAACAGCGTCAGGACCCGGAAGTAAGAGACTCAAAGAGGCTTGAGGGACTGAGGCAGTCTTGTCTATTCAAGGCGAAGAAAGAATCGCATGGTTGAAAATATGTGTAAACGAGTGACACAATATTATATTGCACACACATTACTCATTTCTATTCATTAATGTTTACATTATAAAGCTTTCAGGGCACCTAAAAATGTTATTTTGCGTCAAGCTGATGGAATTTCGTCTTAAAGCCGACTGAGCCTGCAATCTTTGATAAAAGAGGCACAGTTGCTTAGTAACTTCACGTAAGCTTAAAGGGACTCTGTCACGGGGATTTTTACGTTTTGGAGTGAAAAATGTGCTAAAATTTAAATTAAATGCCTTTTCTCATACACAGAATACTCTTAGAACCACAAGAGAAGGAAATCAAATGATTTTCTTAAAGGAAGAGTAAATCATAGTTTCTGGCGATTTTCCCAGAAACAAAGGAAAAACTTGAAAACATTAGCCTGCAGTTTGATTTTCTTGTGATGAATATCTCTTTAGCTTCTCAATGTTATCCTAAGAAATTGGTGAGTGTCCATTTAAGCAAACATGATGCGATTCTTAGGACGAGCTACAAAGATTTTACCCCTAAACTGGCATTTGTTCCCCTAACTGCGAAAATGTCAACGTTTCACTTTAGCGTGATTTCAGGAATCGCTTGCCTTATATCGATTCCCTCGGCGAGTAAATTTTTAAATATCCTTTTCAAATTAAATATACACTCTCGAAGTTAGAATAGTCAGCACTATTGTCTAATATGCCTCGTTTTTAGGTTATATAGCGCGGGGATTTCTTCCTTTCTGCTCCTCTGCTTTATTTTCCCTCCTATTACTGGCTAAGTTAAAATAATAAAACTCATAATTTCCGGAAGAGGCTAAACGTTGTATCAAAGTGTCAATTAAGTTAAATAAAGCAACCAAACACTTTCACCAACGAAAGCTTTCTGTGGTTTAATGTTAATTGATCCTAACTCCAACTTATAGTCAGATATCTGGGGTGAGAGCGGAAAGCTGTGATCATATCAGCGACTTTGTGTTTTGTTGTTTCTCCTATGCGGAATCCCTGGGAGCTATACTTGCTATGCGGAATCCCTGGGAGCTTTGCTTTCTATGCGGAATCCCTGGGAGTTTTGCTTCCTATGCGGAATCCCTGGGAGCTATCCTTGCTATGCGGAATCCCTGGGAGCTTTGCTTTCTATGCGGAATCCCTGGGAGTTCTGCTTCCTATGCGGAATCTCTGGGAGGTGCAAGGTTTACCTTTGCGTTACAGTGTGTTGCCCAGTTTTCGTACACTTTAGTCTGTAATCGCTATATCTTTTCGTCTGTGAGATGAAAATGTCTGAAATTTCTTTTAAAGATAGCCCACTTACTTACCTTCAATATATAAAACGATTGGCCGCTTGATCGACGTATGCTCAAAATTATGTCATTTTTCCCAAAACTCCCAAGTTGCCCAGTCTTCGTACACCTGGCCCAGTTTTCGTACATCGACAAAACAACATTTCTCCACGAAAACGCTCGACGCAAACCGATGTGTCAGCCACCCTGCTGAGTGCTTATCGTGTTTTCTCTTCGATTTGTGAATGAATATCGGTTTAGCGACCAATAATTGGTGTAAATAGCAAATGGTTATTCGGGGGGTGGATGTTTAATCGATCCTGCAGTGTTGATTTTTTGGTCCGTCACTTAATTGAGCGGATTTTCGTACGCTCCATCCACTGTCTCGTACATTTACTGCCTTGGTAAAGGTAGTTGACAGGTTACTATTCTGCGTATTACAGCTGTTAAGAAAAGGCCTGTATAAGATTCGACGTTTTCCTTCCGTTTCCGCGTACGCCTTTAGAATAGCAAACGTTTTACTTCCGTTTCCGCTTACGCTTGCTTTTCTTAGCTACTTTTGTAAATGTTTATTAGAATCGCAACAGAGTGAAAAAAATCGGTAAAACTGGTAAACTAACGATATTTCAAAGTGTATTTGTCAACATTCTATGCATAGACATCTACCTTAGTTAATTATTTGACGATTTAGATTGTTTGCGCGGGATTAAGTTTATGAAATATTCGTGACCTTTGCATGACCTGGATGTAAAGCGTCGCTGTTACACCACATCAAATACATGTAGTGTATTGTACTTTGCAAGGATTGTTATGTAATCTTTGCTGCACAGTTGCGACTTATTAGTTTTCGAACAGTAAAGTTTAAAATTCAGTTCTTTAACTTATTTAAAAATAGGTTTTGAGAAAGGCGCAGCTAAGTGTACGAAAACTGGCACAGTAGGTCGAAATGTATGCGAAGATTCTCACCGCTAAAATTCAGGAACAGTTAAACTTAAGCTGGTGTTGAAAGTTCTTCCATTCACTTTCGTCTTTTATCTATCATCTGTCCAAAAATCATGAAGTTCCGTGCAAAATTACCTACAAAACGGGCTATTTGTTCATCTACAATACCTTCACTGTGCAGTGAAAAGTGCAAATATCAGCCGCTAAACTTTTACTCACCTGGAAAGAAATTGTCCGCACTGACCTGCTTCTTCGTCAAAAAGTCCGGCAAAACCGGCAATTTATAGCTGAAATGTTCTTTTTAGTTTTGGAATTCTTCGGTTGACGAAGATTTAAATGACAGACGAAAATGATCAAATAAAGTTCTTTTTGTACGAAAACTGGGCCCGTACGAAAACTGGGCAACATACTGTAACTGTAGAACCTTCCTGTCTTCTTTAATACAAACCTTCACGATATGTATGAAGAAAGAACTTGAGTTGCCTCTTAATAGCTTTCCACGCTATTTGTGATACGGGAAGCCTGATTTCCTTCCATACACGCTACAAATTACTTGTTGCCTCTTGTAAGTCGTGCAAATATCCCGACTCCGGCTATATTCCCTCCTCACCTGCCCCCCCCCCCCCCCACCCCACCCCCCTCAGGGAAAATATTATCATTTGTTGGACATGTCGAACATGGAGAAACGGCGGGAAAACCTGGCGGACCGCGCTACCCAACGACCAGGGTAGAAAAAGGTTGGGCGATGAAACCAGGGCGTCCGAGCAAGAAGGTGTGATCAGTGGACTGGGATAAAATTAGGTGCTAGATCAAAATGGTTGCCTCCTTGGGCTTCCTCCATAATCCTGATAAATGAATCTATTAAGTTCCCGAAAAACGCCGACTTTGGGTTATCTTTTCTTTGTCTTATCCGCCTTGATCGATGCTAAAAAACTGCCTAAAAACCGTCTAAAAACGAGCAGAGTAAAGTAAAAAGATGGGAAACGGCGTTTGGATGACGCGTGGCATGGCGTGTATTTATAATGCGTGCAGCTCGTTCAAGGTTTTATATCAGGACACCCCGGGTAATTAATTAAATCAAATCAACATCAACACCGCGCTTCTTCTTCTTTTCCCCCCAAACCTCTCCTATGCTTGTCTGTTTCTTTAGGCACTACAAATAGAATTGCTCCTCAGTTTAGACGTTTTTCTTTGCTATGTTTTTGTGAGATAAAGGGAGGAGAAATCTTCAAACTTAATTTCACTTTTAATTTGTTTACATACAGTTGACAACGTTGCGACGAATCATCGCCATGGCGCGTTGCAAGGAGGCAAAGATTAAAGTTGCAAAACGCCACTATCTCCAAATATCTCCAGCTAATTTTTTATTATGTTATGTAAAATTTATCGACCCTTAAAATATGTAAGATTTAGGGTGGAGTAATCTAGAGCTTTTGTAAAAGAAACGATGAAAGACAACCAGGTCATGTTTTGCAGCAAGAGCAAGCATTCGAGACCCTCAAATTGAGCTCATTTTTAGCCAACGTACCTGTGAAGAAGATTGACTAATATGCAGGCAGACATAAACATTTTAAGCTGTGAGCCAGGATGTGAAAAAACGGTTTAACCATAGTGCACGGCTGGCTGAGAAATAAAGAAAGAAAATGAGATTTCCGGTTTGTTGAAAGGTAAATTTTGCCGGCTATACTAGCGCCAGCGCGGAAAGAGCGCTCGTGCCAGTCCTTCTCCGCATCACACATCACTTGAAAAGCGACTGCCTTTTCCCGCCCTGCCAACGACCAATGACTGCCAATGTGACGTTGCCTGGAAAGATAAGCCGCCGCCATTTGTAATTTTCATACTGAGCTTCATTTTTGACGTTATTTGTACCTACTTTTCGAGCCTTTGCTTCTGAATAACTGAGACTGATGGAACTGGTCGAGGCTGGAAAGGCAAAGGCAGCTGGTATCGTGTCGATTTTAATCGCAATTACTGCCTTGGTGGACCTGATTTTGGGCTTTATTTATGCCAACAAAGGAGGTGTGGACGGATCAGGAATTTGGACTGGAGGAGGGGTAAATTATAATTAACTTCAATTTTGTTTTGTTTCTCAAGAGGAAAGCAACTTCCATGCACTCTAAACTTTACAAAGAATAAGGATTTTGCTAATCTCACAGAAGACATGCAAGCTAGTTTTCAAAAGATGGCAGTTTAAATTCGCTTTCAGAGTCGCTCTTTGAAAAAAGAACAAACGAAAACTAACTTGAAGATAAAAGAATTGTAGACCAACCAAGTTCAGCCATTCTTAAAACATTTGAACGGCCTGCTATTTTAATAATCATGATTGTTGAGAGAGATTAAGAAAGTGATTCAAAATGTAAGCTTACCTTGAACTTTGAAACCCGAATTTCGACGTCACTTCTGTGGAAAATTATCAGCCACTTTAAGTTGTTGTTGAAAAACACATCCAGTATTTTTTTACTCCGTTCAACTTTAAAGTCCAAAGAGAACTGAAATGCAAAATAATTTTATAGATTTCCACAGAGTAAGCTTTTTGTATCCTGTTTTCAAATTTCTAAGAGGACCACAGAACTTCTTCGTTGAAGCATAAAAAAACGGATTGATTTAAGATTTTGAAGTGGGAACGAGCTTGTGTCTTACACTCCGGCAGCCAAAACATCACTAGCCTCCTATTTCCCCCCGCTTTTCTGGCTAACCTGGGACCCGTTTCTCAAATGTCTCGATAACTTTTCGGGCCCGGAAAGCTATTTTATGTGCGCGATGTTTACACTAAAGACTCAAATTTTGCTGGTTGTAAAAGCTGAGCAATAAAATTCTAAGTTGATAAAACAAGTCGGGCTGATATGCGGGCTAAAATCTACGCCAACGAACTATAGATTTTGATTTTAAAATATAGCTCCGGGCCCAAAAAGTTACCGGGACTTTCAAGCAACGGGTCCCTGAAATCTTTTCTTACAACTGCGTACTGTAAGTTATTTCATTTAGTCTTTCTTATTTTGTTTTTGTATGTTTGACTGACTTGTATTTCCAATTTTTTCTTTGAATTCTTTGATTAGTTGGCAATTTGTGCTGGATTTGGTTTAGTAACCTGGTGGAGAAGAAACAAGATAGTGGTAAGTTTGACCCAGTTTTTCGTTTAGGCAAAACGAAAAACACTGTGCCTCCGTTAATACCGAAGCGACCGACCGTAACACGTTTTCCTGTTAAAAATGGTAAAACACCTTTCACACAACTCTCGCTAACCGTAGCGCTGTACCTCTGCTAAATGCTGTAGATGCTTCTAGATTTGTGTAGGTCTCCGAAATTTTCTTCTCTTTCATCAAAATCTTTTTTATAGATTTTGCGTTCTTTTGGACTAAACTGATACGTAAAATTCCGTATCATACAGCTTTGTAAGGATTTTGTATGGCAAAGAGAATTTATTGTGATAGTGTACAGCTCTTTTTAGTCGATTTTTTCGAAAAAAAGCCTTCTAAGAGACGCAATATAGTTATAACTAGGAGATGTCCTTTTTACGTCCACTTCAAGATGGCAGACCGCTTAATTGAGTTTTTGCACTACGCAACCTTTTACTTCTCCAGGATTATAAAACGTCAAGCATTAAAATTAAGTGCTGTTTTTAATTACTGGTGGACGTCAACAGTACGTCCCAATTTATATCAAGACCTGATCTTTAGTTTATTAGCTTAACATAAGACGATCAGTGTCCGATAATGTCAAGATGTGCCAAGCCTGATATGAAAGTTGAACTGACAGAAGGCTAGCTCGTCGAGAAGTTAACATTAAGTTTAAATTTAGCGAGGTAGCAGCATATAAAGGGTTTAAACCCATCCAATTCGTGAATTGTTTAAAAAGTTATTTTCATTTTTTTCCTCTCTCTTTTTTTAATTGGCAAAATAAGTTCATCGGGAAGTAGGGACAACGAGGAAATTAGCCCCGAATGTTGCGTCATTACCAAAGGACTGAGTTCATAAAGTTATAAGCGGTGGGGGCGGGGGAACCGAGGGAAGCGGGTAACCAGAATTTATCGGTACTACATGCACCTCCCTTACTTAATAAAGACGATTTCCGCAGAACGTTCGAGCAATAAGTGCAAAAATTTAGTTACTAAAAATACTCATAGCGTGGTAACATTTTGAATGAAAAAAAGAAGAAATTATAAATACTTAAGCTCCCAAGCTGACTCGGCGAGAGAAAATTGAATTTGAAGTTATCCATATATTTTAGTTGAAAAGACGCTTCATGTCAGTTCAAAACAAAATGGCATCCGTTTGCAGCATATTTTTACGAGATTTGACATTAATTTTCTTGAGAATAAGGAATAAGGAAGGTACTGGAGAAGAATTGTCATATGACAACTGATGGAACGTGTCACTGCACTGGGGGAACAGATGTTCCAATTAAGAGTAAGAAGAATTTATTTTATGTAAACTTATTTTGATTTTTTTTTATCAAAGTTGTACAGTTGACGTGCATTCAAATTTTTGCTCTCTTTTCACTGTAACTCTTGAAAGTGCTCGAAATTCGAGACTGGAATCGATGAGAGCATTATGAAGTCCTGAAAAAGATTAGAAAACTTTGATTGTAGCCTCTCTGGTCATTATGCGTTTCTGGGAAACTCCCCAGCTACCCCTCCCCTAACCCAACATTCACACTAACTTTTTAACTTATTATCACTTAGGCAAAATGTTGGGTTAGGGGAGGGGTAGGTGGGGAGTTTCCCAGAAACGCATACGCCTGACAATCGCACCTCCTTGATAAAAAACCTGTGTGATGATCCAAAAGAACTGAGCAGCTGTAAAATTATGAGACCATTTACTTTCCGCCACGCATTTCACTTTAAAGTTGAGAACTGTGATGATGTGCGGATAATCGAGAGCTGTTTGCTGGGCATTGTGGTGCTGAACGCTCTTGGTGCAGTGTTTGTCCTGGCTGGCTCCATCATTGGCTGTATGGGAACCTGCTGTGCAAATAGAACCGTAAGTCACGAAATCCCTTTAGTATACCGTAACGCGATCTCCACATCTTTTCATTGCTTTCACCTACTGTTTTTAGCGCTGTACGTAGTAATTTATTACTGAAGATTTTCTTTGTATTATTGCTTTCACCTATTGTTTTTAGCGCTGTACGTAGTAATTTATTACTTAAGATTTTCTTTGTATTATTTTTTTATTGTTATTTTCCGCTTAGTTATTTTTGTCTTTCGTCCTATTTGCATCGTAAAATGATTTTCAGTTTAATGCTAAAGCAAATGCAATTTGACTTGCGTTTTGTACCAAGAGCAATATATATACCCATTACCTCTCTTTTCCTTTTTTCTTTTTTCAGCACACCAATGTGATAGTTGTACAGCAACCAGGAATAGCGATGTAACCTCATGGTCCGGAAGTACCTCCCGCGGTTTATTCGATGTCTGCTGGGAAGCAGTAAACATTTCGCCGGCGGTTGGGGTCAACAGCTCAACAGCGCTTTTTCTTCTTTTCACGCTTTCTTCGAGTTACAAAGCGACAGCTTTTTCCTTGTTACATTACTTTCTCCTTCGCAGAGGTTCGGTGGGGGGGGGGGGGGTTAGGGAATAGGTTGGATCCGCTGTGCAGGGTAACTGTAAACTTTATTGTATGGCTATTTACATTCATCGAATGAAATTTCATCATTGTCATCTAGATAAAAAGAAAAATGACAAGGAAAAAAAACAACAACAGAAATCTACTAATACTAGAACCTAAATCGATACTACATTTAAGACGCGCTGTTAGATCAGCTAGAGCCAGCAACACAATAGGCGATTTCATACACTCGTCGCGGTGAAATTTGTTCGCCAGCGATCGCTGACGATTTTCGCAGGAGTGGACACACTAGGCGATTCCTGGCGATTTTCCATATCTAGCACTGATGTGATTTTGATCGCCGCGACGAGCGATCACAAATTGCCTGAAAAATTGCCGTCTCGGGAACGGGCACACTGTGCCGATTTTCGCTTGCGATCAAAATTCGCCACGACGAGCGTTTAAAATCGCCTGGGGTGCCGCTGGCTTCAGGAGAAGAGAGAATGATCTTACGTTTTTACGCCTGCACTTTATTCATTCAACGGGTTCCCCTCCCCAGAATTTCCTTTGATCCTCTGCGGAGGAGGGAGGGTAGTATTACATTAACTGAACTAGAGTTCCTGGAAGGGTTAGGCCGTTAAACAACTGAATCGTCCCAAGGGTCTTCTCGTTATTCAAAATGGCGACGAGAGAAAACTCTGGTACCTTATTGGTACTTAATTTCGCGATTTTGGCGAGACAGTATTTCGCGGGGCTTTCAGTTTTCGCGATTTCAATAGGCAAATATGAAAAAAGGGCAAAAAGAGTAGTTAAAAAGGGCGAGGATTTTTATTCGCGGGTCTTTAATTTCGCGATTATTCTACCATCGCGAAAAACGCGAAGTTAAAGAACCGCGAAATTAAGTACCAACAAGGTAGATAGCAAATCACGTGACGGGTAAATCTCCAAACATCTCAAAAATTTTAATTGCTTCAAAATGGTGGTCACCTCAATCACCTGCCGACTTTAAGGTCACATGACCTAGTATTTGTCGTTGGTCATTTACGCACACGCCAGTCAACAACGTTTGGTATTGGCTTTTAGAACAGGCTTAAAAAGTGCAGTGCGAAGTTTCACGTTTTGGTAATAGCAACACGTTAAACAAAACACAGCTGCAGTGACACGCAAGTAAAGTTAGACTGACGGATTTGCTCAAACAACAAGGTCTACAAAACGGTTTACCCAATCCGAGTTTGCTCTGATACTTTTGCATTCTATGATTCAGAGACCTCTCGCAACGTTTAAACAAGTATTAATCTAAAATTTGCTTAAACTCACTTCAAAACTTGTTCAGAGGTTTGCGAAACCAAGGCAAAAATAATAACAAAAACAAGTAAAAAAAGTTTGTCAGGCGTAATCTTTAATTTACTACGTTAAAACGTTTTAACATTTTAGAGAATTTGTTCGAATAAATGGCTTGTGAAGTTACTAGCATAGTACAGGTGTCATGTATTTTTGCTTTCCGATATTATCTGCAGAATCTGCATGAAGCTCGGCAAGCAAGGTTTAATTAATGCATTGCTATTAAAAAGCAAGTAAAAACCATATATTGCTAAGGTGATCTCAGGCAGGGGCGTTCCTGCCTTTACTCGAAATACGCAAGCCGTACCACAATTTCCCGCCCTTGATAGGATTTTTTTTATTTGAGGGTTTATAAATACTGAAATTAAGATTTCACATAGTGAGGTGATAAGGTAAAGTTGTGCAATTTCAATCCAATGTCGAAATTTTCTTCAACACCGTCGAGGAAGAGTGGGCTTGAAGGTGTTGTATTATCTCTTCCTGCAGTCGAAGAAATCACTTAGTTGTTTTGGAAATACGTTCAAATTAGTTGTAAGACTGTGACTAATTGTTCACGAAAATTCGTTAGTTGTTCGATGGCTTCTGAGAGTGCCAATGGGCCTAGGACCTCTTCGATTGATGTATTCTAATGCGACAGATCGTAACGTCGCGACAGCCAGTTCTTTCATATCATCATTCCACAGGTGGGGCTCGAGATTCCAATTGCAATATGCCTTTTCAAAGCTCGCAAGTAACTTCGATAGGAGAAATCCGTTGTGGAATCGAAAACTTCAAACCACGACAGAGGATTAATTTCTGAAAAAAGGCATATTGGAATCTCGAACCCCACTTGCGAAATGATGATATGAAAGAACTGGCTGCCGCGACGTTACGAGGGACTTTAAGATACGGTGACTACGGACTACGGACTACGGTTGGACGTGTGTTTTTCTTTGGCTGAAACACTGGGCCGACTACACAACGAGTGGCGCGAAAATGCGAAGTTAAGACAGACTACAGACAACAGACTATGAACGAAGAGCAAAGGTCAACTCTACACTAAACAAACACAAAATATCTTTTAAAAAGATTCGAGATGCTTTGGTTTTGAGTTGTAATCGTCGCACTGCAATTCAAAATGTAATTGCACGTGAGGCTTGCGTGCAAGCGTAATCAAATTTTCAGGGCTCGTTTTCACATTACTTCGCTTGTAAAAATACTTCAGAAGCAAATTTGACATATTTTACTAAATTAATTACTTCTCAACTTGAAGGGAAGCCATTTGTATCTAGAAAGAGCAAAGAGAAGAGTTGGTATTACAAGCTATAGTCAAAAAATCAAATTTAATTTCATTCTGGAAAACAACGCGGCGATCAAAATCAGTAAACAAAGTAAGCCGTACATTTTTCGCTGTTCTGAGTTCATAAGCACTTGAAATTGTTCCAAATGCGTATTAGTTTGTAGTTCAAGCGTTACAGTACAAGAACACCTCAATTTTCTACCTTTAGACTGCTTTTTCATACCATCTTCAGTTCCTCGTACTACACCACGCTGCACTACGTGAAATCCTTCCACTACGCACCGTCGTGAGCTTGCGACGGTGGGGACAACAGAACACATATGTCTCGTCCCAGTCCTAAAGTGCCTCCCGTCCGTAGTCCGTAGTCCGTAGTCACCGTATCTTAAAGTCCCTACGATCTGTCGCATCAGAATACTTCAATCGAAGAGGTCCTAAACACCCAAAGGCAACTCAAGAAACGGGACGACATAGTGATCACTAAAATTCATTAGGTACCGATTAAAAATTCAACATCAAAAATTCCGGTATTGGATATGTATCGACAACCTTTTGTATCTGCACTTTACTACTATTTCCATAAAAATATTCAACAAAATAACACGATGAAAACATACAGCAGAAGCTAAATATACGGCAAGGAAGAATTTAGTGTTCTAAAATCTGTTATTTCTACGTCCATTCTCTTCTCTTTTCTTCACTCTCATCCTTTACCATTCTTGCCTATTTATCACTGTTCTTAGTCGGATTGCTAAAATGTACCCAAACGTAACAACAGTTCTCACTATTCTTCTTACAATGCCTGTGTCTACTGCAACGCCAAAGCAGTCATTTAGAACCCAACCACGAGAACTGAGCAGCTCTCTTCTTTGGCGCTTATGCCTGCTTATAGAGACACTTCAGTTGACATCAAAAGTGTGGTACGGCACTTTTGCGCTGAGAAGAACAGTGGGTTAGCTTTTGAACTGTAACTATTTCGTATGTGTTAGTAATTGTCTCGAGTTACCTCCAGAACATCAACACTATTACGCTACGAAAAGGACTGTTATAAACCAAATATCAGGAAATGTTGTTATGGCAACGCCAAAGTCGTGCATTCTTGCATCCACAAGCAGCCATTAGAGTATAATCAGTGCGTGCAACTCTCTGTGAGACAGGAAATCCAAACATTACTGAAAAGCGGAATTCGCCTAAGTTGATATCTGAGCACGACTACGATTGAAATAAAAAATGTATTTCTGATCCTGACCCTATTCATTATGTTTGTCTCCCTTCGGCTAAGTATCAACCTGACTTAGTGCGTACTGCCAAAAAATGTCTGGGAACGTCCCTGTCAGCGTAAATCTGGTGTCATTTCTGAATCTGATCCATACCATCACCCTGCTCTAACGTTCACCAGAAGAACAGCAACGAGGATCATTATTCCGAACAGAAAGATATAAGCTATTGTGGATTTAACTTTGGTGACAGTATTTGCCTTATGTTGCTTCACAAAGGCATGGCCACCATTTTCACGAGGAAACTGAGCGGGCGGAACATCACATCCAAGAAATTCACACAGTGGTTTCCATCCTTGTTTAACATTGACTGTTGCAGCCACTGACCTCATCACCGGGCTCGTCACGCAACCTCTTTGCGTTACGACGATCCTTCAGGAATCAAGCAGGATGTCAACTGCATTGGCAGCTTTCAATCTTTTGGGCAACCTGACCTCTCTTCTCGCCCTGATGATGTTGAGTTTAGAGCGAGTTTTAGCCGTAAAGTTGCCGTTCTGGTACAAAACACATGTCACTGGTGGGTGCTTACGCTTCTCCTTGTCATCGCGCCATATCTTGCCGCCGTGGCACACAAGACCCGTATGCGAGTTAGCATCGTGTTTCGAACTTTATCCTTCGTCACTATCGTGGTAATGAGCCTGTTCATGTACCGAATGGCCAGATGACACGAGAATCAGATCGCTGCTCATCTTCCCGTTCCTGCCGAAGGACAGCAGATCCAGCAGCGCGAGAGAAAGGCGCTCAAGACAACCGTTGCTGTCCTTGGAACCCTGGTTCTGTGCCAGATCCCAATGTTTACCAGCAGTTTCTTGTTCAGAATCAAAGTGTTTGACAAGCAGGCTTTTGTAGTAGCTTTGTGGCCTACTGGAACCCTGATGCATCTGAATTCGTGCCTCAATTTGTGCATTTTTGGCTGGCGAAACGTTGACATACGAGAAAAGATCCAAGAGTTGCTCTGTACCAGGCAGAATGACGAAGTAGCCATTTCGTCTTCTCTAGCCCCTCCTCCTGCTCCCCGCACACAATCGACTAGCTGCTAAATGAACGTCTAAACGAACGTATAATTAGAGAGGTTCGACTGTAAGAAAGTTACACATATCTGTAAAAACGCTCGAGTTGTCGAAATAATAAGCCATGATCTTGAAACCGAATGAAAAGTTTAAGTCATTTTGTTACAATCCGTGTTAATAGCGGCGTTGCGACCACCTCGTTTACATGCGTTTAGCCTGGGACTTTGGTCTGTCCAATCAAACATGGCGGTCGCTGGGCTCCGCTCGGCTCAAATTTGGTTTACAAAGGAACCAAGTTTAAGAAAGTGTAGACGGGAAAATAGCGATTTTCCTTCCACCCTTGACATGACACCCCATTCACCTCACTTTGCTTATCAGTAACCAGTGAGTCCGCCGAGCTGAGTGCCATGTGACCATCATAAAGTTCATATATTAGCGGACAAAACTAACTCGCTCACAGACGCTCTTCATTTACAAACAACTTGTGAATTAATACAGAGAACTACAAAAACATAATTACCTCCCAGGTTTGTTGAGAACCTGCACAGCCAACTTACAGTGGGAGAGCAGTCGTGAACCACACCGCTGTCCATGGCTGCCATCATGAGTATTAGTTCAGGTTCTGACCGAACTCAGTGAGATTTTTTTTTTCGTTTTGTGACGCTCTTCATTTTTAAAGACGCTTCCATTAAGTACCCGATTTCTTTTCCAACGATAAAAAGACCTAGAGAAAGGACTGATGGAGACCTCCGGGCGTGGGCTTTGTATAAACCACAGCACAATTGAGCGGGCGATGAGCTGTCGTTCTTTTCTGCTAGGAACAACAGAGTGAGAAGCAGGTGTACGCAGTCCACGAGTAAGAAAGAGTTCAATTCTACGCGAGTGTGGTTTCGTTTGGAAAGGGAAACTTTTCGTGGCGTTTTCACCACTGTGTTTCGTACACACGGATACGGATCTAAACCGCAATCGTTTTTAAAAAACGCACTCAGGCTTCAGACTAGCCTGTTCCAGGCGTTCAGATAGTGGAGGGCGAGCGAAAAATAAATCGAGTGAAAGAGCGGGAAAAAAAGAGGGCGTTTTTAAAAACAATCGTGTTGACATTTTGCTCCGTTTTCGATAAAATCGCAATTTTTGGAAAACGGACGCGATAATTACGGACCCAGCTGATGTCACAGGATAGTGACACAATGAACAGATTGGACCGTGCTTCTCTCTTCCAGTAGAAGTGCCGTTAAAACGTGATGTTATAGGTGGTTGATTCAGAAGTAAGTAAGTAACAGTTTCAACGTGTATCCGACCGTAACGAGTTTTCTGTGGAGGCTCGTCGTGAAAGGTGAAATGGCGTAACACAGCTTTTCAGCTGCGTAACGTGACTAACGTAACACAAATCTGAACCTAAAGGCCAGGTTACATTGGCAATCTGCCCGCAGTTTGCAAAATGACGAAAATGTAGAAATCAGTGGGAGAGCAAGATGCAGGGGAAAGAGACGTCAAGTTGGTTAAAATTTGTTGACTTGTTAAATTACCACTCAACTAAATTGCCTAATATCTGTCTTGTTGCTTTTTGAAAGGCGTGGTTTGCCTGTTTTGCGGAAAAGCGCTAACAAAGGAAGATCAGCCCGTGCAAGCCTTGACTCGGAAATGGCATCTTGACTGTTTCAAGTAAGCCACAACATTTTTATATATTTATCCATTCGTTTTTGTTTGGATTTTGGTGTCCCCTGCCCTTCCGTAACGTCATCTTTCTGTCTTAGGTGTTCAGAATGTAAAAGAGCTTTGTCGTCCACGTATTATGCTCGCGGAAACACACTTTTCTGCAAGAAGGACTACTTGGCAGAATTTCGATCGACTTGTCACGTATGCGATAAAAACATTACTGGGCCCGTAATGGTGAGTGTCATGAAAACATTGTACGTTATATTGATCGAGCGAGTTAACGTTAACTTCTATGCATTAGCTAGATTGGCCATTTAGGTAATATTTATTCCGTCAATTAACACGCTAAACTTTGATGCCTCAACCATTTAAATATTTGCATTCTCAATAGATAATTTAAGCTCTGATTTCTCTTAGCTGCATCGTTCGACGTTTTGTTGCATTTTGATTGTACCACATATTTACTCCTTTGTAACTATTTTTAAGATTCTTGACGTGTTATTGTGAAAACTACGCCTACATATTAAAGTTAGTAAATGAGTTAATATACCAATTTAGCGCGTGAGACGTCAAGTTTTTCCGGACGGTTAAAATACAGGGCCACTCTATGGGACAGCCGTATAGTAATTTGCATGCGTCGGAACGCTTTGTAAAGCACGGTACAACAATGGGTCGCTATTTTTATTCAGTTTATGTTTGGTAAAATTCAAGGACCTTGACTCTGTGACGCACTTGAGGTGGCTACATACATTTTTGTTATGTAAAAAATAGTTTTTTTTGTAAGAATTATTTTTGTTTTGGTTAATATTGTACAAGATATTAAGTCAATTACGAAAATTTTGTATTGTGTCATGTATTCTCCTACTGAGATGGCCTAACTCTTTCGGTGCAATGCAGCAATTTCGTGTTGTGTTTTCCACGATCACTTTTGCACACAGGTATACCGTTCATTCTGGTTCCAGATTGCTTAATTTTAGTGTGCATACTCCACCTGTTTCAGACTGCTAATGATTCAATCATAATCAACTTGAGTGGCCAAACATGATTTCTTAGTTCGGGACAATTGCCAGCTGGACAAACTTGTTTTTAACTGAACTTCCTTAGAGATTTCATACAGTCCGTATCACGTAGCTAAATGCCAAGAACTGACTACACTACTTTACCAGTAATTTGGCTTACACAGAGACAGTTTTTCAAACAGGCAATGTGACAGCTGAAAAAAAAAACAGTCAGAAAAAAGGCTAGAGAAATTCAACTCGCTGAATTTTTCAGGGTGATCACTGATGTAGGGGCTTGTTGCATATTAAATATTATTTTTTATTATTGTTACTTCTGCAATCAGCTATAACTACTACTACAGACTAGTATTATTGTTATTATTATTATTATTATTATTATTATTATTATTATTATTATCATTATTATTATTACTTTTTTTAAATCCTTTGTGTGCCCTGTTCATGTTGTGTAGAGCCAGACCTAAGGCACCAAAATGAAGATGCTAATTGATCAACAGTAGTCTCTCGGTAGTATGTGTGCTGATTATTTTAACTGTAATAATTTGTTGTCTTCATCATCATCATAAACATGTGCAAGTTTGGCTATACACACATGATTTTCAATATCTATGAACTGACCAAAATGCTAACTTTTATAGGATCCTTTTTAGGAACCTATGTTCTAAACAAGATGCTGTGGGATCCTATAAGAACCTAAACAAGATCCTAGACAACATCAAGGATTCTACAGGATGTCAATAGGATCCTACAGGATCTTACATGTAGGTAGGATCTTATCAGGATCCTGGGTTAGGATACTACATGATCCTATTAGTGTCCTATGAAGATCCTGTGAGAATTTCTACTAAGGATACTTTGGGGTAAATAATGTTGGAAGCTGATAATTAATTATTTTCATGATAATATCTGCTAAGCAGACTGTGTTAGAGAAACAAAATTAACAGTGTGCCATACATTTTGTGTCTGTCAGGTTGTAGCTGATCATAAATTTCACACTGAGTGTTTTTCCTGTGCAAGTTGTCAGCGATTCCTGGGAGAGGAAGACAACTATGTTCTTCTAGAGAGGCACAGACTTGTCTGGTAGGTAGTTATTTTCGCATGGAATCATGCAAGCTTTTCCCAACCTTTCAGTTTTATGGCTTACATTTTAGCAGTTTACCATGGTCTTTGATGGTCATAAAAGTTTGCAGAGACCATTTTTGTTCACATTGCTTACTCTGTGATTAAAGGGGCACTTTCCTGTCTGTTTTATAGAGAAGCATAAAATTAGCAAAACTGATACTAATATTATCTTTAGGAGCAAACTATGGTCTTAATGTTTTCTCCAGTCCTACAGCTTAAAAAAGTCTGCATCTTTTAGATTTGCACATAACATAATTTACAGCACCTTTCACATAACTAAACTTTTGGGCACATTTGATTTTTGTCTTATGGGCAGGTTCACCAACTTAAAGAAGGGTTTACTTGATTACTCAACTAACTTTCTACCTGCAAGTTCATAGTCTATTTATTACTATTTTGGCCTCCTTGCCCCACGGGGTGCATAATGCCCCCAGTAGTTCCTTCCAATTTTCCCTGTGCTGTACAATTTTCAGTGCTTTACTCCAGGTGAGACCCACTGAGTCTTCCCATAATTAACTCTGCTTCCACTGATCTTCTCCATGTCAGTTGTTATAGTGAAGTGTGGCCTACCTTGCCTGCATCTACCTTCCGGGGCAAATTAACGACCAAATCGCTTAAATAGGGGGCCTGGGACATCCATGAGCTTTCGCTTTTGGCAGCCAGCTCCTAGACAAAGAATCATCCCTTTGGCTGGCAATTCCCTCAAGAATTGATTTAAAATTATAAGCATCTTTTAAAGTTTGCCTTCCTATAGTCTTTACTTTCTAATGGCATGGAACACTATTATACGGTTAAGGAAAAGTCACAGACATTGAGTTCCTTCAGTTTTTTAAGTACTGTCAATAATTTTTAAACATGGTGGCAACTTACTTGCAATTATAATAATATTGCAAATTTGATATTTTTATTGTAATTAATATCAACTTGTACAATAGTAAAGCCTTTTGAAATCACCCCAAGGGTAAATCTTTGAGTCAGGTGAATAGTTCTACTGTAATTGCCTTCAAACAACATGTGAATGTTGAAATGAAAGGTGCAGAGCAGTAATGGTATTTCTCTTTAGTTTTCTCAAGAGAATGGACGTTCAAAACTAGACATAATTCTTTGGAGGTTTTGTTAGGAAATTGTAAAACAAACAGCAGCAGCAAAAAGTATAGTGCTAGGAAACTCAAAACACTTGTTTGGTCACATTTGATGATTTCTCCAGAGACCCAAATGATTGTTAGAACCACCCAACACATCACTGTGATCAGTACCATAAGGAAGTACTGCTCAGAAGTTTTCATTTTGATGGTCACACTTACCCTGTAGGGCTCAAACGTTGGGACCACCTTGTGTAGCCTACTAAACAGCAGCACATAAAAGTATTGCTAGAGAGCTTTTGTTTGAAAAGATACACTAGGGATTTTATCCAGAAAGTTTAAGATTAGAACAACAGTTCCTAGGTCATTCTAACTTCCAAAGTGAAACTTGGATTACAGCCAATATTTTAACTTTGTATGCAGGCTTGGGTCAGTTTTTTTTTTAACTTAACAAGGGTTTTCAACAGGGACATTTCACCAAGCTCTACTCTTGACTTCCAAGAACAAAAGTTCTTTAATTATTATGAAAAAAATTTCATATTTCTAGCTGCTAACAGTATCATCTCAGTGAGTAACCCATAATCATGGACCTCACAGTCTCCAAAATCGGCTTTAGAAGTCAAGGGTTGCAGGAGACTTCACACTCTATTCCTCTTCATGCTTGTCGAAGATAAAGATCATTTTAAGTAGACTATAGTGAATAATTAGCCAACCTAAGAGGTCTGATCTCAGTAATTATTATCGTATTGAGCTACTCTATGAAGCAAGCAATAACTGAGTATATTTTATTTGTCTTCTCAATTGTAGTTACGCATGCTATGAAAAGGAGCAGGAACAGCCCTGGTGGAGCTCCTCGTTGCATGCAGTCCATCACTTTCATTTAATGCCTTTTGAAGTAGACAAATGCAAAATTGAAATAGAAGTCGTAAAGAGTGAAAGAAAGCCTTCACAGACAGGAGGAGCTCAGAAAGAACCACATTTATCAATCATTATCAAAGGGTATTTGTCTTAAGATTCCTGCTTTATGATCATGTCTTCTTATTTACTGTGTTTTGTAGTATCAATCCCACTATCTCATTTACTCAATACCATGGGTGAAATGAAAATTGTTGAAATGCACATTGTTCAAGAAAGGAGTGTGGGATGTTATCAGTCAGTAGCTAAAATGTACAATCATCGTATCCAAGGAAAACTGATTTCAGTGTGAGATAAGGAGAAGTTGTTGATAAACAAGGTCAAGAAATTTGATTTCTATAGCTAAAAACAAGGATATAATTTATCACACCTTCTGAAGAACTGTAATACTCGTATTTTTTATACATGTAGTGCGTCTTAAAGGATACATCCTTTCTGATTTCAGCGAGTTCATGTGAACCCTACATGCACTTTACATGTACATGCTATGTGATATTTATTACCATATCCATTCATTATATTTCATAAATCACATCTTAACAACAACTTGAGTACTCAATCAAGGCATTCTTAGTTTTTGCAAGTCCTAGTAAAACATGAAGAGAAAAATTATTCAAAAATGTTGCTTGCCTAAAGGTAACAGTAATTTAAATTTCAAGATTTTTACCTTAGTAACAGCATTGTTTGGTCATCCTGGTCATAAAAATTATAGCAAAATGGTGGAAATATAGCCTTTAGAGCAATGGCTACAACTGTAATATTAAGACTGGTGTAAATGAAAAAAAACTTAAATTGTCACATACAAAATGCCTACAGCATGTCTACAGCGTGACTTGCAGTTGAGTCCCAACTTCAAGCATTAAGTAATGTGTCTTATTTTTTTCTTAAGCATTTTTCCGGTCCGGAATCCGGAATCCTTGAATAATTTGGTTGGCTGTTGACGCGCGTTCCGCCGGTCCAGTTTTTTCCTATCCGGACCGGTTTCGCGAAATTTTTTACTTTGGTCACTGACGCCATTAAAGTGACAAATTGGAAACAATAATTGCACAAAAACCATTAGCGGGTAAACAAAAAAGTTATGTATTATACACGTAAGATATAGAAAATGGATTCAGACGAAAGTGGACACGATGAAAATGAATTTTATTACCCAGACGAAGAAGACTACAACGAAATTCAACAACAAAACGAAAGCGGGGAAGACGAGCACTTTAGCAAAATGAAAAAACAAAAATGTTATTTGCTGGCCTAGGTCGGTCCGTATAGGGAAAAACTGTGCCCTCGGTCTTGAGCACGGCCCTCGGCCTACGGCCTCGGGCCGTACTCAAGACCTCGGGCACAGTTTTTCCCTATACGGACCTCCCGGCCAGCAAATAACATATATTTATTACACATGTCTTGAGCATGTCTCGTAACAGAGTTGTAACAACTAAATTGGCCCTGTGTTAAGCATGCCAACTAGAATTATCAATGATGATAAAAAAGTAAAAAATGTGCCCTTCTGAAAATGAGCCTTGCTACTGACTTTCAGCCAGAATTGTGACTTGCTGCCATTCAATTTTGGAACACCATTAACTTGATGTCAATGTTTTTTAAAAGGTATAATTCAAGTTCAAAGCAGCCATCTAGTGGCACACCAGTGGTCATGGCAGGTGATCTGGTAATAGAGGTCAATGGAATTGTTGTATCACCTACTACCATTGACAGGGTAAGAACAATGGCAATAGGTAACTGTGTGAGGGGGGAGTCAGGATGGCATAGCAGTCATCATCCCCACCCCCAACTCTGCGACCCGGGTTCAAAGCTGATGTGGTTCGTATGTGGGCTGAGTTTCAGTTGATCTCAATCTCACTCCGAGGGTTTTTCTCTGTGTACTCCGGTTTTCCTCCCTCCTTAAAATCAACTCACAGCTAATTACATCTGGCTGTGTGGTGCTGTGCTCTGAGATCATACATGGACTGTATAGCAGCTGCCAGAGGTGCCTTAATATGCTTTCGGCCTGATTTTGTTGAGCTGCGTCCTTCGCAATTCAGTCTTTGGACTGCAAGAAGGGTGATTAGCACAGCGGATGTTTGTGATGTTTATGAGGTGCAATATGCCAAGGTTGACCCTTAAAGCCCCAATAGTGATCAGCATCAAATTTCTCCTCATCATATCAATGCACTGCAACACATACAGGTCATGAGAATTAAAGAAACGATCACCAAAGATGTAAAGACATTTTCTCAACTAGTGCTCAACAAAATTCATCAAGACCAGTAAGGAGAATTTGTGTGGTGGGACTGGGGCTTAAAGTGTTAAGGTGAAGTTTGAAAATTGGCCCATTACAGGAGCAGGAAATAGTAGTATCAAGACGGAATCCATTAGGAAACTGAGTAATTTTAATTCTCAGGGGACAACAATCTTGTACCAGAATAATTTAAAGCATATTCCATTCTTTTTTACATTTTTTGAGAGCTACGGATGTAATTTGTTATCTGTAATAACCCCAAAGACAATTTCGTATGGGAGCCCGAGAAAACAGATTTCAAATAATTTTCACAAAATGAAATCTTACGCATAAAAATTTACCTATTTTACCTGTGTTTACAGAATTCCAGTGAAATTTGAAATTTAATTTCACCGGCTCTCATAAGAAATTGCCTTTGGTGTTATTACAGATAAGTTATTAGTTGTCCATAGCTCTTAAATAGTGTAAAAAAGAATGCGATATACTTTAAATTATTCTGGTACAAGGTTTTTGTCCACTGATTACTCAATTTCCTGATGGATTCCGTCTTAACATGTACAGTAAAATATCCAATAAGCAGACACCCTTCAGTCCACATTCAAGCATCCGCTTAAGAAAACATAACCGATTTCCAACACTAGACTCTGGGGGCATGATCCAATGAAATGTTTTGAAAATGTTCACTTGGTACTTTCAACATGAGGGGAAGGTAACCCCTCACACCCCTCTGAATTCACCTCTGCCATTAATCAAGGCAAATCGTTGTGCAAGTCTGTAGCAGCTCCAAAAGCCCATACTTGCATGTAGCATACTATGCGTACTATGCCCGTGCATACAAGCTGGGGGATAGGGGAGGAGACAGCCGCCCTCCCCCTCCCCGTCCTCAAGATATTATTAAAAAAAACAGCCCCAATGTGTAACATTTGGGCCATAGCCTTTAGGGAAACTTGTGTCGAAAGTTACTTTTTTCTCTTGTAACAGAAGGTATTATGTTTGTACCCTTTCAACATTCCTCCAGCTGTTATCTGTACAATGTACCTTTGTCTTATGTTTCACATAAATGCATATGGAAAATTCTAACTGCCTAGTTCGAAGCTGCCTACCGGGTAGTTTGGCTTAACCTGGCCCTGAAGGTAAATCAGCATTTTATTATTTCATTCAAGGTTGCTGCACTTCTGACAACTTGACCTGAAGAGATCACACAAATCACAATAGAACGGAATGCAAGTGGGCTCCAAGTTAAACCCAAACCGAGCATGAAACTCAGCGTTGATTCTGATAGTGAACCTGAGTCGTCTACTGATGACAAGAGCTTCCGTAACAGGTCCATTTCTTTGTTCTCGCGGAGGCATGTACGGCGCCATGTTAAATCAACTTCGACGGAAAATCACTCTGCACAGAATGGCGAATCAGCAGTGGATATCAATGGAAAGAAGATATCAAAGCCTGCTATGAGATCTAACTCACTTCCTCGCAGGTACAGTACTGCTCAAATTAAGTATTCTAAGCTGCATGTCTTCCGGTGTGTGATTCTGATATTGAGAGATGTGAATTACACATCATGAGACTTACTGAAGCTACAACATCAGAATAAAATAATTACAACCAATTTGTTTCTCAAGACAATTTGTTAC
Organism: Siderastrea radians; assembly: GCA_964017195.1. NCBI lineage: Eukaryota > Metazoa > Cnidaria > Anthozoa > Scleractinia > Rhizangiidae > Siderastrea > Siderastrea radians. Next base: position 12,676,766 of record OZ024897.1, on the reverse strand, counting down.
GGTGACTTACTGGAGACCTCAGGTCTGCATTTAAAACCTGATGTGTCACATAAAATGTCTCAATTCAGCAACTTTATTTACTGAATTCAAAGGGTTTATTTTCAATTCAATATCCCTGAATTGAAGTCTGTACACTGTAGAAGTAAACATTTAGAAAAATTTACCCCTAGGTTCCTGTTTGAAGTTGCTTAGTACAAAAGATATAATTCTTAACAAAAGACCAGCACTTCCTATGACATTTTCAGTGCCATTTAATACGGAAGATGAAATTCATGTACATGTATGTTTGACGATGACGTGCTTCCTTGAAACTGTCACTCTAGTATTGTAAACAACTTACCACCACACACATTCAGTGATACTGCCCTCATATATATAAGCACTTTGATCCATATCATTAGCAATATTACGGCTTTCAGGTGATGAAATCATGTCTATTTTAAACTGTGCACATCTACATATTTTATTCTGTGTAAAACAGAAAGAGCATATATTTGGAAGGGCAGCAGTAAAAATAAATGAAACCAACTACAGTAAAATCTTACTGCTTTATCCTGGAGAGCAATATAAGAAAGTTTGTTTTCACTGTTACAGAAGTCAAGATAACATTAATCAAAAACTTTTAAACATACATGTAATTTACAGCAGATATATGATAAGGTAAAGAGTAAAATAAATGTCAAAATTCTCCAAAAATCATAGAAAAAAGAAAATAAGGTTTATTTACAGAATTTTAGTTATAAATTTCCAAATTCTCTGCAAATAATGTTAACAGCAATAGTTTTGACCTTTTTGGTACTAATTTGCAAGCCCATGCATGTCCTTATATACTGGGAGGGGCCTAAATATTTCAGGTGTTCTACATGTAATAGGCATTACATTATTGATGTTGAAGTACCACAGCTGTAAACATCCTTACAATTATAGCCACAGGTTATTCGGCACTGGGGAGTGCTACTCATTGGGTGGTTTTGAAAAGAATGAATCATTGTTTTTCTCTTGTTGTTTGCTGCAGGGGGTTGGGGTAGATGGATCATCCGAGGACAGTTTTGGGTGTATCATCTTTCAATTCTGTTTTTGTTTTTCTCAAACAGTAACTCGTGCTCTGAGACACTCAGGGTCCGATCACCAATTCTCAGAGCCCATTCTTTCAGGGGAGAGACTCTTACAAACAGGTATGTTCAAATAATTAACCCCGTTAATTCTGAACTTAACTGTTTTGCAGCCAGTTTGACTTAATTATTTCATCCTTTTTAGAGAGAAATGATTATTATTTTACACATGTGGGATGCATAGTGTCAGTGTCTGTTAGATGGAGGCATTGAAAACAAGATACATGTAACTTTTTTTGGGGGGGGGGGTTGGGGGTAGTGGGGTATTAGATATAGAGGGCACTTATTGGAGAGCAGACATTTGTAATTAGATTGTTTGTCATGTGACGGTATTTTTACAAACAACACATAATTTGTTTCATGTCCTACTCAGAGTGTTCAGGCCTTGTGATCTGGTGTTAGGGGAAGTGATTGGAAGAGGCTTTTTTGGACAAGTTAGAAAGGTATGTTGTCTATATTATATGCCTTTTTGAGTTTGTTCATGACTGGTGTCTATTAACCCTTTAAGCCCCAATAGTGACAAGCATCAATTTCTCCTTACAATGTCACTACTTTATCAGACATACAGGTCATGAGAACAAAATAATGTAATGATCACCCAAGATAAAACGTCTTGATGTTTAATCAAATTCTCCCAACTACAGTGTATCACCAGAAGAACTAGAGAACACTGTGGAGAACATGCTTGTTGATATTGGGGCTTACATTCAGTTCAAGTGGTGGCGTAACTGCCATAGGCTACTTCTATTACAGTCTGAACGGCAAATAAAAGATACAACAAACTTTTTTAATTAATAATTTTTATAATTATTAATTATCTTTAATAATTTCCATTTCAACTTGTAACATTATAATTGAGGAGGCCTAATTAACATAAGCTTCACATGCAGTTTTGGCCTTTAGGACTCCTTGCAGCTGTTACCATCACTCTTTCTTCTCTCTTTTTCTTTATTCACTATCTTTGTATTGTTGTCTGTGGTGTGGCAAAAAATAAAATGTAAATGTAAAATCAGTCCTTGATGTTGCATGGTGAAGGTTGAGATGAACTGAGGTTAAATGTGGTTTAAACTGAAATAACAAATGGATAAACAAAAGTTATAAAATGTACAATATTTAGATTCTCATATATTTGTGGTTGTTATTTTCCACCGCTGCACTGCCGTTGTGCACAATGGGCAGTTTACCTGTTGTACAGAGTATCTCTATCATGGTTTACAGCACCATAACAATGTAAAATGGACCATAACAATGCACCATAACAATGTAAAATGCAGTATTAATACTGCATGAAAATCAAGCAAATGAACGGACTAGCACTTACATTGTTATGGTGCTGTAAACCATGATAGAGATACTCTGTACAACAGGTAAACTGCCCATTGTGCACAACGGCAGTGCAGCGGTGGAAAATAACAACCACAAATATATGAGAATCTAAATTAAGTTTAAAATAAAAATGAAAGTAAATGGCTTATACGCATACGTATCACTCCTCAGGGATCCTAATTAACTAACAGCATTGCCCGTGGGTGTTAGATCCAACAGGTAGTTTGAGGCTGGTCTTTGCATAAACACTAGTCCTTCACAGGGTGAACCCTGTAATGGAATGGCATCCCACCCAGGGGTGGGGGAGGGTAGTTATGCTGTAATCCTCCTAGACTACTTCATGCTACAGAAACTGTGGTCCCAGGTCATGGTAACCACTGGCTGTGTGACCTACTTGTGGCCTTTGTGCGACCTCTGTCTTTCATATTCAGTTTTTCTTGGGCACAAAGCTATAAACTAAGATGAATTCCTGAGTCCCCCTCCCCCCCCCCACCCACCTCAGTAGCTACAACATTGCATCCAAGATATGGTTGGTGTGATCAAGTACTTCTGATCAGGATTTTTTTAATCAATTAAGTTTTACAGTCTGTAGCAGGTGACTAGCCCATCACCCACCCTTAGACTTGGACGATTTCCAGAACGGGCTTCTCTTTGTCAGGCCTCTACCCCTTTACCCCTTGGCCAATCTAGCATGGTTTGACCTGCTGTTGGGGAGCAAATGCTCAACTGCCATAGCTCTTGTGGTAATAAGAGCACACAAAATTCACCACCATGGCAAGGTTCGTATTAATGAAACATGTCAGTAATGCAGAAAATAAACGTTTCTTCCCTCGTGTCCATGCAGGTAACTCATCGAGAGACAGGTGAGGTTATGGTTTTGAAGGAAATCCTTCGTTATGATGAGGAAACTAATGCAGGCTTTTTAAAAGAGGTGAGCAAGGAACTATTTGAAATATTCCATCTAAGATTAAATGTATAAGGAATTTATACTTCTGTATTTCATAGGTGGCATTACTTAAAAGCTTGGATCACCCCAATGTACTGAGATTTATTGGTGTTTTGTACAGAGACAAGATACTTAACTTAATTACTGGTGAGTAACATGTACTTAACTTTTATCGGTACCTTTTAATTGTAAGTTAATTTATCATATCACCCATGTGGTGCCACACACCTCAGGTCTCAGGAAAAATATATTAATTGGTTTCTTCTTTTAATCTGGCGCAGTGCAGGGTGCTAGAAATGCATGAGTGTGTGGGAAGGAGAAGACTACCTAGGGTGATCTCAATTTCCTGTTGCATTGGTTCTCAAATCCTGCTTTTTTCTCTTGCATCAAGCAGGATTAAATTGACCCAGGGTTAGCAGCAGATTTTAATTGTGGCTTATAGCCAAGTGATGAGGATTCCTTTAAATCTCTTTTTTGTCAATATCTTCAATGTTACTTTCAGATGTGGAAGAAGACTATATAATTCACCTGTCTAGTCAGTCTAATCCCATCTCTTCAGTGTCACTTTCGCTTATTAGAAGATGGGGCTTATTGGAATGGGGCCACCTTTTAACAAAATGACACTCAAGGGGGGGGGGGGCTTGTTAGAAAAGGGGCACTTACACGAACAAGAACACTAAATCATGTCATTAAAGTAGTTTTGTAAATAAATAAATAAAATATGGGGCTGTACAGGTCATTATGTGTGACATCAGGATCATAAAACAGGAATAATTCCGGTAATGACAAGATGTCTTAACTTCTTCTTCAGAATACATTTCTGGAGGTACCTTACGTCAAGTTCTGAAGGACAAGGTGAGATCAGATAATGATTCAATCTACTAGACAATAATGATTCAATCTAATTGATACTGACACCAAACATCTCAGTTGACATTACAGTGATGTCTCTATTTAACCAGACATAACTGATCTTAGTAGCATCAATGGCTGAAATGACTCAATCAGTAATAGATTGATCATCAGATGATTATTTAATTCTCAATTTGTAGCTTTCTGGTCGGTTCACGGCACACCTGTTATCAACAAATAACCCTGGTTTTTGACTTATGTTGAAATTGGATGCCATGTTAAGTGCTGTAGGGTTCAAAAGTTTTCTTCAGGAAGGGAAAATTTTGTCCAAAATTAGGGCAAAAATATTCAGAAACGATTAACCGAAGTGGAGAACTTAATAAAACAGTTATTCCACTTGCGCTCAATGTGTGGTTAGAGAAAATATCCATACCTCTGCCACAGATGTTTTTTTTACTTTGACCCCCCCCCCCCACCCCACCTTTCCTTTAAAAATTTTGTCCTTTGAGACTCCACACCCCCTCGGAATTTCCAGTAACCATCCATGGGCTGGGTAGGGATATTTTCTGGAACCACACATTGGATATGATTAGTGATTATAGCCGACACACTTTAGTTACTGATTATCAACTGTGAGTAATGAGTCAATAGAGAGCTAATTTATACGCACAGATATTCATGAGCCACGGATGTCAACCAGAGGTTGAATATACCTTTTGGTGGCTAATAGCAATAGGTACGAGAATCCAGGAAGTCATCACGCAAAACATCATTGGGTTATCATTGATATAAATGACCCGGGGGGGGGGGGACTCCCATATGAAAGTGACGGGGATGCTCGTCGTCTCGTTTAGGGTTGTCAATTGCAGATTTTGGTCTCACTTAGGGTGTTGAGGACGGAAAGCCAATATTTTTACCCACACAGGTATCGCTTAGGGTTGTGTGTGAAGAAATATCTATATTATACTGTGTTAGTGGTCTAGAGCAGCACAGAAATCGCCGTTGTTAAAATTTACTCATAGAAGACAGCATTCGATTGCAACATCTTTAGCGCAATTAACATCTCTATAGCTCTTATTTAGTTGTCTGTTTTTGCATGGTCTCCCTTAGGGGTTAAATAAAGCCGGAGCCACGCCCAGATTGGTCTCCTTTAGGGTGTTAATTCTAATTTTCCGACGAGCATCCCCATCACTCCCATATGGGAGTCCCCCCCTCCCCCCCCGGGGATAAATGAGTTATTGATGGTATCAATAATTTATGAATCAATAGGGCCCATTTTTACCATAATTTGAATAGCCACTGATTACTCAATGATCATGGGCCATAAAAAATTATTAACAGCTGTAATCAGCTGATTTCCTTACCCAATTACTCCTCAATTACTCATTGCTTGATTACTCCTTGATTACTCACTGACCATTGCTTGGTATGTCTGAAATATAGAGTTACAGTTTATAAATACAAATTTTTATTCCTTCAGCACAAGGAAATTTGATATTGATATTAATAATACAGCGTAATCTAGTCAACAAACTTAATATTAATATGAATGTTAATATTAATAACATTAATGCTAATATTAGGTTGAGTTGACATGAAGTGTATTACTGAATAATTTGTTGTGGATATGTGCCTGCACAGTAGCAACAGTTTAGATACGAAATTTTGTTGTTCATGCAGCGTAAAGAGTTGTCATGGTTACAGAGAGTCAAATTTGCAAAGGACATTGCGGCAGGAATGGTGAGCTTTATTTTACTTCTCTAGTGTACATTTGCTGTTGTCTTTTGCAAATCCATGTTTCGCTTACATATCATTCTGATTCACTTACTCATTATTTACCATTTGTTTTGGTCAAGAATCTAAGTAATGTTTAGTTTATCATAATTGTCCTTTGGAAGTCAAATTTTTGTTATTTCCCCTTCCCCTCTGATCTAAGTTAAGCTTCAGTTGGTTGGTTGGCAAACTAGTCTTTAACCATTTCAGCATATCAGTTTAGTTAGAATGACGTTTGTTAGCAAAACAGTATTACGCAACGTTTGTATACATTGGAGTTTGCTCCCTCGGAATTTTATTGATAAAAGTAGTACCCCTCTATTGACCCCCCACCCCCCTCCCCCCCGCTGCCATTATGAATCAAATAGTCCCTCGCCCCTTTGGGGACTTTATAAAGCATTTTTTATATCACTCAAAAAGACAGTAACTGTTTTTGGCGTTGTTTTGGTTAGACTCATCATACGTTTAGAGTAATTGTTGATTCAGTGAACCCTGACCTTAAGATTAGAAAACTTTCATCTTCATGTAAAATCCACCAGAACTAGCAAATAAACCCTATTCCAAATCAGAATACGTGCAGGGAAATACTAAAATGTAATTAGACAAAAAAAAAATCAATCTCTGGACTAACAATTTCTCTTTCTTCGTCACTGGTTTTACACATTTGCAGTGGAATATTCTTTTGCTTGTTTTCAGGCTTACCTTCACTCAATGAACGTCATGCATAGAGATCTGAATTCAAAAAACTGCCTGATTGCTACTGACAAAGTATGTACAAAGACCTGCGTAATACCGATAATCCGCAGTACTGACAGCCTTTCACTCCCTCGACTGCTAGTAGTGCCCTTCTGGATAGTCGAGAGGGCGTGCGAAAAAGCCGAAGTCTCTTCTCGTTTTTTTTTTTCTCCTCGCTCCAATCTCGCCGCGCTGTTGATAGCTCGTGCTCTCAGCTGTTTCGCCTTTAAAAAAGACTGCTGGTAGCAGTCTATTCACTCCCGCAGTCAAACCCTTATACATCTAATGTGGTTGTTACTTTTGAGACCATTCAAACGAAAGCTTGTGAGTAGTCCTTTCCTGTGGTGCTGATTGTTGTGCTGTACAAGTGGGGTGACCTTTTAAATGAAAGTAATGAGCAGTATTTTCCTGTGTTACTGTTTACTATGCTTCACAGTGTGGTTCAAGCTTTTTCATCTGTGGATCAAAAGTCGCTTGGGTCACCACTGTAGTGAAAGCTACTGAGCCATACTTTCCTGTAGTGCTGTTTATTGTGCTATACAAAGTGGTTCTAACTTTTAAGTTTGTGCCTTATTGAAAATCCTTAAGTGAGACAATTCAAATGAAAGCGATTGAGCAACACTTTGCTGTGGTAGCGTTTTATTTTTCAGTGTTTAACGAATGAAATTTGGATTATGGGCGTTTGAATCACTAACTTCTTCCACCCTTTCTTTCACGGTCTGCAGGACTCGGGAGAGATGTCGGTGGTTGTAGCTGACTTTGGCTTGGCTCGTGTTGTAAAGGACAGACCAGCGTCACCTCAAAACCGCTTGTCATCGACTTTGCCACCCTCACCTAGGCGCAAACCACTTTACTTAAACAAGCCACCTCCACCCAAAAAGAGGTGCAATACAATAAAATACGATACTTTATTAATTTAAGTTCTTCCAACTTGGATTTTCAGAACTAATTTACGTTTTACTAGTAATATTAATCCAAAACTCTCTATCACTATAAATTTACAATATCCAAAAAAATAAATTAAAAATATGTATATGATTATATGATGTCCCCTTGTTTGTTTGTTTGTTCGTTTGTTTGGGTATAATAAAATTGGAAACCGATTACCGGTTTCCTAGTTTCTAGCAGAGAGTTTCCTCTCAAAGGTAGAAGCTCGGTAAAGTTACCAGACGCCTTTTTCTGTAACATTAAACAACTTGAAGTACATTTGTTTTCTCTGGATGGAATGCTAGTCCATTATGACGTCACTCCGTGATTGTCTAAGGAAGCAACATGCACAGAGGCTATAGGTTCTCAAATAAACATCAAAATCAGTTTTCGTTCAGCCTTTAGAGCGATTGATATCAGAACTCTGCAACTCTTTGTCACCAGCTCTATAAACGTAGTAAATAGTTAAGCTTGAGAGATGTTGTTTTTGCTAATAGTTATGACATGTGGGTTTTGTTTGGTAGATATACAGTTGTTGGAAACCCATATTGGATGGCTCCAGAGATGTTGAAGGGTAAGATGTTTCTCTTAGGTTTAAAATTCCTTTTCGAAGAAGAAAATATTGTTTTCATATACCTTTCCTGGGGTGTCTTCTAATCGTATCGTTCTAGTTGCATTTTAACCCTTTCAATCCCAAGAGCGCCCAAAATCAAATGAAGAAAATCCCACATTTCAATTTGTAAAATGCTGAAAAAGAATAGTACCATGCAAAAGTACCGCCAAAAAGGTTTTAGTTGAATAGCCGCACCACAGGATTTTCTCCATCCATTGGAAAGAACTACATTTCCGGTCTCCATGATTGACCCTGAGGTCCCGTTATGATAAGGGGTGGCTGGCTCACTCAGTTTATTTACCCGTCGTTTTTGTTGCGCACATATTCTTTGTTCTTATACCATTTTCTTCGCTCGGTGTGCGATCAATTTGTCCGTTTTGAAGATAATTTTCCTTACTCTCACAAGTTATCCTTCATCGCAATTTGGTTATTTGCTTAGTAATCTCAGTAAAAGATAGGTGATGATGCATCCTTCAGTTAATTCAACAATAATTGTCGCGAATTCTTAACTTGTTAACTTGTTTCTGTTTCTATATTGTTTTCAGGTTTGACATATAACGAAAAAGTCGATGTGTTTTCGTTTGGGATTACAATGTGTGAGGTACAATGTCTATTTCTTGTACAATTTCTTCTAGATTGTATAATAAAGTGTCAACTTGGGTGACCTAATGAGATTGCACGGTGCTTAGATCCAGAACCATCCGGAGCTGATTTTGTAGTCATTAATTCCACAAGAATCGTTGTAAAAACGCTCTTTTTATGACTTTTATCTTGCAGATTATCGGGAGGGTAAAAGCTGATCCGGACTATATGCCTCGCACATCAGTAAGTTACCCTGTTTTGTTAGCATACGTTAACACGCGAATATATATTGGTTTGGACGAACTCATTTTCTGCTTTACCCTCGGCGTCAGTTTCCTTTCTGTTTTTAATGAACCATTTCTTTTACCGCCCCTGAAAATCACCAACATACTCTGGACTTCAAAAGCGAAGTAATGATTGCATCTTTACTGCCATCAATTATAATGGAGCCCGGGGGTGGGGGGGGGAGGGGGGGGAGGGTGGGGGTATTAAGGCCACAGTATACTAAAGGGTAGAGAAAGTCGTAACGTTAGTAATAAGGGTCACAAAATCCGCAACAAAGTGAAAAAGATGGCGGCTAAAGCTAAGTGTATAAAAGGGTGCCAAATTTTGGCAGTAATAACAAGGCTAAACAGATACAATGTTAGAGCCTTTTGAGCAACTTCCAGAAGGACACAAACTCCGGGGAAAATGTGGCAGTCATCGGAAATTCTATTGTTTTGGCTTATCCTTTAGGTATAAGAAAGGCGTGCAATTTTGCTCTAGGTATATGAAAGGGGTACCATTTTGGTAAAAGATAACATTATAAAAGAGTTTCAAGTCTTTGAGTCTCAGGGCGGAGCCTCCCCGTATAAAACTTGATTGAGTACCCCCTTGTGGGCGGAATGGAGAAGAAAATAAAAATTCCGCGAAAGACATTCGCAGGCGTTCGCATGATTTGCTTGTCACCCGAGGGAAGACAGAAACTGCGCTGTCTTTGTTCTTATTGCCTCACAGACTCGTACATACCTGAATCATTCAGTTTGGCTGTACAATCAGTGATGTTCTACCATTTTTTTCCGTTCGCAGAACTTTGGTCTAGACGAGAAGAAATTCTATCAAGAGTTTTGCGCGGATTGTCCTGAGCTATTTTACAAAATAGCGTTTCTTTGTTGTGACCTAGACTCTGACAAGAGGTGCGTTAAATCTAGTTTTGTGCTTTTCGTAAGATAGTCAGTGATTCGTTTTAGTCAATCGCGATTTTCCATTTAGGTGATCCGTAATGGTTTTAAAGTCTGAAGGTTGGAGAGTCGAGCCCAAACGGCTGTTTGCTCTGAAATAACAAAAGAAAGGTGTCGAAACTAGAAAATATTGATCGGTTTTAGTCGCTTGTTGTCTTTCACTGTACAGTCGAACCTCTAATACGGACACAAAGGGACAGACCTAAAAGTCTGTATTGTGGAGGCATCCTTATTACTAAGGTAGAATTTGTGTGAATATTGGTGTCACTGGGACCGAGTGAACTGTACGTATATCATGGAGGTGTAAGGTAAAGTCGCATACGAACCACAGGACGCCCACGCGGCTGAGGCTTATCACTGGTTTTTGAAGCATGAAACAACTGCAAGCATTGCTACACCCGCCCTGGATAGGATGCTACAATTTCGGTCATATTTTGTTGGAACACTTCTCTCAATGTCACAATTCACCAATCTGAATCTGTGGCTCTTCCTTTCCCTCAATGTTGAGTGAACCACTTTTGGCCGTGCAGCAAGTCATTGTTATCAACATTGGGGGGCGGACGGGGAAAGTGTCCCAAGAAATGTGTCTGGAATTGTAGTTAATCGCAGGGTTCCCCAGCAGTATGTCACCGGTTGCCATTTATATACCTGGCCCCGGTTGTTCAAAGAGTGGATAACTCTATCCACCAGGGCCCGTTTGTTCGAACGCCAGTTAACGCTATCCTGGGATTAAGATTTAACCAAGGTCCCTGTTTCTCTTATTTTAAAATAGTTTTCACAGCGAACTCCAAGTAACCGTTTGAAAGTAACCAACGTCAAAATCAGCAGGGCAACAAAGATTTACAGGAACCCGTGTCGTTTGGCTATAAAACGAAATTATATACTGACACTAATCCTGGGTTACCTTAACTCTGCTTTGAACAACTGGGTCCAGATAAATAACTATCCAGTGGAGAGTGTTCTTTGTTTTCTTATCATTTATCCACTGGATAGCGATTTATCCGGTGGATAGGGTTATCCACCCTTTGAACAACCAAGCCCTGGGTGAAGAGAGAATGTGGCAGTTGTTAGCGTGTAGGACCAGTTTCCACCGGACGTTCGATTGTAGGGTCGGTGGGTTGGTCTGCATTATGTTATCTTGTATAAGACTCTTTACTTCGCACTATCCCCCTCCCGCTAGGTGTGTGAATGGACACGAGTGAACTAAAAACATGCTAGTGGAGACCCTGTGATTGACCAGTCTTTCATTCGGGGGGGGGGGGGGGAGGGGAGGAGAGTAGTAGTGTTCCTAATCGCTTCATGTTACAGAAATCGTATCTAGGCACTGGCTTTGATGGGCATCATTTTTGTACCCTTTTTACCTTAATCGTATTAGGAGAGTTTCGACTGTACTCGTTTGTCAATTTATTATATTATTATTTTTTTTTTTCTCTTTCTGAAACAGACCCGAGTTTTGTGACCTAGAGAAATGGCTCGAATCACTCGCACTTCACCTCGAAGTCGGTCTTCCAATACCATCTGAAATGGAATTCACGCTACTGCCATCCACTCTCATGAGAAAAATCAGCGAGTCAAGCGATTGCGAAGGCTAAACGCACTACAAGCTCCGATGAACTGGGAGAAACTTACCTGTGATGGTATGGAGAATTTTGATTGGTCAAAATTTTGCAGCACGGACCTCGTAGGTGGACTATTCACGCACCAACAACCCGGAGTCTTCCGAAACTCGCCCGAAGGTTACCGAAGATTTCGAAGATATTCCAACGTTCTCAGTAGATTCTCAAGAGTCTTGCGATGATTCCCTGAAGGCTCTCGAAAGGCATCGTAGTTCTAACAAGGTTCCAAGGAGCGCACTAGACCTTTGTACGAAACGAGTTTTCATCAAAAAAAAAAAAAAAAAAAAATTCACTGACCTAGCGTAAACTTTGCATGTATTGGCGAATAAGCTAATTCAATATCCCCCCTGACAACGACACCTCGAGGCAGAATCTCGATAACGTTTGGGGATCTGGGAAAGTGACACTCATTCCAAAACTTTCAAATATGGCTTCAGTTTTCTGCGAATAAGCTTAGCACTAGTCTAAAGCTAAGAATTCCTTTAATTTATGAACCTCGGTGCTAGGATAAACGGTTTATGTGGCCATGAAGTACAGGTATAATATCCGTGTTTACACGGAAACGCACCGATATTGAATCAAAAATCACGCGTTTACACAGTGAAGCAATTGTTTGTCGGGTGTATTTTTTAAAAAACTTTTTACTACAGAGAAACTTAATAGTAATGGATTGTAAATCAAAGCAAATAATAAGACTCGAACTGAGGTACTTTAATATATACCTCACACTAACGATCAATCACCTTCTTGAGATTCTTTCACTCATTCTTTTAATTCTTGTCTACGTTCTTCACTCACCTTCTTTGGAAATAATTTTTTAAAAATAAAATGATGAACGATCCGTGGTTGCTCGTGATTTTAATAATAGTGACATCTTTTGGACCTGAGATCAGTGTCTGAGATCAGTGTCTTTCGGTTATGGTTACTTTATCCTAACACTCAGAATCAAACCTTAAAATACTGGAATACGTTGATGTGAATTGAAATCTTCGAAATGTTTGGTGAATGGTAAACAGCGGGTGACGTTTTGTCTGCAGCCTTTATTCAAGTTGTTTGCCTGATTCTTTACGCCTCTCGATCTGTATAAACATGAAACATCAAAGAAGGAAACCTTGTACCCCCACCCTCCTTCCCTTAAGCGCAGGTTACTCGCCAGGGACCTCAACAGTTTTGTACTCTTGCCAGATTTTTCTCTACGTGTACGTTAGTTCTATCTGTCGTCTCACTGAAAAGAAGGGTCAGTCAAACTCGGAACGGATCGGTCAAAAGAAGAGAACAGTGTATTATAAATAGTGTAGACGTGTTTAGAAAAATTAAGCTCACTGATTCTTGAAAGCTATTCAAAGTAGGCATGCTTAGCGTATGCCCGTCAATTTCTGCATCATCCCAGCGGCAGTCACTCGCTCTAGAACGGTATGCGACTGGGTCGTCGCTGAGCACGGTGACTTTCTTCGCGTCTAGTACCCAGATCCTCCTCTCGTTGACCCGAGTCTTTGTGAGAATTCCATTCTCGACACCAGAGCTCTCTTTTGCGCGTGACAAGGGAGAGAGAGGATTTGAATGAATGTGAGAATTCAAAACCACCGAATGGCACAACGTTCATGCGCAAAAAGAACATGCCTACAGTATTGGGAACTCTCGTTCCCAGGTCACTACCCGCAATTTGCGTTCGTCCGAAATGGAGCCAGACGTCGAGATATACTAGCCTTCAAAGCCAGCTTGGTAATTTGTCACAGGGCTCCAATTCCGTTCTACAAAATGAAGCATTTCCCGCTTTTTCATCCTCCTCACAGATTCTTTCTACATTTCTAGGATCCCGCATCCCATTTCGATCAATTATAATCCCTAATCCGCCCAAGATGTTGTGGACAATCGAGACGATAACGGGTACCTGTTTTCTGTTGGTTACTGTTGATAAACTTTGCCAATAAAACAAACACAGTTTACTCAACAAATTAGAGCTGAAAAACATTTTAAAATCCGTGACGCTTGAGTAAGCAAGAGATTTTGTGTAAACTGGTCCGAAACTTCCAGTAATCATTAAAAATGAATGATCTTTGGGAAAATATGGCGGATTAACATCACATTTGATTAGCTTCGATCGGGGTAACTTTGTAATAGTGTTTCCCAAAAATACAAAATATATCATTGACGATCAACGATGGGAAGAATTTCCTAAAAACTGGCTGATGGTGGAAATTCTAAGATGAAGAGATGGGCTTCAAATTGAGGTAAGTCTAAGACCCGTTAAGACGACAAACAACAGTCGGCGCGATCAGATTGATTTCCAGGTCTTTGTCTACCGATGCACACCATTGTTGTACAGCAACGAATTCGCCAAAACTTAGCTGATCTTGCATTAGTCCTAATAATGAACTAAAAAGAAGCCATTGATGGTCTATCACGCTTTTTGAGGGGGTGGTGGTCAATTATTTACTTTTTTGAACGCAAAGTGAACAAGAGAAATTCACTGCAGGTGTTCGTTCGTGTAGTGTTTACTGTATCTATTTGATCACATACTTCTCCAGAACCCCTTTATTCCTCCATTCTACTTGAGAAGTAATTTTGGATAAGCAGTTCAAAAGGATGCGCATGGAGACTATTTCGATAATGGACGAAGGGCCGTTGGCGCGAGGAACTTAATCTCCAATGGTAGATATCTGAGAGACCTTAACACCCCCGACAAACGGGCGCGACATTTGCATTCAACACCGTTCTGCAATGTTAAATTGGCCATTTTGAACGTGCTTGACCACCCTGTTGACTAATGTTGAAAGTTCAACAAACAAACAAACAAACAAGGGGGTTAGTTTCTAAAGAAACTGTGGTGCTGCGTCGGTGGGGACGTGAAACACAAAATTTTGGATTTATCAACTGAGTTAATTTATTCTTGTTTGTCACGTTGCCATGTTCCTAGCCAAGTGCAACCCACAATTCCTTGATTCGCTCTGACGAAGGGCTAACGCTCTAAACGTCAGCTTTCCATCTCTTTACGGAAGCCAATTTACCTTATCAACTCACTTGATAAGTTGTTGAACAAAGTTTCTACAACACCATTCAGCAATATTCAGGATACCAACTCCATTCGCCGAGGCCCAAGCGATCAATCAGTGCACAGTCCACATAAAAGTCATGGAAGGAAGTGTCGAATAAATATCCATACGGCAACAGCAAATCGCATGAACGATTACTGAAACGATGATAGAAGGTGCATCGGCCAATAAATGCTTTGTTTGCGAAACGAACTTTAACCGATTTGATTTATATTTAGGATACAGATTTGACAGGAGAGTTTCTGCTCCCTGGCCACTGAACATGTAACAGATTCAACCGGTCAAGCGCCGTATGGACAATTCATTGAGGGGCGGATCCAGGGAGGTGGATTGGGTGGCTAGCCATCCTCCTCTTTGGGGTCGTTTAAACAATGAAATCAAGAAAGGGAACAAAACTATCACTGAGGCGATTTTGTCTCCGATTGTTCCGATATCATTCTGTCAGGTCAGCCACCCACCTTCAAAAATTATGGATCCACCACTGTCATTGTGAGCATAAAACGCGTCATTGTCAGTTTAGCACGTCAGCGCCTCTCAGAAAAAAAAAAAGCCACACTGCATATAATTTCTACCTGAAGTTAGGGCTTATCCTTGGAAGTGGCCGTTAGCCTTTTTGTCCTTAAAAGTTGCCGTATTGAAGGGGTTCTTAGGTAAAAAGAATTGGCTGGGCATCTGCTTAGCCAAAATAAAGTGGCCGTTATATTGAGGTACCGTGGATGCCTATGTCTAAGGCGCGGCTTAATTGAATAATTAATTAATTAATTAATTAATTTATTTATTTATTTATTTATTTATTTATTTATTTATTGTTTTTCATACGTGCATAGATATCTAGGAACACACTGAAGCAGCATGGAAACAAAAGATATCATAAAATGGTCGATCGTGGGATTTCTGACTCTGTTTTTCCTCTCTGGTCTGTCATTAATCATCTTCGCCGTCACAGTACCAACGCCCTTTGGAGACTACCTTACAATGAAAGGAGCCGCCTTCCCCGTCAACTACGGACTCAGAATCGGTCTTTTGGTTCTTCTTCTGATAATAACAGCGTTGAGCTTCTTTGCCATAGCAAAGGAAAACAATCGACTTTTAACACTGCTTGCTGTTTTGCTTATTATATTATTCCTGCTTGAGTTTATATTGGCACTCGTTTATTTTACGATGACCAGTGAAGTGAATATGGAAAAACAGAAATTTGACAACGGCATGCAGATGATGGCCGAGTATGGACTGGACAAGAAGGTGACACAGGCCTTCGATCAAATCCAGCGGACTTATGCGTGCTGTGGAATAACGGACTACCGTGATTGGTTCACCTCCAAGTGGGCGGCAGCTCAGGTTTGTGACAAATTTTTGTTATCATTCATCACCTCCCATTGTCAGAATTGGCTTCACAGATCAAAGCGTTAAAGCGTTTGTACCGGCACCCGAGGACTATTTAAGAGTCTATTTAATTTAATAGTCTAGTTAAATATTTAATAGTTAAGTTTAATATTTTAATGTTAAATTTAATAGTCGAGTCCCATTTATAGTCTAGTTGCATAATAACTGCGATGATCTCTTTCTCTTCAAATTTTTGTGTGGACGCATTGCGAACCTACGTGCGCGTCCTCTTCTTTGTCCGCATCGTACAAGGGGCGGACGCGCACATAGGCTGTATTGAGTATGTCCGAGCCTGCAACAACGCCGGCCTATGGCCTTCCACACACAATCGGATGCTTTTTCTCGTCATCACCTCACATGGCTTGAACTCGTTTCCATTGTCTCTTACCTTACCTTCGTCTGGGGTGAGGGAACGGAAAGGGAAGAGACGCGGGGATTTCGTGCAGGTCATTCGATAGAGCATCCGACTTTGTGTATGAAGGGTCAAGGGGTGAAAATCCCCCTAGATGACCTGACATACTAGCTATGAAACGTGAACGCGTTTAATTTTCTTTCAGTCTTACACACCTCTTTATGTTCTTTTCAGGGCGTAAACAACAGGGTTCCGCCGTCTTGCTGTAAGTTCCCGACACCAAAATGCGGGTACGATATGGACACTAAAAACCCTGTTGACGTCATCAACATTCTAGGGTGCACGGGCCTCAACTACTCTTACGACGACAGAAAGAAAGTAGTTGGAGGGGTGGGTCTGGCTATTGGCCTTCTAAACCTGTTTGCTTTGTTATGCTGCATCATATTCAGCTTTTGTTTTAACTCTGCCCGGGGACTGAGTCCGGTAGATGCTCTCAAAGGAGTGGAGCCTAGTGATGAGCCAAGCTCAGACAGGCGAGGCTCCTCTGCGCGAAGCACGCCTGGGTCTACACGGCGAGCTCCGCCAAAAAAGGCCTTGAGGGCCTCTACAGAAAAACTTAATGAGGAAGATGATGACGACGATTTACCGCTCGACGCATATAAAGATTTACGAGACAAATCACAGATGTAATGCAAGAATGGCTGGATTCCACTCCGTCAAAAGTTCATTCATGGGCCCCTGCCTCCGTATGAGAATTACACTGCGTCAGTAGAATTGCTGAACATCAGTTGGATGCAAGTCTCCCTCGTTAACCTGAGAAACAGACCCCAGTCAAATTCACTTACGAACACGTTACACTGATGACGTACAGCTACCCAGAACCTGGTAGAGTGATTCTGATTGGTTAAACGACATTTCAATCAATAGAGAACCACATATATTTATTCAAATGCTTATATCTTCTTGCTCTTAGAACAGTGAGAAGATAAGAACCAATAAAGGAAACAAGAGTCCCACCGCAGAGTCTCGTCAGCAGTGGTCAACATTCGTGCTCTGGGCTTACCAAGAACCTCTTCTCTTGGACAGTTCCGTTAAAAGATTTGCCTCTTCTATATTCGGATTTCTCCGCCTCTTTGCTCGGACATACGTTGGAAATACTGAAAAATGACTGAGCTCAGGGGTTTTGCAGCATGCTATTAAGTTTAAAAATGATGTACGTTTAATACTGTAAGAAATTTCTGCGACAACTATATTCTACAAATTTGGCCTGATCAGCCACAGTAGTTCTACAGCATACGTAATGTAAGGCCCACAGTGCATGAAGCAATCGAACTGAATGAATATTCTAAGCAATAATAATCGAGTGCATGGAGTAATTTACAAAATGGATGCAATAAATCGTTGCCTGGAGTTGTTTCCTGTAGTTGTACGGTGTTTCTTAATACATGTATTTTGGTCGATTTCAGGTCACTAACTCGACAGCGTAAAATTGATTTCAAAATACCAAGTAGATTAAATGACGAAAAGTTGTTAAATTACGAAGAAACACCATTCATTTGCATAAAAAAACGCTAGGCAACCTTTTATCAACTTAATTTAGCAAATGAATCGATATTTTTGTTTTTTGTTGTCGTTCTTTCTATTTTCAGTCCGAATTCTCGATACAAACTCTTACATGATGCTTGGGGGTCCTATGTTTTGGGTGCCCTGTGATTTAGTTAACCCACGAAATTAAATTTTGGTTAATTTAGAGAAATTGTTGAGGCTATCTTCTCACAAACTAAGCGACTGTCATGAAAACGTAATTTTTTTCTGTTGTAACAGACGTACCAAGAGTGACGAGCACAAACTATACAGTGCAACAAAATTCATTCGATTCTTTCGGAAATTGTTCGGGTTCTCCCTCAAAAAGGACTTGTGACGCAATGGTACTTTACGTACTGTACATGTTGACATATTCAAAATCGTAGATATTATAGGCACAGAATCTCAAGATCACAGAGGTTTGTGAATAAACACTTTTTTACTGTGCGAATCCAAAAACCTTAAACATTGTCTCTGACTTTGATGAATCAGTTCTCGTAGCTAGCGTTTTCAAATTCGCTTAGTAAATACCGTGTACTAGTTAGACTTTATGTAGTTTAGTTTATTGTCGCTCCAAATATTTTGTATGTAAGAATTCGTATATAGCAATACCAGTTACAGGTAATAACAAGAAAACGAAAAAAAAAAAAAAAGTAAGAAAGAAAGAAAAAAATCAAGTCGCAAAATGCATCGAATGGCAAGAGCAACCAAATGATATACATCCTCTCCTGGTATAATAAACAGCTTTTAAAATAATTTGACCACCTGTTGACATTGTGATATTGTCCGTACTCATAAAGGTTGTGGTTGTCCTGTGGTCCACATTGGTTTAGATGGCCCAGTACGCCCAGACTCTTCTTCATTTTTTCACACCCCCCACCCCAGTTAGAATCTGGTCCGGTCCCCACATAGGAAAGGAAAGGAATTCTTTTTCATTCTTTGTGTGTGTGTGTTTAACTATTTCTCTCTTTTCTTTTCGCTATTTAATAAGTTGACATCATTTGAGGTTAAAAAAGAAAATTTGAGAAAGAGATTGGTCTGCGATGTAAATAAGCGAACAGTACTCCTTGATGCATAAGAAAAAAAAAGAAAAAAATTAAATAAAAGAAGAAGATAAAAATAATTGCCGAGACCCGGGATTATTCAGAGCCCATGCGAGCTCTCCGGATTTGAACCAGGGACCTTCAGATCTTCAGTCTGACGCTCTCCCAACTGAGCTATCTCGGCTGTTGAGAAGAAGGGGTCATTTCTTTGGTATTTGTACCTAACCTGCTATTCCGCTTGTATGCTTTTGCACAAATTTGTTGCCTCGATCTCGTGCAGTAAATTCCAAACAAAATGGCGCTTCCAACGTTACAACCGTACTGGCTCAAAAACTACAAAAACAGAAATGAAGGCCTTCTTGTTCGCAGAAACCAGTTTGAAGCAGACAGAAGGGAAGCTTGGGGTAAAAATGCGAGATATTTTGATAGATCTAACGTGGAAACCACGAAGCAAAGGGTTTGGGGATCAAGAGAGTCATACGAAGAAAGGTGAGCTGACAGAATTTAATGTGAAATTCTCACCGTTGTGTTTAACTAAAGTAGCTTCAAATTTGTCCTTTTGTGAGCTCTATTCTTGAACTTAAACGTTGTGAACCTGTATGTTTATGTTCCTTTGACGTTGCCACACAAGATCAAAATGCTGACCACGTAAATATAAACATACATGTAATAGCTTTGTTAATTTTTAAGTTATATTTTACTGGAAGGCTAGCATATAAACAAGGTTTTAAATTTTAGCTTAAAAATAATAATCTTAACGTTTGTTAACTAACATTTGTCTCCTTGGTTACAAGCTCAGATCTTTAAAGTTCTATTCTCTTAAATTATTTCTATGGAGTTAAATTTGTTTCTTAGAAAGAGTAGCTGAATTTGATTCATCACTCTCTCCACGGGGTGGGGAATTTGACATCAACATTTGTTTTGGCGTGGGAAATTGGGTTTCACGTTAAGTGTTGGGTGGTTTCCTCAAACGAAATCATTGCTGAGAGGGAAATAGAAACCGTGCTTTGTATGTTAGTGGGTTGAAAACAAGGGAGTCCCAAAATCTTTTTCCCTGCTAGCAGAGGTCCCTTTTCCTTTGTATTCGCTGAGCTGACGGACGGGATGAAAAGGGACCTCTGCCATGGGTCGAAATGAACTGTGTTGAGCATGCGCCACGGTTACTTAGCGACCGAAATGTCACGTGATGTTTTTAGCACGTGATCAGCTGACGACTCCCACCTTTCTCGACTAGCGCACCAAAAAGCAGCTGCACAGTTTTGGTGTCGTGAATGGCGAGTTCACCAAAACCCTAAAGAAAGTAGACAGTTCGTCTAGAGATAGTTGTTGTCTAATCTACGCTATTAATTTCAAGTTATCTGGACAAGGAAGCTTTTTTAACATGACCACAACTCCAGGAATCAAAGAGAATTTAACCCATTGAAGGCTGCGTGTTTTATGATCGCTTCACTAAGTTAGCAGTTGCATTACGAAAGGACAATTTATAGGTTCGAAAAAACGAAACTCACTTGATCTAGAATAGTTAAAATTTCTTACTTTTAAATAAATTACACCAGTTGTCAATTAAGAATTAGCCAAAAATACATTCTCAAAGTCAAAATTTTGAAAATTTCCGTAAGAGACTTCTCATGTTGTCTCGCGCGTGAAATCAAACCACAACAGAGCATTTGTGTCTGTTTAGGTCAGATTACTACTTTTTGAATTTTTTTGAATGAAGGTACACAGAAGAAGAGACAGTAAGCTTTTCTAAATAATACATTTATTAAAACACACCTGTCCTTTACTTGTTTCTGAAGACCAAACGCTTCGAGGTAAGCTACGCGCAAGCGATTTCGCTCGATGTGTAAGTTATTTTGAAGAGCAATTGGTGATGCGAACTGTGCACATTTTTCAAAGCTTTTACGAAAACTGTAAGGAATATGAAGAATCCCTCAATTAAAAAGCGATTTCAATACAAATTTACAATCAAATGTGTAATTTACTCTACCGTAGACTCGTAGAAGTGCTGGCGCATTTCACAGAAAGTCCGCAACTCGAAAAATCTTTGGAGGTGGAAGGTTGTCCTTCGCCTTGACAGATGTTTTCTTCGCTCTAAATTCCATTCCTTGACTTGTCGAGTGTTTCTTAGAGCTTCTTCTTTTGATTGTTTATCTTTCCGTCGTCCATGTTAACAAAAACGAGAGAAAGTAAACGTTGTAACTCTTCACGAGTTTAGTTCTCTTTCCAGGACGGCAAGTTACTATGCAGGCTCGCTAAATGACAGCGGAATAACTGTAAAGGAATGCGCGAGATACGGTGGGCTCAAGTCACGGTCAACAAACAATACAGGGAGCATGCGTTTCGGAAACCGCCGTCCACGACCATGGACGGCGGTTTGATCAAAGGGAGTTTCGACCCATGGCAGAGGTCCCTTTTCGTCCCGCCCGCCAGCTCAGCGAATACAATGGAAAAGGGGCCTCTGCTAGCAGGGAAAAAATCTTTGTGTGGATGTAAAGGCTTAATAGATAGGCAACAGTGTGAGGGAGCATGGGATACTTGTACAACTTGTTTGGCCTGGGGATGGGAAATTTTGAATAACCTAAACTTCAACAATTCAAATGTTTGGGGATAGGCCTGGGAGATAGACTGCGAGTAGTCTCTAATTTTGGCGATCGCGATTGTGGGGCGACGAAATACACGTGTCGCGTCTCCTCGGAATTTCGCGCGCGCGCATGTATTTCGCCAGCCCCACAAGCGATTGCCAAAATTAGAGACTACTCGTAGTCTACCTGGGAGATTGGGGGGAGAGGGTTAAAGTTTAGCAGTGTCTAGATACTCGGCAACTGGATATGGATGTTTCAAGTCTGAATACCTGACAGTCCGAAATTTTTGAAAGAAGGCTTATTCTAATGTTATTCTGAAAGTATTTTGATATTTGTTTAGAATTGGAAAGCAACTCAGAAAAGTATTTTGGTTTTGTAATGGATGAGTTTTCGGAACTTGTGCATACTGAAATATCACACTGTTTTGTGACACTTACAGTATTTTGTGGCTAGACCCACCAGTCAGAAATGCACAGAATTTGGACGATATTTCTCATTCAAACATCCTGGGAGTATTTGAAGTTTGTTTGGAATTATCAAGTAATTCAAAAGACCAATTTGGTTTTGTAGTTGACAAATTTTCTGAGCTTGTGCGTACTAGAAAATCGCTACGTTCATGATTTTTTGTGGCTAGAACTGCCAGTCAGAAACAAACAGAATTTGGACAGAATTTATCATTCAAACGTCTTGGGAGTATTCAAAGTTTCTTTAGAATTGCCAAGCAATTCAAAAGACCAATTTTGTTTTGCAGTTGGCAAATTTTCCGAACTTGGGCATGCTATAAAATATAGCAAGCTTGCTTGATCCCTGTCTGACTAGAGCCGTCACGCCACCCACCAATGTTGTAGAGTTGTTATCCTGCCAGAAATATAGCCCAAAAACCCATGATATTTTTGCATCACTTACCACTGCCATGCAAAGCTAGGAAGACCTTGATAATAGGGTTGACTCTATCTCAAACCTGGATGATTCTCCAAAACCAAAGTGCCCGACATTTAGCTTTTTCAAAACTTTGCCACTCTTTGCTTCCAAAATAGCTACATTTGTAAAACCCCGATAAACTGCACAAACCTACATGTAAGTAACATACCCATGCGACCCTTAGAATCATTCTGTGGGTCCCTGACATACCAATTGTCCAAATACTTGATTACCATACTGAAACCTTTGACCGACAAATCACGACACAAACTACAGTCGACTGAGAACTTTGTTGACGCAATCAAGACAGTGCAAATACCTGACGACTACAAACTAGTGTCTTTTGATGTGAAATCACGGTTCACCAGTATTCCACTTCAACTGGCTCTAGACTGCACTGAGACCACCATCAACAACTCTACTATTGAACTACCGCTACCTTAACAGACGACTTAATGGATTTACTGAACCTTTGTCTTACTTCTGCTTATTTTCGGTACAACGGCAAGCACTACAAATAGTTGCACAGAACAGCTATGGGCTCACCAGTTTCCGTTGTTGTTGTAGAAATCGTTATGCAAAACAAAGAGGAACGAGCCCTCGCAACTTACAAACAAACACTACCACTCTGGCTACATTACGTTGATGATACCTTTACAGCCGTACACAAAGACGAAATCAATGATTTTCATGAACACCTCAACGAACAAAACGCCGACATACAGTTTACTACACTGTAAGGAGATCAAGGAAAATGCTAAAATATCTTTTCTAGAGTGCTTAGTTACCCACGACAATAACAAACTACGGACCACAATTTACAGAAAACCTACACATACCAACAGACTACTCAACCAATCATCTTACAACCCTACTTCTCACAGAGCTCCGACTATACGGACCTAGACAAGATGCACGCAAGACAGGAAGCAGTTTATAAGAGCAAATGCTGCAACTGCCAGGCCACTTATATTGGTGAGACCGGCAGGAATTTGGACATCCGACTGACTGAACACAAAGGAGCGACTAGAAATGGTGACATCAACAATCGCATTGCTGAGCACCACTTAAAAACAAACCACAGAATTGACTGGGACTCTGCTGGATGTGTTTACCTACAGTAGGGACTACTATCAAAGATAAACTCTGGAAAGCTGGTTTACTAACTTAGAACAAATGCCACTGAACCATTGCCAACAGCTACCTGCTCCTTACAAACGACTGATTGACAACAATAACAAGACAGACAAACAATAGACAAACCCACTAATTTTACTAACAATAGACCAACGGACATTTGACTAACAAAAGATGGATCGAAATGCACCAATCACGTTTTACAGTCTGCACAGCCAATAACATTACGGCTTAACTGACAGACGACCAATAACATCACAAGATCATCAACTAATCAGGGCTGAACGACCAAAGACTTAAAACTGTCTACTGACAATTCACAGTTCACTTGAATCTGATGATGACTTCGGCTCAGGTTGTTGAAACATCAGTCAATGTCACCACAAACAGTCCTTCTCAGGGCTACACTCATCTGGAGGATCATGATTTACCTACCTATGATATGACTCCTGGGTTCATTCCATTAACAGTATTAAACATGTTTTTGTTGTTTGATTTTAAAACTGCTGGTCAACTAGGATGGACGTAAGATTTGTTGTTTGCTTGTTGTTGATGCAACTGTATCGGCCTATTTAAGTTTAAAAAACTTTGAATTGATTATGACACATTTCGTTTTTGTCATTCATCAGAAAGAGGGCTTAATTTCTGAAAGATTTTTTGAAAGGCCAATAAACTCATTTACTTTTGCATATCGGAAAATGTTGAAATTGATCTTAACACGAACATAAATCGTAAACATGTTAAGTTTGGGAGCTCAACATTTTAACTAGTGACGAAAAAACACAGATAAATTACCTACAGCACATTCGCATGAATATAATCACGCAACCATTTTAACAGGTCTCACAGGCTGTCATGTTTTACTCATATGACTCCAGCCAAGAGTCACATAAAGCATTAACTCAGTGCAATGGTTTCCTTTCCATTTAGTTTGATCATTATTTTCATTTCAAATTACCTTCATTATTATTATTTCATGCATGCAGGGCTTGAAATAACGGCCGGTCAACGGACAATGTCCGGTCAAAAATAGGTTTTGTCCAGTCAAATCCTTGGATGGCCGGACAATTTGTCCGGTCGTTTACGCTTGTAAAGAAAAATTCAATGCGGATCTTCAGGTTTTAAATTTTTATAGGTTCAACATTATTGGCGTTTGTGAATAAAAAGGGGAAAAGACAGAGATACTACCAGACCAAGAACTTTTAAAAAATGATTCATAATAGTGGTTGTAAAATTTCCGGTGGTTGCAAATCTTCGCTTTGTCGTTCATCAAGCCGTCACCGCAAATTAGTGGGTCTTCCGGAGTAGCGTGTGTAGCAGTATGAATTACTATATTCTTATAATATATAGTCCGCTTGGATTTTGTAAACGTGACGTGAGAAGCATAACAATGCCTCTCAGATTCTCGGTCAACACTCAGCGAGAACACCCTTAGCCACCTGATAAGAGTCAAAATGGAAGGTCCCCCTTTTCAAGGTTACGACACTACACCAGCCATTCACTTGTGGGTAACGAGCGCCACTCGCCCTCCGAACCAAAGCAAGAGGAAATCGTACAAGGCCCGAGAGTTTGCGAAAAGGGGAATGGTCTTGATTGATTGTTCTTCAACTGAAGAAGATTCCGATTCAGATAATGAGGACGAATTAGAAGACAGAGCAATAGATTTAATAAAAGACACAGGAGTGGATCAGTAGGCTCCCGAACATTGTATATATTTTTGGCGTTGATATGTTTTTGTTTCACTTAAAACCACAACAAAGTGCTTTCATTTCCTTAATTGCACAACGTTGATGTAATTCCAGTAATTCCAAATGGCCAAATAGTCATCCATAAAAGTTGTGATTCATATCGTCTCTAAAAACGCTGAAACGGAACAAATCATTCATCACTTCCGGCACGCCCCTGATAAATACTTGGTTACCAAGCTTTTTGGTGATTATTGGATTCACGGGCATTACTTCGCAAGGCAATGTTTTCCTCGGGCAGTATAGACTTGAAATTGACAACGAGTAGCAAAATTAGGTTGCCATTCAAGTATTCCAAATGAAAAAAGAGAGTTGCCTGTTGGTATCATTTCCCCGACCCCTTTTAATAAGATATAGTACTGAAACATTTCAAGATTCAAGCTTATTCATTCTAAGCTTACTTTGTAGCAAATCAGTGGATATGGATTCTACTTGTAAGAGTTTCTTGTTGTATATTCACATCAGTTAGCTTGTATTATTATGAGGATCAACTAGATCGCAGGCTTCAATTTCATCAACTTCAGAGCTTTAGTAGGTATTAAAATTTAACGGTATAGAAGACATAGAACTGAAGCGATAGATGCATGCACAAATGTAATATTGATTTTGCCGAACGTTGTGGCTGTACCATGCATTCCACTTTTCCTGCAATGAGTTCGAGGCTCCATGTACAATAAAGGCTTAGAAAATGTACTTGTTTGATATGTAAACATCATGCTACAGGGGGAGGGGGGGGGGATTTTGTAGAGATCTGGCGTAATGGAGATTTGTCCGGCCAAAAATGGGTGGTGTCCGAGCAAAAATAGGTTTGACCGGACAACTTGACCGGCGCCAGCCGGGAAATTATTTCAAGCCCTGTGCATGGTTTACTCATTCCTAACTTTATCTTTTATTAGGTATTGCCTTTTTTACTAACTAAGTTGAATTGACTAAGAGGCACCCTTTTAAACCCATTTTTAAGGCAAGTTTTACTTCCCATTTCTGGATCACTGAGTCGAATCATGATAATCAAATCACATTTCCCCAATCAAAAAAACTGGATGAAGCCTGGATGAACTTTTGGTAAAACAGTGCCATTGTTCATTATGTGTTAGTTAGTTAGTTAGTTAGTTAGTTAGTTCTGAGTTAGTTAGTCCATTAAGTTAGTTAGTATTTTCATTATGTTTACTTGAATTATATAGAAAATTAATATTGTATTTATAAAAATTATTGTTTAGACATTAGTGCATTTTTAACAATTTGTAATTAGTATATAGTGTGTCCCCAATTACCACCCTGTCTTTACAGGATGCTAGATCACTTTTGACACATAAATAAAGTTATTATTATTATTATTATTATTGTTATTATTATTATTATTGTTTTTGTTGTTGTTGTTGTTGTTATTATAACAGATACTTATACATCAGAGCATATGAAAAAGACATATAATTTTTATTCTGCAATTGTCTTGCAATGCTCTGTCACCATGATTGCATTGCAAGTCTCCCTTCAGGACAAATTGCACTATGTAACAACACCTAAGTTACCTAAGCCTATACATGTACCTCTAAACCATGCCCCATGTCAGTATACGTGTTTGCCTTCAAAACACTGTTAACTTTCCTTAGGTGAATATGATTCTTTAACTTTATTCCTGTGATACATGTATATGTTAGAGTGTGCTTTATTTCTAGTTCTGTCGATAATTTAACTAGATTTAAATTTCTTACCAGCATGCAAGCACTGGATGGTTTATACAAAGAACATGACAAACAAGACAAACGGCTCAGATTAGAGAACAGAAGAAAGAAGCTCTCTGAAATGTTGTTAAAGGAAACCAAGGAATATGAGGTAGATTGATGTAAACTGGGTGTAAAAATTGTGTTTTTATTATGGGCTTAAGAGTAACTTCTTATTGTCTTTTATTAGACAAGAGTGTTTCAGTGGAAAATAGACCACTAAAGTTCATATGAAATTATATCTGGGTTTCGAGTCACGTACAGTATTTTCCATATCCTCTCTAGTGAGGATATAGTGATGATGTCATTTCCCCCTTTCTACACTGTTGTTTGTACAAAAACACTCTTCTGTAATAGTACATAATAAATTAAAAGAAAATAACATGGTGGCTTCAAGATATGAATGTTATTTTCTTGTGGTAAAAAACAAAATTTTACTTGCTGAGCTTGCTCCTAAAATATTGTTTCTACCACTTGAAAATAAAAATTCACATCTTTGCTCTGCTGTGTAATATCCTCCATATATCAGCAACATTTAAGTGAATTCGGATAGCTGCGTTGTTGTCTTTCATTAAAAGATTAGAACTGAGCTACATTATTCTCATTCAGTCTGCACTATTTAATATAATTTTAACAATTCTGATTCGTAGGCAGAGATGAAAGAAAAAAGACTTGGTGGTGCTGGTAGACTCTTACAAATGAAAGAGAGGTTGGTGGATATGTTGTAGGTTATCCTTACACTCAGTCAACATAAATGGTCAAAATAATATCACACTCTAAAACTAATTAAAGTAGTCTTTTTACAAACATGCATAGCACAGTGTAATAGATAGCCTGTTAAAATAGTAGTTGGGTTCATCAATTTGACATCTCGTACAATGTACTTCATTTCCAGAGCTGATGAACTTAAAGCAGACAAAGAGGCTAGACGAAAAGAGGTATGAATTCTCCTTGATAGCCTAGTTAATTGTTTGTCTCACAATTTAGCCACTTTGATGTGGATTGGGATGTTTTGACAGCTGTACTGCCAGCCCTTATCAGCGAATGCTCTGAACTGGCTTTATGTCATAATAAGTACATGTAGTATCATGATTGTTGAAGAACAGCAGTGCAGCAGTTGAAGTGTTGCTATGCACATCAAAGTGACTAATTCTTGGGACAAACCATTAGCTAAGTTCTCATTTCAAACCACGATGAACAACTCCTTTCAAAAATGACAAAATTATAAATGTACAGCTACACAGTCAAAGCTCTCATTGTGACCACCTCTTGCAAGAAAGCACCTCCCCACCCCCCTAATAAGTAACCACTTTTCCAAAATACCAAAATTTTCCCAGTCAAACCACTGTATATGGAACCTTTTGCAAGTGACCACCACTCTTAACAACTGCAACCACTTTTTGGTTTTATGGATGGTTTGAGATTTTCAATATTTATTTATTTATCAATTTTTTATCTGGTACAGTAAGTGACCACTTGACCGTGATGAGCCAATCTCACCATGGGTGCAAATTAGATAAGGCAAAGCTGTACATGGCATGACTATGTAAATTAAAAATAATTACACTGCTTTTTGGGTGTATTTTAGATACTTTGGAACATCTGTGGGTTACATAGTTTTTTTGTGTGTGTGCTTTCTTTGCAGATTGCAGGGCAAAAATTGTACGAACATTGGAAACGAAATGCTCCAGAACTCAGAGAGGTAACAAAGATTATGCTGTCATATATTTCACATTTTAAGTTAACTGTGTCACCTATAGACATTATAGGCTTTTTTAAAATGACTGAGTTGGAGGGCCAGACAGGAACACAATATTTAGCTAGACGTCATGTTATATGGACCAAACTAGTGACATCAATGCACCATGCACAAGAACCAAAATTTTTTCAAATCAGTGAGACCCTACTCAGTCAATGCAAATTTTTAATATCTTGCCACCATTTTGATTTATGTGATTAATTTAAATGGGAAATTATGAAATGGTGATGATACATGTACTAAATGAATGTTGACTTGCACACCCACTGAATGAAGAGCAGTTCTGGGTGGGACCAGGTGGCTTTATCCATAGCCCATCCGGCTTTACACACATCAGTTTGCAAGTTTGTTTTCTCAAGTGCTGTATCGGTGGGGCCATTCAGTGGTATGGTACAGGTACTTGGTCTGTTATTTAATAATTATTGTTACAGTTATTATCAGTGATATGTATTTATATGGTTCTTTATTTCACTTGTGATTGACAGATTGAAACAGATCAACTGAGGCAGCATGTTGTTAACAGCTGGGCAGATCAAGTGTCAGACAGAGAGGAGGTAGAATAATATTTTAATGTTAAACATTTGTAATGCACAGGTTCCATAGTTACATAAATGATCACTTGTGCACAGGCATATTACATTAAACCTATCATCAGCTAAGGTACTGAGGTCTTAATTCTTAGTTACTGACAGAAGAGTTATTTGCTATAAGTGCATGGAACCCCTCTTTATTACTAGTGTATTTCTTGATAGCCTTATGACATATCTTGTAGCATCATGCTAGGATGTTCTTGACTAATACACACAACATCATGTAACTGAGCTTATTTTTTTCTTTTTGAACCACTGGCCTCTATCTAGATACCGGTCCACGGGTCCAGTTATTTAATTAATGTTCACTCTGTTTTACATTAAATAAGTTCTGAAGTGGCTTGCATTCTTGTTTGCTTTTTAATCCTATTTAGAATCTGAAAACAGCAAGATATGAAGACAGAAAGTAAGTTCTAGAAATTTGAGACTGCAAAATACTTGTTTAAAGCTGCAACTAACTGTGTAAGTAGTTACGTGTTACATGTACTTTTAACTGGCTTGCCTGGGTTACATGTACTTGTTAGAATGGATGCTGCTATGGAAAGAGACAGACTGCTAGCACTGGAAAAAGAACGAGCTAAAGAAGAAGCAAAAAAGAGGTTAGTAGCAAACTTTGGTGTCCCTTTAGGACTGTACCCTAGCTGTAAAAGATCTGTATCATTCAGATTGGATGAGGGCTCTACAGAGGACTCATCTGGTCATCCTAGACAAGTAGATTTTGAAATCACCAAGCAGCTTTTTCTACAGATTTACCCAAAGAGCCTGGGCAAACTGTCCTTCACCTTACAGATCAAGTCTGCCGACTGAGAGTTAGTCCCCTTCTGTAATTTACTACTAACATCAAATGTCAAAAACCCAAGAGAGAGACATGACACATCAAACACCAGAAATATATTTTCAGAGTGCATGATTTCCCTTGTCTTTTCCTAACAAATTTTGAGAATTTTTTAAACACTTGCTGGGAAACTGGCATTGGCAAGCAAACTTTGAGAGTTTTCAAGGATGATGATAGTGGGTCAGTGTTCTCAACTGTAAGAAAGGCTTGCCTGGAAGGGCAAGCTGGAATTCAAGTTTTTGTCAAACCTTGCATAGAAGCTTTGTAAGTTTCTCAGTTTCTGCTTCTTAACTTAAACAAAATTCAATTGCCAATGTTTTACTGGACACTGTGGATGAAATTTCCATAATTCTAAACCCCTAAAAGAAAAGGCTTTTGCCAGTGTGCATGTTATTTTGATGTGATAAATGTCTAACAGGAAAAGAGAACTTGCATTTATTACATTAGTTCTAAGTAGGATCCTACACTGCAAGCAGTGAGAAGAGAGTGGAACACCCATGCCTATGAAATTCAACGTGTTGGACACTTAATTCAAATGCTCTAAACCTAAATGCTAAAATAATATCTTGACAAACAACCTATAAACTACTTTCAGTTCAGGGCTTGCAAATACACCAAATGTGGCATTTATTACACCAAATTATTTCCAAAACTCCACTAAGGGGGTTTCATTGACTCCAGAAATCTGACAAGAAGTTTTATAGTCAAAGCCGGTCAGGCGTTCTCGTCGTAAACGGACTAATGAATTCATTAATGGAATATTGATTCCGTTCGTTGATTGAATAATCCATTCGTGAAATGAATAATCCAATATTCAAATTTAGCCTCGATTCAATAATCGAATGTTGATTGGATTACTGAACAAAAGCTATACCATATATGGAAGGGAGTGCGGCCGGCAAACATGGCGGATTTGAATAAAGAGCAGGTAAGTTATTTTAGTATTCTAATTGTCCCATAAGCACGCCATTAGCGAATGTTGTTCAGGGCTCGACAAAAGTCCTAACCTGCGATCAGGCTCTATTTTCGTTTCGCTCGGTGAAACATTCTGGCGGGAAGGGCGAAACGAAAAACAGAGCCTGATACAATTCTTCTACGGAACGTCTGCCGCCCACTTTTTTGATTGATTGACATTCAACAAAACGGCCAATCAAAATTTGTTTTGCTTGCACGCTCCTCGGTATGCAAATTTCCCATATGTGTATGCAATGGCATTCGCAAAAAGTCCTCAAATGTCGGCAAAAATAAGAAAATCAGAGGCTACGATAAATCTTGGCACTAGCGTTCAAATTTACAACTTGAAGGTACGCGCTCCGGTATTGTACATAGTTGCTCTGTCTGAGCTGAAACTGAATGAAAATTCAGAACACGACGAGGTTGTCATGTACCAAAATATGCTGCTGCATGTTTGAATCCTTTCTCATTTCAGGTGGTATCCGGAAATATTCTCTACGCATTTGTCACCGATTTTCTGCGTAAAATACCTTGGGAAATTAAGAGAAATACCTTCAGTTTCACTCTTTAGAAAAAAAGATATCAATAAAACCGTTTATAAACAAACGAGTGTTTTGTAATTTAATTTAGTTCCAGAAGTGATAAATATTTGAGATTACCAGCGAATTTCATCTCTAAACAGCAGCGAATTTTAAAACGAAGAACATTTATTATAAGCCTAGTCAGATCCTTTAGTAACAATGTCAGAGATCATTAAAACGACATTATTAACACTGAATGAATAAACTGAAAGTCTTTATTACTTAGGTAAAAATAAATACAGCATCTCGCTGAGATCAGCTTATCGTTAAGTTTACGGAATTATCGGTTGACTTGTTGATCACTCTTGGCGAAAGATACTTGCTGTTCGTTTTGTTTCGTAAAACGCGGAAACAACCACCACTCTGCTTATATTTTCAATACTAGCTGAAAGCCTTCAAATGAAAATTTGGAGACACGATGCGATAAAACGGGATACATACTTCACTGTTGCTGTACTTCTCTGCTCCGAGTGAGAGACAGCTTGCGTCAAACCGGACGCCATTCTCAGGAGAGAAAGAAATGATGACAATTCTCCTAGAACGACGAGAATATCTTTGAGCGACACGTTTACCTCGGCAGACTTGCTCCTTGGCCATGGCGGTCGGATTGAAAATTGTGAGCAAGTCTGGTAGACAATTTACTTCCGTTGACAGCTCTATTGTTAATGGGCCAATCAGATTGCGAGATTCCCGCGGCCAAAATTTGGCCGCCGACACGCACTCTTGTGAGAGATTGTATCAGGCCCTATTTTAGCGAGCGACCCACGTAAGAGAATATGAGAGCGATGCTAAAATTCGGCATGATCGCAGGTTACAAAAGTCCCGTCTGGTCGTCCAGGACAAGTAGATTTTGAGGTCGGGCAAGTAACTTTTCAGGGTCACTTGCCCGACGGGCAAGCGCCCGGGCAAACCCTCCATCAAATTACATTTTAAGTCTGTCAAATAAGTGACAAATAATTAAGCACCAACAGCGTACACAACCGTTTAGCAAAGCTTAAGTTAAATATCAATCAGTCAGGGCTCGAGACTAATGGCAGCCAACTACTCACAGACTAGTAGAAATTCCGTTTTGGCTAGTGAAAATTTCAAAGCACTATAAGCACCGAATGGAAACCAAACTACTGGGGTAAATATTGCTTCTGATGATCGGATCCCAAAAGCAAATTGAGTGAGCAGAAACTAAAACTTATCCGTAGGATATCATAATGTTGGTATGATACTTGTTTTGTCCTCTCAACGTTTTTCCCTACTAATTCTTGTCTCAGATGGCAACGTTTTGTCCGTCATTTCCACGTTCGAACGAAATTAGCCGCCTTCAGAACGTTTCACCATTTGTTTCCTTGAAAGGTCCATTAGTCCGTTCATATGACATTTGTCTACACGTTAGTAGGTTCACACAATACTTTGGTCTTCTGTTATCGACTTTTTTTTCCATTAATTGCTCCGTTCGTACAATAGTTTCTCTTCCCAGCGTTTCTCTCTACGTAACGTCTTCACAACGTTTCTCCGTACGTAAGTGGGTTCGTCGATTTATTAGTCTAGCCTTCTCAACGTTTCTTTGTATGTTAGCACGTTCGCACGACATTGTTCTGCTCTTCCTTGTGCCTTAATACATTCATACGATAAGTCGACACTGGTTAGCGTTTCTCTGTACGTTAGTATGTTCATACGGTATTAGTCTTGTCTTCTCAACGTTTATCCGTACGTTAGTGCGATTTTAGTTGTCTCATTTACGTTTCTCCGTAATTTATTGCCCCACTGTAAAAGTTCAGTTTGTCCGTACCTCACACACGCTCTTACGGAATTAGTTTTGTCTAATAACCTTTCTCGGCAAGTTAGTAGTTGCGTATTTTATTAGTCTCGATCTGTATCTTGGTACGTTGGCGGCGTTTCTCCCTACTGTAGTGCATTTGCAACCAACGTGACTTCTCAACGTTTCTGCGTACCTTAGTAACTTCGACCCTTATTAGTTTTTTCTGCTCAAAGTGTTTCTCCGCACTTAAATGCGCTTGTAATTTACTAGTCTTCTCTTGTGGACGTTTTCCGTACGTGAGTTTGAGTGCTGTATCAGTCTTGTCTTTTTGACGTTTCTCAGTACCTTACAACGTTCGTACAATGTTAGTCTTGTCTTCCCAACGTTTCTCCGTACGATGACATGCTCATATAAGGTTAACTGTTCGAGTTATTCGTCATGATCTGACCGAAACAGAAAAGAGAGGCGTGAACTACATCGCGCCTGGGAATTTGCCCTGAAGCCACATAGTACTTTGTTTTCCGCATATGCGGATCTTTAACCGTTGGAAAGAATAGTCAAGATTCAAGTTCTTCACTCTTGAGATTAAAGAGAGGCATGTTTACAGTTTATTAACTCGGCTAAAAATTAGACATATTGAACACAGTATAAGGTGATGCAAAAAAAGTCTGGCTAGTGAAAATTTATTTTGGCTAGTGAAATCAAACCTCTCACTGACCACTTGGCTACTATAAGCTGAAAAGTTAGTCTCGAGCCTTGAATCTGGTCTGACGTTGTTATAATTTGATTTGTCAGTCAGGCAATCACTTAAAATAACTTTTTCTCAAACGGTAATTGGTTTTGATAGCAGTAATCAGTCAATTGGTGAATTCCCTCCCTGAGCTGTGAAATGGTAAACAAAGTTCAGCTAAAACGGCCTTAGTTTTGTGCCTAAACTGGAAAGCCTTTTTTCAAGTTTTAGTCAAAAATCTACCACCTGTTAGCAGATCCTTAATGCATCAGTCTTACAAAGGTTTCTTTTCCTCATATTACTAGTATATTTTTTGGCGCTGCCTACCACTGATACACCATATGCAGACAGAATTGAAGCAAGAAAGTGGAGCAAACATAATTATAAGCTTTTATGTAAAATCGTGAATGTGTGGTAAATTGATTCTCAATTTGTGGTACATGTAATTGTAAGTATACATCAAACAATCGAGGGCCAATTCAGGGTTATAAACGCAAGCATATTTTCAGGTTTTTCATGCTCTGAGGTCTGGAAAGATGACGATCTGAGAACTACACTGGTTGGTTAGCACGCGATCAAAATCTGCCTGGATCAAATTTCCTCTCACAACAAATGACTGTGACAAATGTGCATTTTGAACGTGGTCTGTTACACATTTAGACCAACGTTTTATTTAACCGTCAACGTCTTTCAAATTTCCTGAAGGGTTTTTCTAATTCGCTTAATCCTAAATTAATACGTACTTATTACACTTGCGTTACAAGTAAAACTCTTTAAACTCTGATCCACGCTAACTTAGTGCATCCAGTCAGTAACCATAGATGTTACGTACTAGACCGGTATCATGAAATCGACAAGAGGATAGTAAATGTGAACAATCTCCCAAAACGTTCAACAGAAGGAGAGCGATCACTCATTAAACACTTTGTGAGATCCTTGTCCATGCCTCATGAATTATTGATGAGCATGAGAAATCTGTTTTTATTAATATGGGCAAGTGGGAAATTGGCTCGGGCAAGCAAATTCTGTGACTTGCTTGCCCGAAGGGCAAGCTGGAATTCAAGTTTTTGTCGAGCCCTGGTTGTTTCTTTTTCTACCGGCTTTGGTACATACGATTAATTCTTCCTTTTGTTATTTGCCATTTCGGTTAAAGAATACTTGTGATTATTTGCAAAAGCATACCAGTTTGATCGATCGATTGATCTTTGTTGTCTGCTGTGACACGCAACCTTTGCGTTATTTTACAATCCCATCTTGCACTTTATACTAAAAATAAACTTGAAATTTGGCATTTCAGGAGAAATATATGGCAAGGCATTTGTTCATTAATCAAATCAACATTCGATTATTGATTAATGAATTCATTAGTCTGTTAACGACAGGAACGCCTGACCGGCTTTGACTATAAACATTGTTGTCTCCTTACCCTTATCCTATGCAAACTTCAAATAATTGATTTTTATTATTGTAGCAAACAGAGACACTTGTATTTTGTTATTTTACCTAATTTGTAAATACTAAATAAAAGTTTGATTTTTTAAATTTTCTATTTGACTCCAAATTTTTCAAAATAACCCCATGATTTGTCGAGATATGTGACTCCTCTCATCGGTTTAATTTGCACCTTACTGTACATGTAAAAAGGAATTAACTTTCCAAAATCTCTCTTGGGGGGACGGGGGGGGGGGGTTAACTCCCCATTTCCCCTACCCTTTAATCCTGGTTCCCGCCCTGTATTTGTTGGCTCCTGCGTCTTTGCATTTTTCAATTGCAAAATATTGCACAATATTGCACAATTGCTTCCTTTCTCTTCCGCTTCCCACCACCTTGGGAATCCCGCTTCCCGCCCCCTCTTACTGACTGCATATGATTATCCTACATGTAAATTCAACTTCAAGCTACTTGTCATTCATACTAGGGAACAAGAAGAGCTTGCCGAAGATCTGAAGCAGCAAATGGAAGAACTTAAGCTAAGAGAAGAAGAGGTATACTAATAGTATAGTATTCATACTAGACAGATGCATGTAGCTTCGCTCAATCCTAACAGGCTTTGTTACCTATTCTCTGGTTGAATTTCTGCACAGGATCTTAATAGGATCCTAATAAAATCCTGTAGGATGATGATCCTAACCCAGGATCCTGATAAGATCCTACTTAAGATCCTGTAGGATCCTATTAACATCAGAATCCTATCCTGTAGGATCCTGTTAAGATCCTATAGGATCCTAAAGGATGCTGTTTAAAGGGACACTGTCACCAATTATTAGGATAACTTTGAAAAGCTAAACAACAAATTTTAATCGGAGGAAACCCAAAAATACTGGTTGAGTTTCGTTTAAAACTATTCTACCAGTTATCTGAGACGACAATTAAGTGTGTTTGCTCGCGGATTGCTAGGATAGTAATGGGTCACAACTTGAAAACATCAGGCTGATGTTTTCAAGTTTTTCCTTTGTTTCTTAGAAAAGTTGTCAGAAAATGACTATGGTTTGTTCTTCCTTTGAAAAAAATCGTATGATTGCCTTCTCTCAGAGACCTAGCAGCTCATTCTGTGTACAAGAAAAGGCATTTAATTTACATTTCAGCAATTTTCACCCCAAAACACACAAATCCCCATGACCGCATCCCTTTAAGATCCTATAGGATCCTATAAAATCTTGATTAGGATCCTGAAAGATTTTAAACACAGGATCCTGAGTAGGATCCTAAAAAACATGGTTAGGATTATTGCCATTTAGGATCTTGGGTTGGATTCTGTGTGAACGTACAGGATCCTGTAGGATCTTATAGGATCCTAGAAAATCCTGTAGAATCCTGTATAGGATTTCTACCAGGGTTATTCTCGATCAATTACTACATGTAATTGAAATGACCTGTATTAATGCTACACTTTCAACTATGAAATTATGAATATATAAAATTCATATATTTGAACTGCGGAATGAAGAAATTAGATGTAAAGAAGATCCTCGCAGTTATTAACGCAACTTATACAGTTGCGAAAAGAAAGCCTGAAAAAATCAGGCTTGCCGAGATTCGAACCCTGACCTCTGCGATACCGGTGCAGCGCTCTAACCAATTGAGCTAACAAGCCAACTGGGAGCTGGTCATTAAATTGGTTCGTAATATACCCAGGAAAGATGAAGATGAAATTATAAATATATAAAATTCATATATTTGAACTGTGGAATGAAGAAATTAGATGTAAAGAAGATCCTCGCAGTTATTAACGCAACTTATACAGTTGCGAAAAGAAAGCCTTAAAAAATCAGGCTTGCCGGGATTCGAACCCTGACCTCTGCGATACCGGTGCAGCGCTCTAACCAATTGAGCTAGCAAGCCAACTGATCGCAACTGTATAAGTTGCGTTAATAACTGCGAGGGTCTTCTTTACATCTAACTTTCAACTATATTCAAATTTGAGTCGGGTATACTGTTCAAAGAGACAGTGTGAAATGAAAGTCCTTGTGTAAGTAAAAAAAAAAAGAACACAAACACAACTGCAGAGACCAGCACTTGAACTTCAGATTTGACAGTCCAGTGGGCTAATGTAACGTCAAATTTTATGCTCTGCTTTTTGATATAACAGCCTAAGGTCATGAGATCCTGCAGTTACATGTACATAATAATTATATTGAGGTATATAGTAAGTATTGAGTGCAAAGTGAGTACATAGTGAGGTGTTCATACTACAGCTACTATGTATGCAAGGTTGAAGACAGCTAAACTTACTTTAAAGAAATGTAGCCTTGAACATCTAAGAGGTATTGTCCAGATCATAGGTATAACCTGTTTAGCACTAACTAGTGTCAACCATGGTGTTCATTTACAGGCTCTCATGCTGAAACAAGAACAGGAGGAACTACTCAAGGAACAAAGAAAACTTGAACAAGCTGTGAGTTTTGGCTACTTATTTGTTTGTAAAATCATCATCTCATTCATGCAGTCATTGGAAGGATACCTTTTTTAGCTGTTAATCCTATGTTACCTGTGACTTCCAAACTCTCAGGGCTGGTTATTTAAACAGTCTAACTTAGTCCGCGGCTTATGGCAATGACTGGACTTCCAAATCTGTTTATAAGTGGCCATTTCAAGCAGATTAAAGTCTTTCTTGTCTGTGCTATATGCCTTCTTAACACTGTTTACCGTAGACAAAGTTTAAATATAATTGTGGCTGGCCATATTGAAATTGGCTTAGACCACGGTTTTGTCTTCGTCTAAACAACCGGCCCTTATTGTCCAGTGAGAAAGAATACTAAATCTAGTCATCAAGCCAACTTGTTATTAGTGTTGGTCACAAGAAGCATCACTTCTTCTTCTGTATTAGCACAGAAGTGGAGGCTGTGGAACTTCATATTAGGTGGGGGCCCGAAGCAAACAAAGGAGGGAGTGAAGATGTTTCAGATTGTAAATAATTTCGGCTTTTTGGGCCGTATACTCCGTCCACACGTACCCGTTTTCAATCGTTTTCATCTGAAAACGGATATATATTTAAGCTGGCAAGTTTTTTCAAGTTTGTCATTCGTAATCCGTCTTAATCTCCCTCAGTCGTAACCGTCCTTGTTTAGTTTTGGTTAATTATTACTTCTTTGGTGTGTTTCTACCTTAGGAAACTATTATTTTGAGGTTTCCGTTAATGAGAAAATAATTTTGTCAGATCAGAAAAATGAATGAAAACGCCGTGACATGGTTCCTTTAAATTATACAGTTAGACCTTGCCTCTACACCTAAAGTATACAAACGAAAACGATTGAAAACGCTCCGAATACGGGGATTTTCAAAAACGCTGCCCAGAGTGGATATTTTAGACTACAAGCAGTCTCTCTTTCCGCTCAGGGACTGTCGAGCAAAAGGAACACGCGTGTGAGCGCGAAAATCGCCGCACTAGCGGCTAGTTATGCGCGCGTTACGTTTCCACACGGCAGGCAATTTTCGTGATCGCTCGCGTGTTCTTTTATGCTCGACTGTTTCTGAGCAGAATGAAAGGCTGTTCGTAGTCTAGATTTGTGATTTACGTGTTCACGGCAAAAACGGAAAGGTATATGATTTTTTTATACGGGTTGGCCTTCCCTCCTCATGTAAACGGATCGAAAACACGCTGACGTTGTAACATTGGTCAAGTATCTACAAAGTAGCATTTTTGATCATTTTCAATTGTGTACACGGTGGCAACCGAAAACTTGTGAATAGTCTTATTCAAGAATCCACGTTTTCAGGTGAAACGCCGTATTTTCTTTGTCAAAAATGGGGATCTTTACACAGTCATCTCTTTAAGGTGAGACACGGACCAAAAACGGTACTTACTCTGTGTTTTGCCAAATGAATTGACAATTTCAAAAGCAACTTCACTCTGTAGTAGATGGGATACTGTTTCCTTGCTTTGATGTATATATGATTTTAACATTTTCCCTGTAGCTTGACCAACAGTTTCTAAAACAACTGGCATCATCAAACCCGATGGTCAACCAAAACATGCGATTGAGAATTAAAAAACTACTGTGTACTGCTACCACAACTTTAATAAGCTTGTTTTAATTTAGGAGGAAGATAGGAGACTCCTAGAGGAAGCAAGGAGAAAGCGGGAATTTGGGTAAGCCTGTAACATTATTGTTTGTTGTAACATTATGTTTCTGTCCAGTTTCTGTGGTATGACTTGCCCCCTCAGAAAGCACGATTAGCCTATTCCAGGCGTTCAGATAGTAGCGCGAGCGAAAAATATCGCGAGCAAAGGAGCGGGAGAAAAACGAAAGGGGACTGGGGAGAGGGGCGACCACTGTCTGAACACCTGGAACAGGCCACACCACGATTAGTTATGAGGCCGTTTAATAGCACCTTATGATAATTATTGTGTGGTCTTTTTTCAGTCGGGTCCTGATCCGTCAGCACAAAGCTCAAATGAAGAGGAAAAGCAGAGAAATTCAAGAGGCATTGGTAAGAAATGACTCGCCTCAGATGAAAATAGGGAATAATACAATGTACATCAGTGTTTATCTCTATATCTCAGTCACGAGTGAGCACAGAAAACACGCGAGATATTGGTTTGTACGGAGAAGAAAAAAATTTCATATCTCCAAGCAGCCTGGGAAGTTTTGTTTGCTGTTTTTGTTATTTTTGCCATTTCTAAATGATATCCTAAGAATATTTATATTCTTAGGTTTTGATGCTGGTCATTTAAGAAGCTAAACACTCTTAACAGTATCTTTAAAATTCTAATATTATTTTTTGCGTCAATTAGGAACTTGATTTGAAGATTTTAGAAGCATTGGCTAAAAAGGTGAACCCAGTTTATTTTATAGTAAACAAGTTTGATGTATCTTTAATCATTTGTGTGAAACATTGATCTTAGTTTTAGGGGACAGTACGGTTAAGAACCTAGTTTTTAATACGTTTCAGCGTTCTCACATTTCCATATCGCCGAGATTTCGTTCGATCCATAA
This sequence comes from Siderastrea radians, assembly GCA_964017195.1. Taxonomy (NCBI): domain Eukaryota; kingdom Metazoa; phylum Cnidaria; class Anthozoa; order Scleractinia; family Rhizangiidae; genus Siderastrea; species Siderastrea radians. The sequence goes on along the minus strand of OZ024897.1, from coordinate 12,635,904 downwards.
TTTTTTGTCGAATTTTAGAATGTTTCTAAGGAGGAAAAACAGTGGTGGTGGTGGGGGGGGGGGGGGGGGTTAAGAAATTATGGGAGAAAGATAAAAGTTAAGATTTGAAGGTGATTGAAAACCTCTTGTAAAGAAATGATGATATAGTCTTTGTTTTCTTTGCTTTTCTTTGCTTTTCTTTACATTGGCAGAAAGACGAAGATAAAGCAGTAGAGACGTCTCGAAGAGAGAAGGCCAGGGCTGATGCAGAGTATATGAGACAGGTCAGACTTACTGTTACAATAATAAAATCTGTGAAGTTCTGCATACTGTATAGCGTGAAATTCTTGGGAGAAAATTGGCAATTCCTGGGTTTGCGTGAGCAAATCTTTGCGATTTAGAAAAAATGATATTTTGTAGAGGGGTTTATTTTTTGTGACTAAAGTCAAATGATCGGTTTCCAAGGTGGGAGAGGGGTCGGACTGAAGGTCACAAAGTAATGCAAAACTGTGTGAACATAAATACTCCAACCTATTTTAATTAACGTCAGCAGGAGACAAACTAAATCGCCAAATTCTGTAATTGAGGGCATACAGGACACTTTTCTTTTCTAAATTTTCTTATCATTTTGTCTTAATGTTGCCTTGATTTCAAGTATCAAAATTACTTTTCCTCTTCCTTTTTTCGAAAGGTTGTTGCTGACCAGCTGAAATTGGAGCAACAGAGGGAGGCTGAGTTGGACATGCTTTACAGGTACAAACTAAAACATATCGTTACCGCGACTTTGACGTTTTGTGTGCTAGAGGGGGCAGAGCGGCACGAAGAGAGGCTACCGTTGATTTCCGTAATTCATACATTTTCCCTCGCACGTAGGATCTAAGGAAAATAAGCTTGGTTTTCGTAGCATAATGTTTATCACCAACCCTTTTTAATTCCAAACACTTGTCGGACTTTGACCAAAGAAACCTTGGTCTTAAGTGTCCAGTCAAGAAGTAATAGGTTCATTAACAGCAAAAACTAAAATCCCTCCTAAGAATGACTGCTCCCAGTTATTGCTGATTTGTTTACTCTTCTCTGTTAATGCCGTTCTCTCTTCAGTCTTCACACCAGTGGTCTCGTTGCTTACTTTTTTCCGAAGTTCCCTGTAGTCTACGTTACAACAATGTTCAGCCTTTTGAATGGGCAATAAAAGATTAACAGAACTACCGAAAAGTGCTTCATTTTCCCTTAGCTAAATGTAGTAGCTTAAAACCGTGTCATCTTGTGATTTTCAGAGACGAAGCAGCACGAATGTGGTCCAAGAGAGAAGCAGAATGGGAAAGAGAGAGACTGGCTAGAGAAAGACTCATGGCTGAGGTTAGCAAAGAGCTGTTTCTTTCTATCCAACTTTGGCAAACTTGAGTTGCTCATGGCGGCTAAAATCACCTTTCTAGGTGTAAGGAGGGCGGGGAGGGGGTCCAAACTCATTTAACTTTTGTCTTTCTTTCCCTTTAATCCCTGTTCCCGCCCCCTTTTTTTCGGATCCCGTCTCTTTGCCCTTTTTCTGTTGCGAAATATATTACGAAATGTTGTGTATTTTCCCCCATTTCTCCCCCTTCCCGCCCTCTCTATTTCCCCTTCCGTAAAATTCTGCCTCTTTTTCTCCCGAGTTCTCGCTCCTAACCCCCTCTCCTCCCCCCCCCCCCCAAAAAAAATAGCTTTAATGAGGAAGTTCGTGTACAATGTACGCCTTGGCACTACTGCTGGGGGTAGCAGGTTGATGTGCCTCTTTGTCAAGTCACACCCCGTCTACCAAACACAAACAAGTTTCCTTATTTTTCAGTGCAACGCGCTGTAACGTTAACACTGGAATATTCAAAGTTCTTGATTAGTTTTAACAACTTTTTGACGCCTTCCGTTTCAACTGACAAGTCAATGCAAGAACTATGACAGAAGTAGCGGCGAGTGCGAACGTAAAAACTTTAGAACTCCGCTCAGACAGTTCTTTTAGTTCTTTGGCCAGGTACACGGAAGCCGTAAAAAAGTTGTCAAAAAAACATAAAAGAATTCTCACAAACTAACTAAAAACTATCGGAATACTGCTTTGTCAACGTGACAAATTATTGTCTTCAAATCGAATTTAACTTCGTTCACGTGAATCAGTTTGAGTTCATGCTTAGGTACGTAACAACGAAATCAGTTGAGCCTGCGTTCAAAACGTAAATGTTTGAGTGTGTTAACAGTGAAGTGTGGTGTTTTACTCCCCCACCGAGACAGCATCATAGTTTTCATTATCGGGCAACCTATCACAGTGGGGGGGGGGGGACAGGGGGGTTTAAACCTCCCGCTTCCCGTACCCTTTAATCCCGGTTCCCGCCCTGTATTTTTTGGCTCCCGCCCCTTTGCATTTTTTCGATTGCGAAATATTGCGCAATGTTGCGTAATTCTTCCCTTTTTCTCCCGCTTCCCGCCACCTTGGGAATCCCGCTTCCCGCCCCCTCTTCTCCCGCCTCCCGTACACCTCCCGCCCCCTTTTCTCCCGGTCTCCCGCCCCCCTGTCCCCCCCCCCCACTTCACATGATAGTGCCTTCGACAGAAGAACTCTATTGTTTAAATAGAAACCAATCCCTGAACCTGCATACAGGTTGTCGTGATAGTTGTACATAGAATTACCGTTAACACTCTATTAACCCCCCTCTCTATTAAGCCCCATCCCTCCCCCATAAAACCACAAAAAGTCGCCGACTTAGGGCAGTTTAGAATCGCGTTATATTCTTGATCTCAACATTTTGAATTTCCAGTTTCAAATAAGAGAGTTTCAGTACTTTCTTGTCAAGTTCTGTTTTCAGTACAACGGTTCTTGACTTGCATATCACTATTTAGTAAAGCTGGTCGGTCTTTGACTCTCGGTGAGTTTTCAATAAGCCTGCCCTCTCTGTTTAGTCCGCCCCACCCCTCTATTCAGCCCCCCCCCGCCCCCTCTAGAAGGCCTGAAAATAAAAAAAATAAGTAAACCCCCTGGGGCTTAATAGAGCGTTTACGGTAACTACTACAATGTTATACTTGCACTAAACATAAATTAGTCAACCATAATTGGAAAGCATGAACTGAAACGGAAGTGAGCAGTTGTTGTCCTTTCACATTTTACAATGTACAGTGGACTCCTGCTATCTAGAACACGCGAAGGAAACCAAAAATTGTTCGAGGTAGCGTGAGCTCAAGATAACCAGTAGTAAATAAGTGAGGATACCAACCAAGGAAAACGAGTTTCAGTTCGAGATAGCAAGATAGTGGGAGTCTTAGAGGTGTGCGTTTGGGTACAATCAATACTGCCGACGCCGTGCTTCAGAACGTTTGCAACATATTGTTTTACTCCAAGTTTAAAACAAACGAAAGTGATCCAATTTACAAAGGTCAGTAGTGTTTTTTCTATTAGAACATATTTGCGGTGACGGAACGACGTAACAGAGTGCAACTTGGCAACGGGGCGGAGTGACCTACTCTATCAAAGGCAATGGGGCAAGATGACCTGCTCTGCAACTTGGGAATACGAAGTGACCAACTCCGTTTTTACTGTTTTCAGGTTCTTGACGTCCGTAAGAGGCAACTGGATGACAAAATGGAGGAGAATAGACGACGGCAAGAGGAGTCGATCGAGAGTCGAGAGCAGCTGCTGAGAGAGCTGGAGGAAGTACAGCGAATGACAGCGAGAGAAAAGGCTGAGGAAGAAAGACAAAGAAGAGAAAGAGAAGAGGAGATTCAAGCACAGGTTGGAATCAGGGTTTATCTCGTTTAATAATAATAGGGTCAGTTACCCCTTTTGCCCCAATAGTGATCAGCATCAAATTTCTCCTCATCATATCAGTGCATTAGGTAACACTTACAAGTCAGGAGAATTAAGGAAATGATCAACAAAAATGAATTGTCTTGATGTTTAAAGTGCTACTATGATCAAAAAATCATTTTTATTTTTTCTTCGGATTTCGAAACTAGGTTTGTTAAACACTCCCCAAGCGAAATTATAAGCGTTAATTTTGAGAAGAAGACCGTTAATTTAAACGGCAAATTTTCCGGTTTAATGGTCCGCTATTATTACACCAGAAAGGATACAATGACGTCATACACTCAAGAGCTGTAAAATGTAGTGTGTGAACGCGGCTTACAAATTATGCAAAACACGAGTTTGAGAGTGTGAAAGCTCAAAACTCCCGTGCTGCATACTAAATAAGGCACTTTCACACACACTGCATTCTACATCTCTTGAGTGTATGACGTCATTGTATCCTTTCTGGTGTAATAATGGCGGACCATTAAAACGGAAAATTGCAGTTTAAATTAACGATCTTCTTCTCAAAATTAAGGCTTATAATTTCGCTTGGGGAGTGTTTAATAAACATAGTTTCGAAATCCGAAGAAAAAATAAAAGTGATTTTTTGATCATAGTAGCACTTTAAACAAGCTCTCCCAACTACTACTCATCAAAATATAAGGAGAACAATAAGGAGTGCTTAGATAATGATGTTGAGGGTTAAAGGAGAGAAATTAGGGACCTTAAGCAGCGTCCTGTACGTTTTAGTCGGCAAATGGAAGTCTTCTTTCGTTAGTGCAATGTTGCTATCCGCCACTGATTTTCTTTCGTTTTCGTTTTTCTTGGACGAATTTGGCTTGAACTGGGGGGAAGAGGCTTAAGAAAACCCAGTCGGAGTCCCTGAATCCTCTTCGTTTTCACCATTGATTTGCTTAATTTATACACTTCTGCTCGCGCGTAGGATCTGAGAAAAACAGGACGACTGCTCTCAGTCTAGCTCGAGATATTTTGCTCCGCAGGACTCGTGCTGTAGTTTGTTACAAAAACTACTCAGGATTAGAATTCAGTGCTTGTTTAATGGACTAATTCACTTATTAACAGATAACATCACGAAGAGAAAAGGCGAAAGAATTACAGCAAATTGAAAGAGAGGCACTCGAAAAAGAGAGGTAGGAGGAGAATTGGGGAGTCCCATTTGTTTTCAAGTCGTTTCTTGTATTCAGTTTACATCCAGAACCTTTTGAAATGCCAACCATTTGAAATTTTTACTCGTGGTTCAACCTTGTACCATTACATCTTTCCGCACTCATGTTACACCAAAACTGCGCTCCTCTTTAGCAAATTTAGATATGATTAGTTTCGCTGAAGCTCTATGTAAAGTTAAACCTTCAAAGCGGCTAGTTGGTCCAGCCACACAAACTTTACATCCCATGTGCAAACACCTCTCCTAAGCGGACACGTGAAAGTGGGTCCCATACAGTTTAGCCCCCTCTCTTGGGGAGCTAAACTGTATTATTGTCGTTCCAAAATAAAGCCCGGGAGGTGGGGGGGGGGGGGAAGGAACTCCCTCATAAAAGAAAGACATAAATGTTACCGGGTTTCCCCTTAAAAATTTGGGGAGAGACCCTAAGAAGTACCATAGTCTCACTTTGTGGGTGTGGCTCGAGTTCATTTTCACAAATAGGTACCAATTCTAACAAGACGTTTCTATGGAGATTTTAACACCCTAAGAAGTTAAAAGCAAATTATTTCCTGCACTCTCCCGTCACTTTGATATTTCTCTGGGAAATAAAGTTGTTCCCTAACCCCTGTTTCCATTCAACCATATTACAGGCGAGAAAAACAAGCATATGATCAGATGCTTAGACAAGAGGCAGATCACATGAGAGCGAGAGGTCCACATGCAAGGGTAAGTACTCTGTGTACTATTACAGAAACATCCTTGTGAGAGTAAAAAAACGTACCAGATTTAGTACATCCTTGTAACTTTACATCGTACCGTTATTCGAGTGCAGTGCGTACTCCATGTATGATTGTATACTCTGATAATACGCAGTACGGCTACAATAGCACTGCGGTGTGGCTGAAGACTTTGGCATCACTGCATTGTAGTCTGTTGTTAAGGTCTACTTAACAACCGTGAAACAACTGCGGTACAACTGTGATTTGCTCGCGGTGCTAGTGAGTACAATTCATTCTGATGACTACAATACTACTCTGGTGTCACCGCAGTACAGCTGAAGTGCGACTGCAATACGGCTATATCTAAAGTGAGATTGTAGTACGGCTGCAGCCATACCGCAATGCGACTGCGGTATAACTGCGATGCAGCTGCAGAACATCTGTGTTACACTTGCGCAAAAAACTCAAGACGTTAAAATTTGAGATCAAGAAACGTGTTATAAGTACAGTATAAGCACAGTAACACAACGCAAATTATATTTTGTTTTCATTTTGTTTTTCGCAGTTTGTGCCAAGAAGGAGGACAGCATTTGAATGATATAATTTCCAGTGGATGAGGCGTCAACAATCAGTTCAGTGATGCAGTGTGTGATGGTCAAAGGGGTTCTTCAAGCACGAATTTCTCCTGTAACGCAATCTGCGTGACAGCAAAAGCGTTTGCGTGAATAAAGAGGATAAGGACCAAGCAGACTACGCGGACAAAGCGAATTGTATTAATTTATAACGGACATTCGAATGTACAGGATTTTTATTTCGATTGCCGTCAGTATCCACTTGGCTGACGTCATCTGAAGTAATGAAATGTGGATAATAATTTTTTGATAGTGGGCCTTGTGGAAACGGAAATTTGGAATGTCGTGACTGTAAATTTGTCCGGCTGAGGGGCTCCCATATAACAGTGACGGTGGTAGTTTTCGAAAATTTTGGACGGTACCAGAATCTCGTCCTGAGGGCGTGGTTCATATTCATTTTTACCCCTAGGAGGACACCTTTGAGGGGTAAAATGCATCTGAGCCACGCTCTCGGAGTAACTAGGAAGTACTAAATGTTAAAGTAATTACCTTTCCCCTCCAATTTTGCTAGATTCTACCCTAAGAGTGCCAGGGTTATTTTAACGGTGGTGTTTTTAGATTTAAACACCCCTAGTGTTTGCCAAAAACCCGAATTTTAAAGTGATTTTACTACACCCGTAAAATAGATACGCACTATCACACAATAATTCCATCGTTTTCTTGTGCTGACTTTTAACTGTTAGACACTAATTATTAGATATTGTTTCACGGGTTAAGTAAAATCACTCCGTCTGTTAATTTTTGTAAATTTAGTCAGTAATTGTGTAAAGGTGTAAATATTACATAAACAATTGACACAAAGTTTCCTCTCGTATTTTATCATTTCCCCCTTTCTGACGAGCATTGTCTTGTTAACCCGTTCACCCCAATATCGACATGCATATTCCTCTTACCGGGCTCCATATATTCTTATAGTACAAGTTGAGAGAATTTGTTTAAAGATCAAGTGATTTTCTTTTTTGTCATCATTTTCTTCATTCTCATCAGGTTTGATCATGTACCGATATTGTTTGGAGAAGTAATATCCCCGTCACAAGTACTAAAAAGGAGGGAAAAGTACGAATGAGAGGGAGGGAATACGCCTCGGAGCAAAAGGGAATAAAAGTACGACTTTAGTAAAGAGCAATATAGTACGAGTTCAGTAGAGAGCTAAAAGTACGAGTTCAGTAGAGAGCTAAAAGTACGAGTTCAGTAGAGAGCTAAAAAGTACGAGTTCAGTAGAGAGCAAAAAAGTACGAGTCCCACCGAGAGTAAAAAAGTACAAGTCTATAGAAAGCAAAAAAGTAGGAGTCCATAGAGAGCAAAAAAGTACGAGTTCATTCATAGAGAGTAAAAACGTACGAGTCCAAGAGCAAAAGAAGTACGAGTCTACAGAGGGCAAAAAAGTACAAGTCCACAGAGAGCAAAGAGTGCGAGTTCCACAGAGAGCAAAACAGTACGAGTCAATAGAGAGCAAAAAAATACGAGTCTTTAGAGAGCAAGAAAGTACGACTTCCGTAGAGAGCAAGAAAGTACGACTTCCGTAGAGAGCAAAAAAGTACGATTTCCATAGAGAGCAAAAACGTACGACTTCCGTAGAGGGCAAAAAAGTACGACTTCCATAGAGAGCAAAAAACTACGAGTCCATAGAGAACAAAAAAGTACGGCCTCCGTATAGAGCAAAAAAGTACGATTTCCATAGAGAGCAAAAAAGTACGACTTCCGTAGAGGGCAAAAAAAGTACGACTTCCATAGAGAGCAAAAAACTACGAGTCCATAGAGGGCAAAAAACTACGAGTCCATAGAGAACAAAAAATGAACGAGCCCATAGACAGCAAAAGAGTACGAGTCCATAGACAGCAAAAAAGTACGAGTTCCTCAGAGAGCAAAAAAGTACGAGTCTAGAGAGAGCAAAAAAGTACGCGTCCATAGACAGCAAGAAAGTACGAGTTCCACAGAGAGCAAAAAAGTACGACTTCGTACGGAGCAAAAAAGTACCACTTCCATACAGAGCAAAAAAGTATGACTTCAACAGAGAGCCAAAAAGCCGAAAATACGATTGAGAGGAAAAAAGTACGATTGGGGGGAGAAACGTACGATTGTGAGAAAAAAAGGTACGATTGGGAGAAGAGGTACGACTGAGGGGGGAAAGTAGGACAGCGGGAGAAAAAAAAGGTACGGGAGAGAGAACAAATACGACAGAGGGGAAAAAGTCCGACAGAGGAGGAAAACAGTGCGACTGAGAGGGAAAAAGTACGAATAAAAGTTGAAAATATTGACACTTGCTTGTTGCTTCTTTGGAAATTAGGTAATGGCACGCTTTCTTGTGCGTTTGTTTCGCTGAACTCTATGTAAACGGTTTCTTGCAATTTTCATTCGTTCCATTCGTTGGCGAGTTGTTGCGATGGCACGATGTCTGCTCCGTAAACAGAAAGCTCCGAGCCTTTTTTCTTTTCCTTTTTTCTTTTTTTTTTTTAATTTTCTTATGGATGTTTTTTTATGTCCTTTAATTTTGTATATTTTATTGGAAACCTGGAGAAATATTGAGGCAAAAAGTATATGACTGAGAGAATAAAAGTACAAAAGAGTCGCGAGATAATAGTAAGACGATTGGGAGAAAAACGAATGAGACCAAGGGAAAAGGTATGATGGGAAGGCAACGAGTACAACAGGGAGGGGAAAAAGTACAACAGGGAAAGAAAACGTAAAAAATTAGTACAGAAAAGTTCAAAAGGAACACACAACGGTGCAAAAGAAAGATGTGAAGGGTACAAAACGCAAGGAACACGCAAGGGGACAGTGCGGAACATGCAGGGATACAAAGGGAGAACAGGAGGTAATTTAAACACGCCAGTGTCTTTTAGCGTTTGGAATCGACAGTGGCAGCCACTCCATACTGGCCTCCATTTTGGGTTTCTACGCCGCAAAGACCCTGGGCACGAAGTTAAACAGTTCACTATGTATCTCCAAAACTGTAAAGTTCATCGTCATCTATTCTTGCAGCACAGTTAGAAATTTCCCGTTTTTTTATTTTGTCGGAACCCTGGTCAAAAAAAAAAAAGTCAAAAAATATTTTTCTTGTTAATGAAAGAAACCTTAACCAAAGCACACGAGATGGTTCTTATTGTTTTTCTATTTTTTCTATACTTTTTGTTTTTAATTGGCGTTTCGTTATTGGTTCTTTTAAGACGTGCAGCAGCATTCGTTCGAAATCTCTGACGTATTTGTCAACTATTGGCTCTACTGTTCTCATCCATATTCACGACAACCTTATGAATTTCTCATAGACGAAGCAGTTCGTTGTCGTGAAAAGATGTCGACTTGTAGTTCTGAAGACTGTTTGGTGATCCTGAGGGAACTTCGAAGGGACCTGAAAGAATGGGAAAAGGTCGTTAGACAAACTTCACCGAAGGTAAGCAACGCTGTGTGACAACTTAATTTAAATTTGTCCAGAAAGCTTAAATGGTATGAACCTCTGCTCGGTGAAGCTAACACGTGCATATAGCGTTGAGATGAAAATTTTAAGTTGTAATTGGGTTGCAAACCAGTACAAGACTTTCGAGCGTTTCGGCGCTTTCGTTTGTCACATAGTAAAGACCAGGTAGACTCAAGAAAGAGTTTTGGGCCGTTAATATTAGCCTGTAAATAAAGGTTTCGAGCCATCCCTTGTCTACTAATGACATAAGATTGGGAATAAGTTTAAAAGAGCTATTCGTTAGAAAAATTTTAACATTTGAATGCCTAAATTGCGCTTTAAGGTTGAACATTGCTGTGAGAATTGAAATTTAGGATTTACTTCGGTGTAAGAACCTGACAAGATTTTCTTTGTTTGGTAGCTTTTGTTTTGCTGTACGGTATTGTTTAAAATGTTTTCGTTTCCTTTGTTTTACGTCATCCGTGAGTTTCACAGGTTCTTACACCGAGGTAAAGCCGAAATTTATTAATGTTTTTCTTTGGATATTTTAGTTTGTTAAAGCTCACCAGCTGTATTGCTTATTCTTTTTTCAGAAAGACTTCTAAACTGAACGAAGAAGGCGTTTGTGAGGAAGGAAACCAATAAAACTGACAAACTGGTCTCAGAGACAAAACAGGAGGGAACTACTAAAAGATAAGAATTTTGATAATATTCCATAACAGTATTCTAAACTGGTGGCTGAAAAAATTTTCTTGATTTTTTTTTGTCAGACGTTTCGCTAAAGTATGCACTTCACAGAAGTGGGCATTGTTCAGTCTACAGTAGGTGTTTTATAATTGTGTGAAATTACACAGCAAATTTACATAGGAATTTCACTGAGGGAGATAAAAGTGAATTGGTAACACTGTCTGAATCTACTCGCCAAATTGACAAAGAAATAGCTTCACTTGAAGCTGTTGATGTGAATTCGTTTTACGCAAGTGTAGAAGAACTTGGTTAAAGTTTTGCATCAGTCAGCCACCATTTAAACGTTCAGCGATCTCCTAATTCTTAGAGTTAGATGACTTGGTTTACGTCTTTTGTTTGAAATCCTAATTGCTGAAAAATTTTCGGAAGAAATTTGTCTTTTGTCTTGATAAAATGTGAAAAAAAATATTGCCGGAAGAAATTTGTTTTATCTTGTTGAAATGTGGTCGTTCACTAACTCCTGACTATGACAAAAAATTCGATGTTGAATTGTTGATCGCTGAACGTCTAGGTGTAAACGTTGTGGCATTCACTTCAGTGATGTGGTAAAACGTGAAGTTTTTGAGAGGCTCTGACAGTTTATCAAAGCAAATTTATCGCAGTTTGCAACCTCGGTGATGCCAAATTTTAAAATTATATCTGGTTGTTCAAACTCTTTGCTAAAAAACGTTTGTTATTTCCAATTGGTATCAAATGCAATTGTCTAGAAAATGCTTTACGGTTTGGCACAAATTTAATTCAGTTTCCACTTAAATAGTCTTGCTGTCCAAAACTTTGCCAAAAAGTGGTCTGTTAACTTTGTCAACCGGCTTGGTTGAACTGAATCGTTCTAAGAGAAATAAAACTCGATTTGTGATTGGTATCAAATGTTATCTCATCGTCTTGTAGTTTCCTCACGCTTTTGTGAAAAATGCTAGGGCCGATTTTTAATGTAAAACTTTTGCGACATTCAGTTCGCAAATTATCTCTTGTCTGTCAGTCTTTTTTTACACTGGAACAAGGCTCAATTATCAAAACGAAATAATTTTCGATTTACGTAATTTTGGCACAATTTAAAATTAAATAATTTTTGTATATTTCACATATGTTAATCCAAGAGAGCTAAGTATTTTCAGAAACGAGCATTTTTTGGAAAAATCCACTTGATTAGTAAGACAAGTGATTGCCGACAGATGCAATAAACTGTTTGTTTTAGAGCCTAGTTAAAAAGTTCACGTCTGCTACACATCAACTGATTAACGTCTTGTTGACAAGAGAACAAAGGCATTTTCCAAATTGTGTTCTTGTTAGTCAAACAGTTAAAATCAAATTATTTTATGTTGACGTTGCAAAACAACAAAATTCTTTTTCTAATCATTTTTGGCTTATTTCTGTTGATAAATTTGAATGCCTATGTTCTTTTGTCGTCTTAGGAGCTTATTTTTAAACGCTCGATGCCTAGTTAAGAGAAAAGAGTTTTTTTTTTAATTCGGTGACCAATGTTCACAAGTTATACAGACCACAAAAACAAAATGAACAAAAACTAAGTTTGATTGTATGCGTGAAATAAAAGAAAAACAGACATTTCTGTCAACCTGAAGTGAGATTTTGACAACAATTCAGTAGTCCTTACCAAGAAAAAAATTTAATAGTAATCACTTAAAGTGAGGTTTTAACAACAATTTAATAGTCGTTACCAAGAAAAAAATCTGCTGTGATTCTTTTCAACAAACATTACGTTTTTGATACAAATTATCAGCGATTAAATATAATTGATGTTTTACCAGTGCTTCTAGATTCCAGTTCGATTTCAAATTGTCTAAATTATCTGAAATTGACGGACCATAGTGTTGTTTATTCAGCAACTTGGAGAATTGAATCAAACTGGAAAAAAAAATTTCAACCTTTTTTGTTACAGGATGATGCAATAATTTGCCAGCAGTGTATTCATCAAGAAATATTAAAGAATTTGGGAAACATTACCACGTAATCGGCTCTTTGATGTAATTGGTGTTATTGTTTTACGCACAATTGCCTTTGCCATCCTTTATTCAAATTTTTTTTTGGCAACACTGGTGTCAAATTTGTTTTGTGACTTGTTTCTGCAAATCATACACACCAAAACACAGAGCAAAAGATAAATTAATTCAAATGCTTTCCAAGAGAAAAAATTCAACATTGACTTTTTTGTTTGCACTTTTGATTGAACTTTCATCGTGAAAATGAAAATGACGTCGAAACGTTCTTCGCTTCCAGGAACCTTATCAACAATTTTTTATTGTTTTATTGCTGCCTGTTATTCAAAGTCAACACAATTGCATTTGACAACGAGAATAGTTTACCTGGTTTAAATGTTGGTCAGTTTAGATCGGTGATTTTGGCAAAAAACCCGATAATAAAGAGTATAGTTATTCTAATTTGGTTTCGCTTGCGTTTATTTTGGTCTCTATAACTTTTATTTGAATAATTGTTGCTGTTAACTTTCGAATGATGAAAGCGACGTGCTTCATTCCAGGAACCAGGCATTGGGTTTTAAGATGGGCTCTATTTTTACGTGATAGTTTTAAAGTTGGAGGAAAAGAAATTTTTCTGCAAGCTGGCACTCGATGTAGCACAGGAAACTGAATTTGAAATTTAAAGGTTCCTGACAGCAGAATATGTCAACTCAGCAAGAATGTATTTCAGTATCAGATAGAAAATGAAGGCGTGCAATTGTTTGTTTTCCATTCTAAATTTTATCACTTGCGTCATTCCAAATTAACGCTTGTTTCAACTTTATCTTAGAATGTTGACACTAGAAGGGTCCAAATTTTATCTTGCTCCATACTTAACAAGCATTCGTTAGTATATTTTCTTTCGCGGTTAACTGATGAGGCGACGCATTTTCTCCTGTGCTACAAAGAGAACTGGCCGAAAGAAAAAGTTCTTGTTATTAAAAGCAACTTGACCGACAAGCGCTAGCTATGAGCCTTTTGAAATATAGGCTTGATTGGACATAACATTGGAAACGTTACAATAACCAGAAATTTAGCTTCAATAACCCAAAACGTTCTAGACTTATTATTATATTCTTTCGCAGAGCAAAAAATTTCACTGAGTTGTTTTATAGCTTGTCGTGTTTCTTTTAGTATCCTCTATGTATATACTATCTCGTGCAAGAACAGCCAATTTTTTTAATGTAAAGTTTAATGAACAGATTCTCCATCCCAAGTTTAGCAAAAATCTAAACTTTTGTAGATTTTTCTGTAAACTGAAGGAGAATTAAAACTTTGAAGTACACAATTTTTGCAAAGCTGGAAGTATTGCCTGCATGTCTACAGAACGCAATACATTCAGCTTTGCAAAAATCGTTACTTCAAAGTTTTATTTCTCCCTCATTTTACAACAAAGTCCACAAAAGTTTAAATTTTTGATAAACTTAGGATGGAGAATCAGTTCATGGATCCAGTTTTTTATTAAACTTGACATTAAAAATATTGGGCTACTTTGAAGAAGTTTAAAATGTTTTGCATGACATAGCGTTGCATGCTCTTTTGGCGGGCTAGTCAAAAAATGTTCAAAGGGAACCTCGTTGAATTTGTTTGCAAAATTGTTGTCAGGGGAAACGCTGTGCAAATTTTTCAAAATTTTCCCGCCAAAAGACTTAGTATATAGAGAAAGAAAAAGTTTGTCACACCTTTTTATTTATGAAATGATTTTCACTTAATCAGAAAGAGTTGTAAGCAAAAATAACTTACTTAGAGAGAGAATAAAGACAATGAAACAAAAACAACTGTTTATCTTTATTGCTGTTGACTTTAATTATAAAATTTATTAAATAATTAACTTACAAACAAGATACTAAATATTAATAAGTGGCTATGAAAAATAAAAAAATACGGCGTATGCGTATTTTGGGCGACCGTATTTTTTCTAAGTCTTTTGGCGGGAAAATTCTAGATTTTCAAACAGAGGTTAACTAGTTGGAATCATTTAAAAATTTTTTTAAAAAATTGGCGCATGCGTATTGCGAGCGCCCGTATTTTTTCTAAGTCTTTTGGCGGGAAAATTAAAGAGATTTGAACAGGAGTTACCATAGCAAAATAAAGGCAAAACATTTGCACATGTAGTATTCTTGAATGCAAAGATTTCAACAAGGTGTGTGAAATAAATTTTACTGAACACTTAGTTGGTTGGAATTGAAATAATTCTGCCAATGATTCTTAATGACAAAATTGATATTGCTACTGGAAATTCTCCGAAGTTGAAAACATCTGAGCGAAGAATTGAATTCGAATTGCAGTTTCGTTTTGCTTGTGACAAATTTACACAGTACAACTTGCTTACAACCGTTGCATGCAAATATCAATTGTACAATTTTGAAACGTCCCTCAAGACCTCAATACAGTCATAGCTACATCAAACCAGGTTCAAATTTCCTCCAATTTTGCATGTGGCCAATGTAAGAAAACATTGCACCGTGTAAATTGGTTCTTGCTTGTTGATACAGTGCAACACTAGCTACTGATACTTGATGATGAAAACATCAGGCGATAAAAACTGATAAACAAGCCTAATTTCGACTAATTAAACGGAAAGGAAAGAAACGCCCTAAAATTTCGTTTACAAATCGTTTCTTAAACTGACACAATAAAATCTGGCATCCACTGCTAAAAGATCAACTGAGAGCAAACAAATGACATTTTAACGGGGAAATCAGCGAAAGAAAAAGCAAACAACGTACGTTTCATGTCATCATTGCCAAGTTGAAATGTTGAAAGTTGTTAAAATCTCACGCATATATTAAGTAAAAGGGATGTTTGCATATAAATTACACATTCAAGGTTACAGCTTCTGTTCGCGCGGATTGAATCTGATTGAGCGCTGTTTACGTTCTCTTATAAAAAAAACATTTCGTAGATCAAGTAGTCAGTTTGCTCTTCAGAATTGAGAATTTCGCACTAAGGTTTTCAGCAAACAAATGGCATATGTTACTGAGTTGTATACTGGTAAATGGTCGAAGTAACAGACTAAGACCCCGGATAAACACATACGACAGTGTTAACATTGTTGGTTTCAACGTGTTATGGTACCAATATGCAACATCCATCAACACCCATCCAATATCATTTACTATCATCTAATATCATTTACTATCATCTAACATCATTCGACATGGCGATTAAACGTGTATAACATGTTCAATTCAACAATGTTCAACGTTATTGAATGGAAATCGTGCGTCTGCTTGTCCGAGGCCTCGAAGATACAGACGGCCCACATTCTGAAGGAATAAATGCGTTTCAACGAAAATTACTGAAATAAGAGTCGGAGAAAATTGTACTGGAAAAATCGTAAAAAAAAATGGTTGAGACAAAAGCTAAATACGAACGGATTGCTCTACACTTTAACTGATAAATCAAACTATTTCGCATTTTGACTGGAATCGGAAAATAATTTTAATATGAAAGAAAACTCGTAAATGGCGTAATGTATTTAAAGGGGCTATGTCACCCTATTTTTAATGTAACTTTTAAGTTAAAAGCTATAAGACGCATCGGAATTAAAATTAATGTAACGCAAAACAATAGCTCTGTTTTGTTCAAAATTAATTTACCAGTCTTCTGAAGTCTAAATAAGCGTGTATGGCTGCGGATGGCTAGGATAGGAATGGATTGAAAATAATTGGCCAATTTTTTCACGCGTTTTTCTCGTGTTAATCACATATGAAAATTCGAATATGGTTTATTGTCCCTTTCAAAGGTAATTTCAGCAAAAGTTTTGACCCAAAAACGTAAAAACCAACGTGACCTTGCCCTCAGCTTAAACTTTTTTAGTTTTTGAGGAATCTTGTGTGTAATCGTCGTGTTCCTCTTGGACCCGGCAAAAAAAAGCTGACCCTAAACTGAAAACAGACAAAGGTCTAACATTTAAACTACTAATTTGGCCATCTATTAATGACAATCTTCTTATCAGGAAGCTTTCTCACAATTATGGTTTTCAGAAAGGTCCTAAGATCAACCTCACTCTTCGTGCTAACACCTGAAAGATGTCTTATAATTTTACCGAGAAATTATGTCTCAACGGCAAAATTTGAAAACAGATTCTAACACTCCAACTCCTTTATCTCAAAACAAACAAATGGCCTATTTCACTAAAAAAAATCTGTTTAAACCTCAGAATCCTAGCAAACTCTGTCAAATAAATTAAAATATGAACTCACAAAAGAATTGTGGTATTACAGTGGCGAAAATAGTAGTCTTGCTCCAAAAACCTTTATCTTCTTATTGACAACTGAAAGATCGATACAAAGAAAAAACTGTACCTCAATTTGCACTGGCAAATCGTCTAAGGATTTTTGAGGAAAGAAACCGCACTTTTAAGTCGCAAGTTTCTTTTTCGGCCGTCAGTGGACTTAAATTGGTATTAAAATGGCTAAAAGTGCCAATCTCTACAAAAACTCTACATTTTTGTCATCTACAGTAACTGGAAGCAATTCAGGGAGAAGTTTTTAATCCGTTTCCTATCAATTTGACTGCTTGATGAAAATTCTGATTGCCTTACAATTGTTTGAGTCCGCACATCACCTCACTGGTATACCCCATTCGGCAGAAAAGGGTTGAAAGCCTAGCTAACAATAAAACGGATGGACACAATTTGGCTGAAAACACACTAAAATGTCCTTTTTGTTTTCCTTCTGAAAACTATCAGATGGACGCAATTTTTTCGTGAAGTTCCGACTTCTTGAAAACTGACAAACGATCAAAATCGTTACTGTTTAAAGACGGTTCACCGATAAATAGACGGAAACTGACAAAGTGACAAACTGAGAAAACTGACAAACTGACAAAATCGTCACTGTTTAAAAACCGTCAAATAGACGGAATTTAACTGAAAACAAAGTAAAGTGACCCGCATTTTTTTCACCAAGCTATCACCATGTTTGTAACATTGTTGTTTATCAGTCAAAAACTGAAAACGGACGCAGTCTAATTAGTAAAAACAGACTGAATTGGCTTACATTTTTCACTGAGTAATCTTTTTCTTTTCAGCAATCATCGTCGCTGAGGCCAGGAAAGATTTCGATAAACGTCAATAAAATTTTTTAAACGGTTAAATCTTAAACGATTCATAAATGGCCAATTTCTCAGTTTTATAGAATTATCTCCAAGCCGAACATGCACTGTCAATTCGTAGTTTTAATTTTGTAGTTTTTAGTGTGCCGGTTTGAGAAATAAAAAGATGGAGAAGTTTCTGAAATAACAAGACAGTTTTCATAAATTTCAAAAGGATGCCCTCTTGCTGGAAACATACAAAATTGACCATGATTGATCCCCTTTTGAAATAGACTGAAATGGCCTAATACTTTCACTACGAGTCGTACTGCTCGTATCTTTTTAAATCTTCATTTTAAAAAATTGCAGATGGGCGCGATTTCACGAAAAACAGACTAAAACATCCTTTACTTTCCACTAAGATATTGCTTCTTTGTAAAGCTTAAAATTCGTAAAGAAAGAGAAGTGAAAAGAGAATAAAATGGCCTACGGTTTCCATTGGGTAATAGCTATATTTAACATCTGAATGGTAATCGTCTTATTTGTAACTTGGTAAAATTCGACATACAGACGCAATTGAACTGAAAACAAATATGAGTACCTTTTTTCATTACTCAAAACTGTCGGAACTACGTGATTAACTGACTGTAGATCAAGATATCCTACGCTTTACTAAAAAGTAGTTTCTTAACATCCGTAAGGATGAACTGAAAACCGAGGATTTGCCAAGAGAGGATTTGCCTGATAAAAGTTCTACGGCGAAACAAGCAAAAATGTTACTGCTGTCACTAACAAAATAGCTGTTTTCTCAGGGTTTTCGATTTTTTTCTAGATTATAACATCATATCAGCACTAATATATTGCATTGGATGTCTTACTGCAGCAACTGAATATTCGCAAGCTGCCAAAAAGTAACAGTAGATTATAACAGATTAGAACAGACGGGAGTGTAACATTTTCGCTGCAAACTCGTGTTGGCTAAGCCTTGAAATCTTCCTTGAAAACTGATCTTTAAACAAATCCGAGTGAATGGCCAAAACACTACGGTCTAACCATTCAAATGAAAGCTACTGAGCAGTACTTTCCTGTAGTGCTGTCTATTATGCAGTGGGTGGTTCTATCTTTTGAGTCTGTGGAAGAAATCCTAAAGTGAGACCATTCAAATGAAAGCTACTGAGCAGTACTTTCCTGTGGTGCTGTCTATTATGCAGTGGGTGGTTCTATCTTTTGAGTCTGTGGGTTAAATCCTAAGGTGAGACCATTCAAATGAAAGTTACTGAGCAGTACTTCCCTGTGGTGCTGTCTGTTATGCAGTGGGTGGTTCTATCTTTTGAGTCTGTGGGTGAAATCCTAAAGTGAGACCATTCAAATGAAAGCTACTGAGCAGTACTTTCCTGTGGTGCTGTCTGTTATGCAGTGGGTGGTTCTATCTTTTGAGTCTGTGGAAGAAATCCTAAGGTGTGACCATTCAAATGAAAGTTACTGAGCAGTACTTTCCTGTGGTGCTGTCTATTATGCAGTGGGTGGTTCTATCTTTTGAGTCTGTGGGTGAAATCCTAAAGTGTGACCATTCAAATGAAAGCTACTGAGCAGTACTTTTCTGTGGTGCTGTTTATTATGCAGTGGGTGGTTCTATCTTTTGAGTCTGTGGGTGAAATCCTAAAGCTTGACCATTCAAATGAAAGCTACTGAGCAGTACTTTCCTGTGGTGCTGTCTATTATGCAGTGGGTGGTTCTATCTTTTGAGTCTGTGGGTGAAATCCTAAAGTGTGACCATTCAAATGGAAGCTACTGAGCAGTACGTTCCTGTGGTGTCTGTATACACCTGATTGAAAAAACGTTGCTGGTAAAAAGTATAAACTATGAACGACGCGACACTATGGAATTCTGGGAAAAATGTCTATCAGTTTTATTTTGTCCGTGCCATTTTGATGTGCACGATGTCTGAGAATCAAAGCAGGTTCTTCTGCTTCCCAGAAAACCATTGGGTCGTATAGTTTATGGTTTATGCTTTTTACCTGACAGCGTTTCTTCAATTAGGTGTATTATGCTGTGAAAGACTGCAAGATGGTTCTAACTTTTGAGTTTGTGGATGAAATCCTAAAGTGTGACCATTCATATGAAAGCTACTGAGCAGTACTTTCATTTAATACTGTATATTATGCTGTGCAAGACTGCAAAATGGTTCTAACGTTTGAGTTTGTGGATGAAATCCTAAAGTGTGACCATTCAAATGAAAGCTACTGAGCAGTACTTTCATTTAATACTGTATATTATGCTGTACAAGACTGCAAAATGGTTCTAACGTTTGCGTTTGTGGATGAAATCCTTAAGTGTGACATTCAAATGAAAGCTACTGAGCAGTACTTCCTTGTGATACTGTTTATTATGCAGTGTGTGGTTCTAACTTTTAAGTTTGTGGATGAAATCCTTAAGTGTGACCATTCAAATGAAAGCTACTGAGCAGTACTTTCCTGTGAAACTGTATATTATGCTGTGCAAGACTGCAAGATGGTTCTAACTTTTGAGTTTGTGTGAAATCCTTAAGTGTGGCCATTCATATGAGGAGCACTTTCCTGTGATACCATTTACTGTACACATGGTGTTTCTAACGTTTGATTTAAATTTCTGCGGATAAAATCCTAAAGTGTGACCAGATCAGATGAAAGCTACTGAGCAGCCCTTTCCTGCAGTGCTATTTATTGTCCTGTACAAGTTGGTTGAGCCTGTTTATGATTTCACGGAATTTTTACCATTCAAATCTAAGCCTATTGAGCAGTCTTTTCCCACTTTGTTTTTCTGAGTTAGCTATTTTGTTTTCTTTGTTTCGTTTTGGTTTCTTTCTTCTTTCTTGAGATCAGTTGTCTCAATCTCTACGTCCTCTCTTTTCTTTCTGACAGGACTACAACTAAAAACAGGCGAGCCCGAGTTCCTTGTCCCTTGTCCCTTGTCTAGTAATTTTTTCTTCCGAGATGTCATGCATGATTGTGACATATTGAATTTTAGCTTCCATTGCTATTCATAACCAAACTGTGCAATTGTACCATCGTTCTCTTCATTAAAAAAAACAGTGTGCTTCCTATGTCAACTGTAGTGTGATGATAGTTTAGCAAGCAATTATGTTTTGAGTGTAGTAATCAATGTTTAAAAAACTGAGACATATTTTGCATTCTAAGACTTAAGTTTGGACGACTGCACGTTTGGAAAGTATTAGATTGCATTTTCCATACGCTAAAAATTATTAGACAACTCCGAATTTTGTTTTCTATATCTCGATTTGCACTGTATCTTGAAAATGAAAATTCTGTCCTCTTTGAATTCCTTGATTTTTATACGAAGAGCGACATTACCGCAATCTACCGTATTCACCCTCATACGGGCCACAACTGCGTTTAGACACAACTTAAATTCCTTAGACGCTATTTCCAACTAAAAATGCTGTGCAAGTTCTACGCATGACGATTGACTGCGCACGCGTTTGAGCCGAGTTTTCTCCAGACATTGTGGCCTAACTGCGGCTGAATACGGTAAATGCTTAGCTGTGCTTTTTAAAGTTAGTTTTTCTACCTCTAGTTCTTGTTAAGTTGGCTATCTTTGTTCCTTGGTTGTTTCCATACGTCTGCAGGTTCCTTGAATCTTGTATCCTAGAAAACAGTATTATATAATTTAATGTTAGCCCGTTTCCGCCGAAATCATTTAGCCTACAGCTGATACATACATTGCATGTCCTGTTTTGTTTTTTTCCGTTTTTTGTTTTGTTTTTGTTTTTTCTTTTAGTCGCTATCTTGAACTGTGACCACAAATTGGCAAAATCATTCATAGTCCGAAATCTCTTGACAACATACTGCTCTTATAACTCTTACGATCCTCCAAAGTCACAGAAGATATCGAGCTCACCTCTCTTTAAAAAGATGTCACGGTTGACGTTGAGGTTGATGCTGTCTTTGTTCACTTTCCGTCCTTCAAATGTATCTGTAGAGAAATAAAACTAATGTGTCATGACGAAACGCTCGGCACTTAAGTTAAAACGCTAAGTTAAAAACCTGCCTTTCCCCTCCCTCCTCGTAGGAATTTGTTTTGTGAGGGGGAGGGGGGGATAGGTTCCCACCCTGCTTGGTCACACTCTACTACACACCGCACAATTTACAAATTGGAGGGGTAGAGGGGGATGGGTTCCCACTTGGTAAGTACACTACCCTGCTTGGTCACACTCTACTCCACACCGCACAATTTAGAAATTGAATACAATTTGAAGTCTCACCTTTTTAAAGCAATGCAGGTTGTGTGGGTTATGCCGCCTCTGCTGAGTTTGTTTATATGATCGCTAACATATGCATCTACTAGAAAGAGAGGAATAAAAACTAGTAAGAAATGCTCGTTAACGTTCTTGAGTTTAACTGTTAATACACAATTAAAGCCTCAACAGAAAAATTAAAACCTCAGAAAAGGTACAAAAGGCCTTTGTTCTCCATCCTCTCGTGGAACGTTTTTGGGGGTCGAGGGGCTTACCCCAGTTCTCAAAACAAGATCTATGTTTGGGGCCAAAATATCTAAAATATAATTTCCCTTTTTCAGATCTGAGCCCTAACCCCAACGCAGTATACCTATTGAAAACCTAAACAAAACTGGTTTACATTTATGCAACACATTTGAAGTTCTGCATTTTACGTATCAAGTCTCTACGTCTCACCTATTAAAATGCGTTGTGTTGAGGTCGGTGGTTTTCTCTGTTGTGTTTTTCCCAGTCACGTTTATTTTAACCTGGAAAAAGACAGATTTTGTTAACACATGTTGCGTAGTATGTCTGTTTTTACTACATACTTAATAAAATGAAAGTAATAGAACTTTAGAGAAAGGACAACAAGATCTTCCTCCTCCCCGAAATAAAAATGTGCTGGGGGACACCAAAGACAGTGACTCACAGTTGTCAAAACCATTAGATCGATGGCAGTTGTAAACGTGCTTACTATTAGAGCCATCGGAGTGATGAAATGGGAAAGGAGCATGTTACCAAAGAACAGGGGGAGTGGTCCACCCCTCACCTAAATCCCCTGTTGCAGATTGAACACCGACAGTCTGTTTATTTCGGTCGACTTCAAATTCCTAGATTTTTTGACAGGAAAATCTCTATTCTATAATGATGGGAATTTCTCTCAAATCAAACTAAATGCAATAAATGCAAACCCCGTACTTAGAAAGGTGATTCTATCTGGTAATACGTACCTAAAGTTGCTTGTTCTTGAAGAATCGCCAAGTGAAAGATCGTAGAGGTTAATTGTTCTTGCATTTCTTCAAGCAAACCGGTGACGATACGTGAAGGCACGCTACAAACGAAAACAGAAACACCATTCGGAAATTTAATAGGAGAACGAAATAATTCAAAATATTTATTGTGAAGCGCATGGGTCATAAGGGGATCTAGCGTTCTATAAGGGTTTTCATTATGTTATGAATGAAAGTAACATGATTCACAAATCGCTAGACGCTGCTGGTATTCCAGATTGAGGATAAAAAAAGTCAAACTGTCTATCGCGTCAGTCGGTTTATTTCTCGACGCGTACAATAAATGGTTGTTAATTAAATGCATAAGTTGCAAGTGCCAAATATGGCCGAATCAGTGAATCCAAGAATGACAAATGAAGGTCAGTAACAGTATTAATTATATAAGCGACGGTGCATGTTATTTTTTGGCCGTCAACCATTAGCCATTTCTACATACGAAGCTCAATAAATGTCACGAGTGAAATAAAGAATACTCTAACCATATTACAGCTATCTTACCTCAAGACTGACGAACACGTTTCAAAGTTGCCGTTGGTTTGCGAGCGAATGTTCTAACCAGAAACAGCCGTTTACTAACCGTTCCAAAACATATATTACTAGCGCTTCAACTGTTATTAAACATTTGCAGCGAAATAAACTGACTGCTTTGTTGCATTTTGTTCTTGCGGTCTGCTTTGCTTACTTCGTGCTAAAGGTGCAAAGAAAAAATGAATAATGGATATACTTAAAACAAGCTTATCTGCAATTTAAATAACAATGGCACATTTTCCCCTCAAACTGCTCCATCGCTCCTGTTCGTCCCTTTTACAAATGAAATTTTAGGATGTAACACTTTCTGCCACCATTTTACAGTGGAAGCTCTCTTTGCGATCTCTCTTGTAAGCGACCAGCTAGTAATACGACCAGCATTGTGAAAACCCGCATGAGTTGTAAAAGCCCTCGTAAGAGACCGCTCCCGTTAGCGACCGCGACCACTTTTGTGAATTACCCGCATCAATTGTAAAAGCCCTCGTAAGAGACTGCTCCCGTTAGCGACCGCGACCACTTTTGTGAATTACCCGCATGAATTGTAAAAGCCCTCGTAAGAGGCCGCTCCCGTTTTAGCGACCGCGACCACTTTTGTGAATTACAAAATAGTCTTAATTCCCTTTGTTTTTAAGCGACCACTTAGTCAACGCTTTAAAAAAACCACTCACTTCTTGATAAAATTTAGAGTAAGACATAACATAAGCACTAATTGCTCGCTGAATTGTTATATGCAGCGGTATATTTATCTTTTTTAGTCGTTTTTCAGATGGTGGGGTTGGGTGATTTTTTTTCTTTTCTTTCTTCTTCTTACTCAGTAACTTCAGTGCACATTAAAACTCATTAGCAACTTTCGCACTTGCCCAATAACCGAATAAAAACATGTCCAATGTCCAGCAGCAATAACAACAGAAAACTGAGAAAGTCATATCTCCAAGCACAAGTATTACTCTATCAGTGGACATGATATGGTTTTCGTTTTGGCAATTTTATAAGGGAGAAAACATGAGGCGATAATATTTTTATAACAGTTTATGAATTTCTCCGTATAGTAAGTCAGTTCTCAACTATTATCAAAACTTAAAACAACACACTTTTGACGGATTCCCCTCAACATTCGAGCAATATGTGCAAAAATTATTTACTAAAAAACTACTCATAACACGGTATCATTTTGAATACTATTTGAAACATAACACTTTAATCGCTTCTCCAAGTGAACCCGAGATTAAATTCTTAAAGCATTCTCGAGAAAATTAATGTCAAATCTGATAAAAAATTTACTGAAAACAGGCTCCATTTTGTTTTGAACTGACATGAAGCGTCTTAATGGATAACTTCAACTTCAAATTTCTCTCGCAGAATTTCTCTCTCTCGCTTGGGAGTTTAAGTATTGAAAACGTCTTTTTTAAATTCAAAATGTTACTACGCTATGAGTATTTTCTTCAGTGGTAACTTTAATTTTGCACTTATTGCTCGAACGTTCAGCGGAAATCGTCTTTAAAGTAACATATCGCTACATCCAAATAACATCTTAATTGAAGGTAAGAAAATACATGACCTGGGGCATTTCTTATTGCATTCCCTAAAACTACTGAAAATAAATATTTTTTGCGACTTCCATAAATAGCAAAAAGTTCGACTTCCTCTCAGTCGTTCTTCTTTCCTTTCAGTCGTACTTTTCTCCGGCCTCTCAGACGTACTTTTTCCCTCTCAGTCGTACTTTTCTCTTCTCTGCCTTTCTTTTTTCGCCTCAGTCCTACTTTTTTCCGTCCTCTCAGTCGTAGTTTTTTCCTGTCAATCCTACTTTTTTTCTCTCTGCCGTTCTTCCTCTTTCTGCCCAGTCGTACTTTTCTCCTCTCAGTCAAGTACGCATGAGGAGAAAAAGTACGACTTAAAGGGAAACGTACGACTGAGAGGGAAAAAAAAACAACTGAGAGGAGAAAAGTATGACCAAGAGGAAAAAAGTACGACTGAGAGGAAAAAAAGTACGACTGAGAGGAGGAAAGTGCGACTGAGAGGAGGAAAGAACGACTGAGAGGAGAAAAGTACGACTGAGAGGAGAAAAGAACGACTGAGAGGAGAAAAGAACGACTGAGAGGAGAAAAGTACGACTGAGAGGAGGAAAGAACGACTGAGAGGAGGAAAGAACAACTGAGAGGAGAAAAGAACGACTGAGAGGAGAAAAGAACGACTGAGAGGAGAAAAGAACGACTGAGAGGAGAAAAGTACGACTGAGAGGAAAAAAAGGGCGACTGAGAGGAGGAAAGAACGACTGAGAGGAGAAAAGTACGACTGAGAGGAGAAAAGAACGACTGAGAGGAGAAAAGAACGACTGAGAGGAGAAAAAGTACGACTTAAAGGGAAACGTACGACTGAGAGGGAAAAAAGTACAACTGAGAGGAGAAAAGTATGACCAAGAGGAAAAAAGTACGACTGAGAGGAAAAAAAAAACGACTGAGAGGAGGAAAGTGCGACTGAGAGGAGGAAAGAACGACTGAGAGGAGAAAAGTACGACTGAGAGGAGAAAAGAACGACTGAGAGGAGAAAAGAACGACTGAGAGGAGAAAAGTACGACTGAGAGGAGGAAAGAACGACTGAGAGGAGGAAAGAACGACTGAGTGGAGAAAAGAACGACTGAGAGGAGAAAAGTACGACTGAGAGGAGAAAAGTACGACTGAGAGGAGGAAAGAACGACTGAGAGGAGAAAAGAACGACTGAGAGGAGAAAAGTGCGACTGAGAGGAGAAAAGTACGACTGAGAGAAAAAAAAGTACGACTGAGAGGAGAAAAGTACGACTGAGAGGAGGAAAGAACGACTGAGAGGAGAAAAGAACGACTGAGAGGAGAAAAGTGCGACTGAGAGGAGAAAAGAACGACTGAGAGGAGAAAAGTGCGACTGAGAGGAGAAAAGTACGACTGAGAGGAGAAAAGAACGACTGAGAGGAGAAAAGAACGACTGAGAGGAGAAAAGTGCGACTGAGAGGAGAAAGGAACGACTGAGAGGAGAAAAGAACGACTGAGAGGAGAAAAGTGCGACTGAGAGGAGAAAAGTACGACTGAGAGGAGGAAAGAACGACTGAGAGGAGAAAAGAACGACTGAGAGGAGAAAAGTGCGACTAAGAGGAGAAAAGAACGACTGAGAGGAGGAAAGAACGACTGAGAGGAGAAAAGAACGACTGAGAGGAGAAAAGTGCGACTGAGAGGAGAAAAGAACGACTGAGAGGAGAAAAGTGCGACTGAGAGGAGAAAAGTACGACTGAGAGGAAAAAAAGTACGACTGAGAGGAGAAAAGTACGACTGAGAGGAGGAAAGAACGACTGAGAGGAGAAAAGAACGACTGAGAGGAGAAAAGTGCGACTGAGAGGAGAAAAGTACGACTGAGAGGAAAAAAAGTACGACTGAGAGGAGGAAAGAACGACTGAGAGGAGGAAAGAACGACTGAGAGGAGAAAAGAACGACTGAGAGGAGAAAAGTACGACTAAGAGGAGGAAAGTGCGACTGAGAGGAGAAAAGTACGACTGAGAGGAGGAAAGAACGACTAAGAGGAGAAAAGAACGACTGAGAGGAGAAAAGAACGACTGAGAGGAGAAAAGAACGACTGAGAGGAGAAAAGAACGACTGAGAGGAGAAAAGTACGACTGAGAGGAGAAAAGTACGACTAAGAGGAGGAAAGTGCGACTGAGAGGAGAAAAGAACGACTGAGAAGAGAAAAGAACAACTGAGAGGAGAAAAGAACGACTGAGAGGAGAAAAGAACGACTGAGAGGCGGAAAGTGCGACTGAGAGGAGGAAAGTGCGACTGAGAGGAGAAAAGTAGGACTGAGAGGAGAAAAGTACAACTGAAAGGAGAAAAGAACGACTGAGAGGAGGAAAGTGCGACTGAGAGGAGAAAAGTACGACTGAGAGGAGAAAAGTACGACTGAGAGGAAAAAAAGTACGACTGAGAGGAGGAAAGTGCGACTGAGAGGAAAAAAAGTACGACTGAGAGGAGGAAAGAACGACTGAGAGGAGAAAAGAACGACTGAGAGGAGAAAAGAACGACGGAGAGGAGAAAAGAACGACTGAGAGGAGAAAAGTACGACTGAGAGGAGAAAAGAACGACTGAGAGGAGAAAAGTGCGACTGAGAGGAGAAAAGAACGACTGAGAGGAGAAAAGTGCGACTGAGAGGAGAAAAGTACGACTGAGAGGAAAAAAAGTACGACTGAGAGGAGAAAAGTACGACTGAGAGGAGGAAAGAACGACTGAGAGGAGAAAAGAACGACTGAGAGGAGAAAAGTGCGACTGAGAGGAGAAAAGAACGACTGAGAGGAGAAAAGTGCGACTGAGAGGAGAAAAGTACGACTGAGAGGAGAAAAGAACGACTGAGAGGAGAAAAGAACGACTGAGAGGAGAAAAGTGCGACTGAGAGGAGAAAAGAACGACTGAGAGGAGAAAAGAACGACTGAGAGGAGAAAAGTGCGACTGAGAGGAGAAAAGTACGACTAAGAGGAGGAAAGAACGACTGAGAGGAGAAAAGAACGACTGAGAGGAGAAAAGTGCGACTGAGAGGAGAAAAGAACGACTGAGAGGAGGAAAGAACGACTGAGAGGAGAAAAGAACGACTGAGAGGAGAAAAGTGCGACTGAGGGGAGAAAAGAACGACTGAGAGGAGAAAAGTGCGACTGAGAGGAGAAAAGTACGACTGAGAGGAAAAAAAGTACGACTGAGAGGAGAAAAGTACGACTGAGAGGAGGAAAGAACGACTGAGAGGAGAAAAGAACGACCGAGAGGAGAAAAGTGCGACTGAGAGGAGAAAAGTACGACTGAGAGGAAAAAAAGTACGACTGAGAGGAGGAAAGAACGACTGAGAGGAGAAACGAACGACTGAGAGGAGGAAAGAACGACTGAGAGGAGAAAAGAACGACTAAGAGGAGAAAAGTACGACTAAGAGGAGGAAAGTGCGACTGAGAGGAGAAAAGTGCGACTGAGAGGAGGAAAAAACGACTAAGAGGAGAAAAGAACGACTGAGAGGAGAAAAGAACGACTGAGAGGAGAAAAGAACGACTGAGAGGAGAAAAGAACGACTGAGAGGAGAAAAGTACGACTGAGAGGAGGAAAGTACGACTAAGAGGAGGAAAGTGCGACTGAGAGGAGAAAAGAACGACTGAGAGGAGAAAAGAACAACTGAGAGGAGAAAAGAACGACTGAGAGGAGAAAAGAACGACTGAGAGGAGGAAAGTGCGACTGAGAGGAGGAAAGTGCGACTGAGAGGAGAAAAGTACGACTGAGAGGAGAAAAGTACAACTGAAAGGAGAAAAGAACGACTGAGAGGAGGAAAGTGCGACTGAGAGGAGAAAAGTACGACTGAGAGGAGAAAAGTACGACTGAGAGGAAAAAAAGTACGACTGAGAGGAGGAAAGTGCGACTGAGAGGAAAAAAAGTACGACTGAGAGGAGGAAAGAACGACTGAGAGGAGAAAAGAACGACTGAGAGGAGAAAAGAACGACTGAGAGGAGAAAAGAACGACTGAGAGGAGAAAAGTACGACTGAGAGGAGAAAAGAACGACTGAGAGGAGGAAAGTGCGACTGAGAGGAGAAAAGAACGACTGAGAGGAGAAAAGTACGACTGAGAGGAGAAAAGAACGACTAAGAGGAGGAAAGTGCGACTGAGAGGAGAAATTAAAGTACGACTGAGAGGAGGAAAGTGCGACTGAGAGGAGAAAAGTACGACTGAGAGGAGAAAAGAACGACTGAGAGGAGAAAAGAACGACTGAGAGGAGAAAAGTACGACTGAGAGGAGAAAAGAACGACTGAGGGGAGAAAAGAACGACTGAGAGGAGAAAAGTACGACTGAGAGGAGAAAAGAACGACTGAGAGGAGAAAAGAACGACTGAGAGGAGAAAAGAACGACTGAGAGGAGAAAAGTACGACTGAGAGGAGAAAAGTAGCACTGAAAGGAGAAAAGTGCGACTGAGAGGAGGAAAGAACGACTGAGAGGAGAAAAGAACGACTGAGAGGAGAAGAGTAGCACTGAAAGGAGAAAAGTGCGACTGAGAGGAGGAAAGAACGACTGAGAGGAGAAAAGAACGACTGAGAGGAGAAAAGAACGACTGAGAGGAGAAAAGTACGACTGAGAGGAGAAAAGTAGCACTGAAAGGAGAAAAGTGCGACTGAGAGGAGGAAAGAACGACTGAGAGGAGAAAAGAACGACAGAGAGGAGAAAAGAACGACTGAGAGGAGAAAAGTACGACTGAGAGGAGAAAAGTACTACTGAGAGGAGAAAAGTAGGACTGAGAGGAGAAAAGTACGACTGAGAGGAGTAAAGAACGACTGAGAGGAGAAAAGTACGACTGAGAGGAGAAAAGTAGGACTGGGAGGAGAAAAGAACGACTGAGAGGAGAAAAGTAGGACTGAGAGGAGAAAAGTACGACTGAGAGGAGAAAAGTACGACTGAGAGGAGAAAAGTAGGACTGAAAGGAGAAAAGTGCGACTGAGAGGAGGAAAGAACGACTGAGAGGAGAAAAGAACGACTGAGAGGAGAAAAGTACGACTGAGAGGAGAAAAGTAGGACTGAAAGGAGAAAAGAACGACTGAGAGGAGAAAAGTATTACTGAGAGGAGAAAAGTAGGACTGAAAGGAGAAAAGTAGGACTGAGAGGAGAAAAGTAGGACTGAGAGGAGAAAAGTAGGACTGAAAGGAGAAAAGTAGGACTGAGAGGAGAAAAGTAGGACTGAGAGGAGAAAAGAACGACTGAGAGGAGAAAAGTACGACTGAGATTAGAAAAAAACGACTGAGAGGAGAAAAGTAGGACTGAAAGGAGAAAAGTACGACTGAGAGGAGAAAAGAACGACTGAGAGGAGAAAAGTAGGACTGAAAGGAGAAAAGTACGACTGAAAGGAGAAAAGTACGACTGAAAGGAGAAAAGTGCGACTGAGAGGAGAAAAGTACGACTGAGAGGAGAAAAGAACGACTGAGAGGAGAAAAGAACGACTGAGAGGAGAAAAGTACGACTGAGAGGAGAAAAGAACGACTGAGAGGAGAAAAGAACGACTGAGAGGAGAAAAGTACGACTGAGAGGAGAAAAGAACGACTGAGAGGAGAAAAGAACGACTGAGAGGAGAAAAGAACGACTGAGAGGAGAAAAGTACGACTGAGAGGAGAAAATTACGACTGAGAGGAGAAAAGTACGACTGAGAGGAGAAAAGTACGACTGAGAGGAGAAAAGTACGACTGAGAGGAGAAAAGAACGACTGAGAGGAGAAAAGAACGACTGAGAGGAGAAAAGTACGACTGAGAGGAGAAAAGTACGACTGAGAGGAGAAAAGTACGACTGAGAGGAGAAAAGTAGGACTGAGAGGAGAAAAGTACGACTGAGAGGAGAAAAGAACGACTAAGAGGAGAAAAGAACGATTGAGAGGAGAAAAGTACGACTGAGAGGAGAAAAAAACGACTGAGAGGAGAAAAGAACGACTGAGAGGAGAAAAGTAGGACTGAAAGGAGAAAAGTGCGACTGAGAGGAGGAAAGAACGACTGAGAGGAGAAAAGAACGACTGAGAGGAGAAAAGAACGACTGAGAGGAGAAAAGTACGACTGAGAGGAGAAAAGTAGGACTGAAAGGAGAAAAGTGCGACTGAGACGAGGAAAGAACGACTGAGAGGAGAAAAGAACGACTGAGAGGAGAAAAGAACGACTGAGAGAAGAAAAGTACGACTGAGAGGAGAAAAGTACGACTGAGAGGAGAAAAGTAGGACTGAGAGGAGAAAAGTACGACTGAGAGGAGAAAAGAACGACTGAGAGGAGAAAAGTACGACTGAGAGGAGAAAAGTAGGACTGGGAGGAGAAAAGAACGACTGAGAGGAGAAAAGTAGGACTGAGAGGAGAAAAGTACGACTGAGAGGAGAAAAGTACGACTGAGAGGAGAAAAGTACGACTGAGAGGAGAAAAGTACGACTGAAAGGAGAAAAGTGCGACTGAGAGGAGAAAAGTACGACTGAGAGGAGAAAAGTACGACTGAAAGGAGAAAAGAACGACTGAGAGGAGAAAAGAACGACTGAGAGGAGAAAAGTACGACTGAGAGGAGAAAAGTACGACTGAGAGGAGAAAAGTACGACTGAAAGGAGAAAAGAACGACTGAGAGGAGAAAAGAACGACTGAGAGGAGAAAAGTACGACTGAGAGGAGAAAAGTACGACTGAGAGGAGAAAAGAACGACTGAGAGTAGAAAAGAACGACTCAGAGGACAAAAGTAGGACTGAGAGGAGAAAAGAACGACTGAGAGGAGAAAAGAACGACTGAGAGGAGAAAAGTAGGACTGAGAGGAGAAAACTGCGACTGAGAGGAGAAAAGTACGACTGAGAGGAGAAAAGAACGACTGAGAGGAGAAAAGTAGGACTGAAAGGAGAAAAGTACGACTGAGAGGAGAAAAGTACGACTGAGAGGAGAAAAGTACGACTGAGAGGACAAAAGAACGACTGAGAGGAGAAAAGTACGACTGAGAGGAGAAAAGTAGGACTGAGAGGAGAAAAGTACGACTGAGAGGAGAAAAGTACGACTGAGAGGAGAAAAGTACGACTGAGAGGAGAAAAGTACGACTGAGAGGAGAAAAGAACGACTGAGAGGAGAAAAGTAGGACTGAGAGGAGAAAAGTGCGACTGAGAGGAGAAAAGTAGGACTGAGAGGAGAAAAGTAGGACTGAGAGGAGAAAAGAACGACTGAGAGGAGAAAAGTACGACTGAGAGGAGAAAAGTACGACTGAGAGGAGAAAAGTAGGACTGAGAGGAGAAAAGTAGGACTGAGAGGAGAAAAGAACGACTGAGAGGAGAAAAGTACGACTGAGAGGAGAAAAGTACGACTGAGAGGAGAAAAGAACGACTGAGAGGAGAAAAGAACGACTGAGAGGAGAAAAGTACGACTGAGAGGAGAAAAGTACGACTGAGAGGAGAAAAGAACGACTGAGAGGAGAAAAGAACGACTGAGAGGAGAAAAGTACGACTGAGAGGAGAAAAGTACGACTGAGAGGAGAAAAGAACGACTGAGAGGAGAAAAGTACGACTGAGAGGAGAAAAGAACGACTGAGAGGAGAAAAGAACGACTGAGAGGAGAAAAGAACGACTGAGAGGAGAAAAGTACGACTGAGAGGAGAAAAGTAGGACTGAGAGGAGAAAAGAACGACTGAGAGAAGAAAAGTAGGACTGAAAGGAGAAAAGTACGACTGAGAGGAGAAAAGAACGACTGAGAGGAGAAAAGAACGACTGAGAGGAGAAAAGTACGACTGAGAGGAGAAAAGTGCGACTGAGAGGAGAAAAGTACGACTGAGAGGAGAAAAGTACGACTGAGAGGAGAAAAGTAGGACTGAGAGGAGAAAAGTACGACTGAGAGGAGAAAAGTACGACTGAGAGGAGAAAAGTACGACTGAGAGGAGAAAAGAACGACTGAGAGGAGAAAAGAACGACTGAGAGGAGAAAAGTACGACTGAGAGGAGAAAAGTACGACTAAGAGGAGAAAAGTACGACTGAAAGGAGAAAAGTACGACTGAGAGGAGAAAAGTAGGACTGAGAGGAGAAAAGTACGACTGAGAGGAGAAAAGAACGACTGAGAGGAGAAAAGAACGACTGAGAGGAGAAAAGAACGACTGAGAGGAGAAAAGTAGGACTGAGAGGAGAAAAGTACGACTGAGAGGAGAAAAGAACGACTGAGAGGAGAAAAGTAGGACTGAGAGGAGAAAAGTACGACTGAGAGGAGAAAAGAACGACTGAGAGGAGAAAAGAACGACTGAGAGGAGAAAAGAACGACTGAGAGGAGAAAAGTACGACTGAGAGGAGAAAAGTGCGACTGAGAGGAGAAAAGTAGGACTGAGAGGAGAAAAGTACGACTGAGAGGAGAAAAGTAGGACTGAGAGGAGAAAAGAACGACTGAGAGGAGAAAAGTGCGACTGAGAGGAGAAAAGAACGACTGAGAGGAGAAAAGTACGACTGAGAGGAGAAAAGTACGACTGAGAGGAGAAAAGCACGACTGAGAGGAGAAAAGTACGACTGAGAGGAGAAAAGACCGACTGAGAGGACAAAAGAACGACTGAGAGGAGAAAAGTACGACTGAGAGGAGAAAAGTACGACTGAGAGGAGAAAAGAACGACTGAGAGGAGAAAAGTACGACTGAGAGGAGAAAAGAACGACTGAGAGGAGAAAAGTACGACTGAGAGGAGAAAAGTACGACTGAGAGGAGAAAAGTAGGACTGAGAGGAGAAAAGTGCGACTGAGAGGAGGAAAGAACGACTGAGAGGAGAAAAGTGCGACTGAGAGGAGAAAAGTACGACTGAGAGGAGAAAAGTACGACTGAGAGGAGAAAAGAACGACTGAGAGAAGAAAAGTACGACTGAGAGGAGAAAAGTGCGACTGAGAGGAGAAAAGTACGACTGAGAGGAGAAAAGTACGACTGAGAGGAGAAAAGTAGGACTGAGAGGAGAAAAGTACGACTGAGAGGAGAAAAGTACGACTGAGATGAGAAAAGTACGACTGAGAGGAGAAAAGAACGACTGAGAGGAGAAAAGAACGACTGAGAGGAGAAAAGTACGACTGAGAGGAGAAAAGTACGACTAAGAGGAGAAAAGTACGACTGAAAGGAGAAAAGTACGACTGAGAGGAGAAAAGTAGGACTGAGAGGAGAAAAGTACGACTGAGAGGAGAAAAGAACGACTGAGAGGAGAAAAGAACGACTGAGAGGAGAAAAGAACGACTGAGAGGAGAAAAGAAGGACTGAGAGGAGAAAAGTACGACTGAGAGGAGAAAAGAACGACTGAGAGGAGAAAAGTAGGACTGAGAGGAGAAAAGTACGACTGAGAGAAGAAAAGAACGACTGAGAGGAGAAAAGAACGACTGAGAGGAGAAAAGAACGACTGAGAGGAGAAAAGTACGACTGAGAGGAGAAAAGTAGGACTGAAAGGAGAAAAGTACGACTGAGAGGAGGAAAGAACGACTGAGAGGAGAAAAGAACGACTGAGAGGAGAAAAGAACGACTGAGAGGAGAAAAGTACGACTGAGAGGAGAAAAGTAGGACTGAAAGGAGAAAAGTGCGACTGAGACGAGGAAAGAACGACTGAGAGGAGAAAAGAACGACTGAGAGGAGAAAAGAACGACTGAGAGAAGAAAAGTACGACTGAGAGGAGAAAAGTACGACTGAGAGGAGAAAAGTAGGACTGAGAGGAGAAAAGTACGACTGAGAGGAGAAAAGAACGACTGAGAGGAGAAAAGTACGACTGAGAGGAGAAAAGTAGGACTGGGAGGAGAAAAGAACGACTGAGAGGAGAAAAGTAGGACTGAGAGGAGAAAAGTACGACTGAGAGGAGAAAAGTTCGACTGAGAGGAGAAAAGTACGACTGAGAGGAGAAAAGTACGACTGAAAGGAGAAAAGTGCGACTGAGAGGAGAAAAGTACGACTGAGAGGAGAAAAGTACGACTGAAAGGAGAAAAGAACGACTGAGAGGAGAAAAGAACGACTGAGAGGAGAAAAGTACGACTGAGAGGAGAAAAGTACGACTGAGAGGAGAAAAGTACGACTGAAAGGAGAAAAGAACGACTGAGAGGAGAAAAGAACGACTGAGAGGAGAAAAGTACGACTGAGAGGAGAAAAGTACGACTGAGAGGAGAAAAGAACGACTGAGAGTAGAAAAGAACGACTGAGAGGACAAAAGTAGGACTGAGAGGAGAAAAGAACGACTGAGAGGAGAAAAGAACGACTGAGAGGAGAAAAGTAGGACTGAGAGGAGAAAACTGCGACTGAGAGGAGAAAAGTACGACTGAGAGGAGAAAAGAACGACTGACAGGAGAAAAGTAGGACTGAAAGGAGAAAAGTACGACTGAGAGGAGAAAAGTACGACTGAGAGGAGAAAAGTAGGACTGAGAGGAGAAAAGAACGACTGAGAGGAGAAAAGTACGACTGAGAGGAGAAAAGTACGACTGAGAGGAGAAAAGTACGACTGAGAGGAGAAAAGTAGGACTGAGAGGAGAAAAGTACGACTGAGAGGAGAAAAGTACGACTGAGAGGAGAAAAGTACGACTGAGAGGAGACAAGTACGACTGAGAGGAGAAAAGAACGACTGAGAGGAGAAAAGTAGGACTGAGAGGAGAAAAGTGCGACTGAGAGGAGAAAAGTAGGACTGAGAGGAGAAAAGTAGGACTGAGAGGAGAAAAGAACGACTGAGAGGAGAAAAGTACGACTGAGAGGAGAAAAGTACGACTGAGAGGAGAAAAGTAGGACTGAGAGGAGAAAAGTAGGACTGAGAGGAGAAAAGAACGACTGAGAGGAGAAAAGTACGACTGAGAGGAGAAAAGTACGACTGAGAGGAGAAAAGAACGACTGAGAGGAGAAAAGAACGACTGAGAGGAGAAAAGTACGACTGAGAGGAGAAAAGTACGACTGAGAGGAGAAAAGAACGACTGAGAGGAGAAAAGAACGACTGAGAGGAGAAAAGTACGACTGAGAGGAGAAAAGTACGACTGAGAGGAGAAAAGAACGACTGAGAGGAGAAAAGTACGACTGAGAGGAGAAAAGAACGACTGAGAGGAGAAAAGAACGACTGAGAGGAGAAAAGAACGACTGAGAGGAGAAAAGTACGACTGAGAGGAGAAAAGTAGGACTGAGAGGAGAAAAGAACGACTGAGAGAAGAAAAGTAGGACTGAAAGGAGAAAAGTACGACTGAGAGGAGAAAAGAACGACTGAGAGGAGAAAAGAACGACTGAGAGGAGAAAAGTACGACTGAGAGGAGAAAAGTGCGACTGAGAGGAGAAAAGTACGACTGAGAGGAGAAAAGTACGACTGAGAGGAGAAAAGTAGGACTGAGAGGAGAAAAGTACGACTGAGAGGAGAAAAGTACGACTGAGAGGAGAAAAGTACGACTGAGAGGAGAAAAGAACGACTGAGAGGAGAAAAGAACGACTGAGAGGAGAAAAGTACGACTGAGAGGAGAAAAGTACGACTAAGAGGAGAAAAGTACGACTGAAAGGAGAAAAGTACGACTGAGAGGAGAAAAGTAGGACTGAGAGGAGAAAAGTACGACTGAGAGGAGAAAAGAACGACTGAGAGGAGAAAAGAACGACTGAGAGGAGAAAAGAACGACTGAGAGGAGAAAAGTAGGACTGAGAGGAGAAAAGTACGACTGAGAGGAGAAAAGAACGACTGAGAGGAGAAAAGTAGGACTGAGAGGAGAAAAGTACGACTGAGAGGAGAAAAGAACGACTGAGAGGAGAAAAGAACGACTGAGAGGAGAAAAGAACGACTGAGAGGAGAAAAGTACGACTGAGAGGAGAAAAGTGCGACTGAGAGGAGAAAAGTAGGACTGAGAGGAGAAAAGTACGACTGAGAGGAGAAAAGTAGGACTGAGAGGAGAAAAGAACGACTGAGAGGAGAAAAGTGCGACTGAGAGGAGAAAAGAACGACTGAGAGGAGAAAAGTACGACTGAGAGGAGAAAAGTACGACTGAGAGGAGAAAAGCACGACTGAGAGGAGAAAAGTACGACTGAGAGGAGAAAAGAACGACTGAGAGGAGAAAAGAACGACTGAGAGGAGAAAAGTACGACTGAGAGGAGAAAAGTACGACTGAGAGGAGAAAAGAACGACTGAGAGGAGAAAAGTACGACTGAAAGGAGAAAAGAACGACTGAGAGGAGAAAAGTACGACTGAGAGGAGAAAAGTACGACTGAGAGGAGAAAAGTAGGACTGAGAGGAGAAAAGTGCGACTGAGAGGAGGAAAGAACGACTGAGAGGAGAAAAGTGCGACTGAGAGGAGAAAAGTACGACTGAGAGGAGAAAAGTACGACTGAGAGGAGAAAAGAACGACTGAGAGAAGAAAAGTACGACTGAGAGAAGAAAAGTGCGACTGAGAGGAGAAAAGTACGACTGAGAGGAGAAAAGTACGACTGAGAGGAGAAAAGTAGGACTGAGAGGAGAAAAGTACGACTGAGAGGAGAAAAGTACGACTGAGAGGAGAAAAGTACGACTGAGAGGAGAAAAGAACGACTGAGAGGAGAAAAGAACGACTGAGAGGAGAAAAGTACGACTGAGAGGAGAAAAGTACGACTAAGAGGAGAAAAGTACGACTGAAAGGAGAAAAGTACGACTGAGAGGAGAAAAGTAGGACTGAGAGGAGAAAAGTACGACTGAGAGGAGAAAAGAACGACTGAGAGGAGAAAAGAACGACTGAGAGGAGAAAAGAACGACTGAGAGGAGAAAAGTAGGACTGAGAGGAGAAAAGTACGACTGAGAGGAGAAAAGAACGACTGAGAGGAGAAAAGTAGGACTGAGAGGAGAAAAGTACGACTGAGAGGAGAAAAGAACGACTGAGAGGAGAAAAGAACGACTGAGAGGAGAAAAGAACGACTGAGAGGAGAAAAGTACGACTGAGAGGAGAAAAGTGCGACTGAGAGGAGAAAAGTAGGACTGAGAGGAGAAAAGTACGACTGAGAGGAGAAAAGTAGGACTGAGAGGAGAAAAGAACGACTGAGAGGAGAAAAGTGCGACTGAGAGGAGAAAAGAACGACTGAGAGGAGAAAAGTACGACTGAGAGGAGAAAAGTACGACTGAGAGGAGAAAAGCACGACTGAGAGGAGAAAAGTACGACTGAGAGGAGAAAAGAACGACTGAGAGGAGAAAAGAACGACTGAGAGGAGAAAAGTACGACTGAGAGGAGAAAAGTACGACTGAGAGGAGAAAAGAACGACTGAGAGGAGAAAAGTACGACTGAGAGGAGAAAAGAACGACTGAGAGGAGAAAAGTACGACTGAGAGGAGAAAAGTACGACTGAGAGGAGAAAAGTAGGACTGAGAGGAGAAAAGTGCGACTGAGAGGAGGAAAGAACGACTGAGAGGAGAAAAGTGCGACTGAGAGGAGAAAAGTAGGACTGAGAGGAGAAAAGTACGACTGAGAGGAGAAAAGAACGACTGAGAGAAGAAAAGTACGACTGAGAGGAGAAAATTACGACTGAGAGGAGAAAAGTAGGTCTGAGAGGAGAAAAGAACGACTGAGAGGAGAAAAGTACGACTGAGAGGAGAAAAGAACGACTGAGAGGAGGAAAGAACGACTGAGAGGAGAAAAGTACGACTGAGAGGAGAAAAGTAGGACTGAGAGGAGAAAAGTAGGACTGAGAGGAGAAAAGAACGACTGAGAGGAGAAAAGTACGACTGAGAGGAGAAAAGAACGACTGAGAGGAGAAAAGAACGACTGAGAGGAGAAAAGAACGACTGAGAGGAGAAAAGTACGACTGAGAGGAGAAAAGTAGGACTGAGAGGAGAAAAGAACGACTGAGAGGAGAAAAGTAGGACTGAAAGGAGAAAAGTACGACTGAGAGGAGAAAAGAACGACTGAGAGGAGAAAAGAACGACTGAGAGGAGAAAAGTACGACTGAGAGGAGAAAAGTGCGACTGAGAGGAGAAAAGAACGACTGAGAGGAGAAAAGAACGACTGAGAGGAGAAAACTAGGACTGAGAGGAGAAAAGAACGACTGAGAGGAGAAAAGAACGACTGAGAGGAGAAAAGTACGACTGAGAGGAGAAAAGTACGACTGAGAGGAGAAAAGAACGACTGAGAGGAGAAAAGTACGACTGAGAGGAGAAAAGTACGACTGAGAGGAGAAAAGTACGACTGAGAGGAGAAAAGAACGACTGAGAGGAGAAAAGTACGACTGAGAGGAGAAAAGAACGACTGAGAGGAGAAAAGTACGACTGAGAGGAGAAAAGTACGACTGAGAGGAGAAAAGAACGACTGAGAGGAGAAAAGTACGACTGAGAGGAGAAAAGTAGGACTGAAAGGAGAAAAGTGCGACTGAGAGGAGGAAAGAACGACTGAGAGGAGAAAAGAACGACTGAGAGGAGAAAAGAACGATTGAGAGGAGAAAAATACGACTGAGAGGAGAAAAGTACGACTGAGAGGAGAACAGTACGACTGAGAGGAGAAAAGTACGACTGAGAGGAGAAAAGTACGACTGAAAGGAGAAAAGTACGACTGAGAGAAGAAAAGAACGACAGAGAGGAGAAAAGTAGGACTGAAAGGAGAAAAGTGCGACTGAGAGGAGGAAAGAACGACTGAGAGGAGAAAAGAACGACTGAGAAGAGAAAAGAACGACTGAGAGGAGAAAAGTAGGACTGAGAGGAGAAAAGAACGACTGAGAGGAGAAAAGTACGACTGAGAGGGGAAAAGTAGGACTGAGAGGAGAAAAGAACGACTGAGAGGAGAAAAGTACGACTGAGAGGAGAAAAGAACGACTGAGAGGAGAAAAGTACGACTCAGAGGAGAAAAGAACGACTGAGAGGAGGAAAGTACGACTGAGAGGAGAAAAGTACGACTGAGAGGAGAAAAGTACGACTGAGAGGAGAAAAGTACGACTGAGAGGAGAAAAGAACGACTGAGAGGAGGAAAGTACGACTGAGAGGAGAAAAGTAGGACTGAGAGGAGAAAAGTAGGACTGAGAGGAGAAAAGTACGACTGAGAGGAGAAAAGTACGACTGAGAGGAGAAAAGTACGACTGAGAGGAGAAAAGTACGACTGAGAGGAGAAAAGAACAACTGAGAGGAGAAACGTACGACTGAGAGGAGAAAAGTAGGACTGAGAGGAGAAAAGTAGGACTGAGAGGAGAAGAGTAGGACTGAGAGGAGAAAAGAACGACTGAGAGGAGAAAAGTAGGACTGAGAGGAGAAAAGTACGACTAAGAGGAGAAAAGAACGACTGAGAGGAGAAAAGAACGACTGAGAGGAGAAAAGAACGACTGAGAGGAGAAAAGTACGACTGAGAGGAGAAAAGTACGACTGAGAGGAGAAAAGTAGGACTGAAAGGAGAAAAGTACGACTGAGAGGAGAAAAGTACGACTGAGAGGAGAAAAGAACGACTGAGAGGAGAAAAGAACGACTGAGAGGAGAAAAGAACTATTGAAAGGAGAAAAGTACGACTGAGAGTAGAAAAGTGCGACTGAGAGGAGAAAAGTAGGACTGAGAGGAGAAAAGTACGACTGAGAGGAGAAAAGTACGACTGAGAGGAGAAAAGTACGACTGAGAGGAGAAAAGTACGACTGAGAGGAGAAAAGAACGACTGAGAGGAGAAAAGAACGACTGAGAGGAGAAAAGTAGGACTGAGAGGAGAAAAGAACGACTGAGAGGAGAAAAGTACGACTGAGAGAAGAAAAGTACGACTGAGAGGAGAAAAGAACGACTGAGAGGAGAAAAGTACGACTGAGAGGAGAAAAGTGCGACTGAGAGGAGAAAAGAACGACTGAGAGGAGAAAAGACCGACTGAGAGGAGAAAAGAACGACTGAGAGGAGAAAAGTGCGACTGAGAGGAGAAAAGTACGACTGAAAGGAGAAAAGTAGGACTGAGAGGAGAAAAGAACGACTGAGAGGAGAAAAGTGCGACTGAGAGGAGAAAAGTAGGACTGAGAGGAGAAAAGTACGACTGAGAGGAGAAAAGTACGACTGAGAGGAGAAAAGTACGACTGAGAGGAGAAAAGTACGACTGAGAGGAGAAAAGAACGACTGAGAGGAGAAAAGAACGACTGAGAGGAGAAAAGTAGGACTGAGAGGAGAAAAGAACGACTGAGAGGAGAAAAGTACGACTGAGAGAAGAAAAGTACGACTGAGAGGAGAAAAGAACGACTGAGAGGAGAAAAGTACGACTGAGAGGAGAAAAGTGCGACTGAGAGGAGAAAAGAACGACTGAGAGGAGAAAAGACCGACTGAGAGGAGAAAAGAACGACTGAGAGGAGAAAAGTACGACTGAGAGGAGAAAAGAACGACTGAGAGGAGAAAAGTGCGACTGAGAGGAGAAAAGTACGACTGAAAGGAGAAAAGTAGGACTGAGAGGAGAAAAGAACGACTGAGAGGAGAAAAGTACGACTGAGAGGAGAAAAGTGCGACTGAGAGGAGAAAAGAACGACTGAGAGGAGAAAAGACCGACTGAGAGGAGAAAAGAACGACTGAGAGGAGAAAAGTACGACTGAGAGGAGAAAAGAACGACTGAGAGGAGAAAAGTGCGACTGAGAGGAGAAAAGTACGACTGAAAGGAGAAAAGTAGGACTGAGAGGAGAAAAGAACGACTGAGAGGAGAAAAGTACGACTGAGAGGAGAAAAGTGCGACTGAGAGGAGAAAAGTACGACTGAGAGGAGAAAAGTACGACTGAGAGGAGAAAAGTGCGACTGAGAGGAGAAAAGAACGACTGAGAGGAGAAAAGTAGGACTGAGAGGAGAAAAGTACGACTGAGAGGAGAAACGAACGACTGAGAGGAGAAAAGAACGACTGAGAGGAGAAAACAACGACTGAGAGGAGAAAAGTACGACTGAGAGGAGAAAAGTGCGACTGAGAGGAGAAAAGTAGGACTGAGAGGAGAAAAGTACGACTGAGAGGAGAAAAGTACGACTGAGAGGAGAAAAGTACGACTGAGAGGAGAAAAGTGCGACTGAGAGGAGAAAAGAACGACTGAGAGGAGAAAAGTACGACTGAGAGGAGAAAAGTACGACTGAGAGGAGAAAAGTGCGACTGAGAGGAGAAAAGTACGACTGAGAGGAGAAAAGCAGGACTGAGAGGAGAAAAGTAGGACTGAGAGGAGAAAAGTACGACTGAGAGGAGAAAAGTACGACTGAGAGGAGAAAAGAACGACTGAGAGGAGAAAAGTACGACTGAGAGGAGAAAAGAACGACTGAGAGGAGAAAAGTACGACTGAGAGGAGAAAAGAACGAGTGAGAGGAGAAAAGTAGGACTGAGAGGAGAAAAGTACGACTGAGAGGAGAAAAGAACGATTGAGAGGAGAAAAGAACGACTGAGAGGAGAAAAGTACGACTGAGAGGAGAAAAGAACGACTGAGAGGAGAAAAGTACGACTGAGAGGAGAAAAGTACGACTGAGAGGAGAAAAGTACGACTGAGAGGAGAAAAGTAGGACTGAGAGGAGAAAAGTACGACTGAGAGGAGAAAAGTACGACTGAGAGGAGAAAAGAACGACTGAGAGGAGAAAAGAACGACTGAGAGGAGAAAAGAACGACTGAGAGGAGAAAAGAACGACTGAGAGGAGAAAAGAACGACTGAAAGGAGAAAAGAACGACTGAGAGGAGAAAAGTAGGACTGAGAGGAGAAAAGTACGACTGAGAGGAGAAAAGAACGACTGAGAGGAGAAAAGAACGACTGAGAGGAGAAAAGTAGGACTGAGAGGAGAAAAGTACGACTGAGAGGAGAAAAGAACGACTGAGAGGAGAAAAGAACGACTGAGAGGAGAAAAGTAGGACTGAGAGGAGAAAAGTACGACTGAGAGGAGAAAAGTACGACTGAGAGGAGAAAAGTACGACTGAGAAGAGAAAAGTGCGACTGAGAGGAGAAAAGAACGACTGAGAGGAGAAAAGAACGACTGAGAGGAGAAAAGAACGACTGAGAGGAGAAAAGAACGACTGAGAGGAGAAAAGAACGACTGAGAGGAGAAAAGTAGGACTGAGAGGAGAAAAGTACGACTGAGAGGA
Organism: Siderastrea radians; assembly: GCA_964017195.1. Classification (NCBI taxonomy): domain Eukaryota; kingdom Metazoa; phylum Cnidaria; class Anthozoa; order Scleractinia; family Rhizangiidae; genus Siderastrea; species Siderastrea radians. The sequence goes on along the minus strand of OZ024897.1, from coordinate 12,593,182 downwards.
GAAAAGTACGACTGAGAGGAGAAAAGAACGACTGAGAGGAGAAAAGAACGACTGAGAGGAGAAAAGTGCGACTGAGAGGAGAAAAGAACGACTGAGAGGAGAAAAGAACGACTGAGAGGAGAAAAGAACGACTGAGAGGAGAAAAGAACGACTGAGAGGAGAAAAGTACGACTGAGAGGAGAAAAGTACGACTGAGAGGAGAAAAGTACGACTGAGAGGAGAAAAGAACGACTGAGAGGAGAAAAGAACGACTGAGAGGAGAAAAGAACGACTGAGAGGAGAAAAGAACGACTGAGAGGAGAAAAGAACGACTGAGAGGAGAAAAGAACGACTGAGAGGAGAAAAGTAGGACTGAGAGGAGAAAAGTACGACTGAGAGGAGAAAAGAACGACTGAGAGGAGAAAAGTAGGACTGAGAGGAGAAAAGTACGACTGAGAGGAGAAAAGTACGACTGAGAGGAGAAAAGAACGACTGAGAGGAGAAAAGAACGACTGAGAGGAGAAAAGAACGACTGAGAGGAGAAAAGAACGACTGAGAGGAGAAAAGAACGACTGAGAGGAGAAAAGAACGACTGAGAGGAGAAAAGAACGACTGAGAGGAGAAAAGTAGGACTGAGAGGAGAAAAGTACGACTGAGAGGAGAAAAGTACGACTGAGAGGAGAAAAGAACGACTGAGAGGAGAAAAGAACGACTGAGAGGAGAAAAGAACGACTGAGAGGAGAAAAGAACGACTGAGAGGAGAAAAGAACGACTGAGAGGAGAAAAGAACGACTGAGAGGAGAAAAGTAGGACTGAGAGGAGAAAAGTACGACTGAGAGGAGAAAAGAACGACTGAGAGGAGAAAAGAACGACTGAGAGGAGAAAAGTAGCACTGAGAGGAGAAAAGTACGACTGAGAGGAGAAAAGAACGACTGAGAGGAGAAAAGTGCGACTGAGAGGAGAAAAGTACGACTGAAAGGAGAAAAGTAGGACTGAGAGGAGAAAAGAACGACTGAGAGGAGAAAAGTACGACTGAGAGGAGAAAAGTGCGACTGAGAGGAGAAAAGAACGACTGAGAGGAGAAAAGACCGACTGAGAGGAGAAAAGAACGACTGAGAGGAGAAAAGTACGACTGAGAGGAGAAAAGAACGACTGAGAGGAGAAAAGTGCGACTGAGAGGAGAAAAGTACGACTGAAAGGAGAAAAGTAGGACTGAGAGGAGAAAAGAACGACTGAGAGGAGAAAAGTACGACTGAGAGGAGAAAAGTGCGACTGAGAGGAGAAAAGTACGACTGAGAGGAGAAAAGTACGACTGAGAGGAGAAAAGTGCGACTGAGAGGAGAAAAGAACGACTGAGAGGAGAAAAGTAGGACTGAGAGGAGAAAAGTACGACTGAGAGGAGAAACGAACGACTGAGAGGAGAAAAGAACGACTGAGAGGAGAAAACAACGACTGAGAGGAGAAAAGTACGACTGAGAGGAGAAAAGTGCGACTGAGAGGAGAAAAGTAGGACTGAGAGGAGAAAAGTACGACTGAGAGGAGAAAAGTACGACTGAGAGGAGAAAAGTACGACTGAGAGGAGAAAAGTGCGACTGAGAGGAGAAAAGAACGACTGAGAGGAGAAAAGTACGACTGAGAGGAGAAAAGTACGACTGAGAGGAGAAAAGTGCGACTGAGAGGAGAAAAGTACGACTGAGAGGAGAAAAGCAGGACTGAGAGGAGAAAAGTAGGACTGAGAGGAGAAAAGTACGACTGAGAGGAGAAAAGTACGACTGAGAGGAGAAAAGAACGACTGAGAGGAGAAAAGTACGACTGAGAGGAGAAAAGAACGACTGAGAGGAGAAAAGTACGACTGAGAGGAGAAAAGAACGACTGAGAGGAGAAAAGTAGGACTGAGAGGAGAAAAGTACGACTGAGAGGAGAAAAGAACGATTGAGAGGAGAAAAGAACGACTGAGAGGAGAAAAGTACGACTGAGAGGAGAAAAGAACGACTGAGAGGAGAAAAGTACGACTGAGAGGAGAAAAGTACGACTGAGAGGAGAAAAGTACGACTGAGAGGAGAAAAGTAGGACTGAGAGGAGAAAAGTACGACTGAGAGGAGAAAAGTACGACTGAGAGGAGAAAAGAACGACTGAGAGGAGAAAAGAACGACTGAGAGGAGAAAAGAACGACTGAGAGGAGAAAAGAACGACTGAGAGGAGAAAAGAACGACTGAAAGGAGAAAAGAACGACTGAGAGGAGAAAAGTAGGACTGAGAGGAGAAAAGTACGACTGAGAGGAGAAAAGAACGACTGAGAGGAGAAAAGAACGACTGAGAGGAGAAAAGTAGGACTGAGAGGAGAAAAGTACGACTGAGAGGAGAAAAGTAGGACTGAGAGGAGAAAAGTAGGACTGAGAGGAGAAAAGTAGGACTGAGAGGAGAAAAGTACGACTGAGAGGAGAAAAGAACGACTGAGAGGAGAAAAGAACGACTGAGAGGAGAAAAGTAGGACTGAGAGGAGAAAAGTACGACTGAGAGGAGAAAAGTACGACTGAGAGGAGAAAAGTACGACTGAGAAGAGAAAAGTGCGACTGAGAGGAGAAAAGAACGACTGAGAGGAGAAAAGAACGACTGAGAGGAGAAAAGAACGACTGAGAGGAGAAAAGAACGACTGAGAGGAGAAAAGAACGACTGAGAGGAGAAAAGTAGGACTGAGAGGAGAAAAGTACGACTGAGAGGAGAAAAGTACGACTGAGAGGAGAAAAGAACGACTGAGAGGAGAAAAGAACGACTGAGAGGAGAAAAGTGCGACTGAGAGGAGAAAAGAACGACTGAGAGGAGAAAAGAACGACTGAGAGGAGAAAAGAACGACTGAGAGGAGAAAAGAACGACTGAGAGGAGAAAAGTAGGACTGAGAGGAGAAAAGTACGACTGAGAGGAGAAAAGTACGACTGAGAGGAGAAAAGAACGACTGAGAGGAGAAAAGAACGACTGAGAGGAGAAAAGAACGACTGAGAGGAGAAAAGAACGACTGAGAGGAGAAAAGAACGACTGAGAGGAGAAAAGAACGACTGAGAGGAGAAAAGTAGGACTGAGAGGAGAAAAGTACGACTGAGAGGAGAAAAGAACGACTGAGAGGAGAAAAGTAGGACTGAGAGGAGAAAAGTACGACTGAGAGGAGAAAAGTACGACTGAGAGGAGAAAAGAACGACTGAGAGGAGAAAAGAACGACTGAGAGGAGAAAAGAACGACTGAGAGGAGAAAAGAACGACTGAGAGGAGAAAAGAACGACTGAGAGGAGAAAAGAACGACTGAGAGGAGAAAAGAACGACTGAGAGGAGAAAAGTAGGACTGAGAGGAGAAAAGTACGACTGAGAGGAGAAAAGTACGACTGAGAGGAGAAAAGAACGACTGAGAGGAGAAAAGAACGACTGAGAGGAGAAAAGAACGACTGAGAGGAGAAAAGAACGACTGAGAGGAGAAAAGAACGACTGAGAGGAGAAAAGAACGACTGAGAGGAGAAAAGTACGACTGAGAGGAGAAAAGTACGACTGAGAGGAGAAAAGAACGACTGAGAGGAGAAAAGAACGACTGAGAGGAGAAAAGTAGCACTGAGAGGAGAAAAGTACGACTGAGAGGAGAAAAGTAGGACTGAGAGGGGAAAAGTACGACTGAGAGGAGAAAAGTACGACTGAGAGGAGAAAAGAACGACTGAGAGGAGAAAAGAACGACTGAGAGAAGAAAAGTAGGACTGAGAGGAGAAAAGTACGACTGAGAGGAGAAAAGTACGACTGAGAGGAGAAAAGTACGACTGAGAGGAGAAAAGTGCGACTGAGAGGAGAAAAGTAGGACTGAAAGGAGAAAAGTACGACTGAGAGGAGAAAAGAACGACTGAGAGGAGAAAAGTACGACTGAGAGGAGAAAAGTAGGACTGAGAGGAGAAAAGTACGACTGAGAGGAGAAAAGTAGGACTGAGAGGAGAAAAGTACGACTGAGAGGAGAAAAGTACGACTGAGAGGAGAAAAGTACGACTGAGAGGAGAAAAGTACGACTGAGAGGAGAAAAGTACGACTGAGAGGAGAAAAGTACGACTGAGAGGAGAAAAGAACGACTGAGAGGAGAAAAGAACGACTGAGAGGAGAAAAGAACGACTGAGAGGAGAAAAGTAGGACTGAGAGGAGAAAAGTAGGACTGAGAGGAGAAAAGTACGACTGAGAGGAGAAAAGTACGACTGAGAGGAGAAAAGAACGACTGAGAGGAGAAAAGAACGACTGAGAGGAAAAAAGAACGACTGAGAGGAGAAAAGTACGACTGAGAGGAGAAAAGTAGGACTGAGAGGAGAAAAGTACGACTGAGAGGAGAAAAGTAGGACTGAGAGGAGAAAAGTAGGACTGAGAGGAGAAAAGTACGACTGAGAGGAGAAAAGTACGACTGAGAGGAGAAAAGTAGGACTGAGAGGAGAAAAGTACGACTGAGAGGAGAAAAGTACGACTGAGAGGAGAAAAGAACGACTGAGAGGAGAAAAGAACGACTGAGAGGAGAAAAGAACGACTGAGAGGAGAAAAGAACGACTGAGAGGAGAAAAGTAGGACTGAGAGGAGAAAAGTACGACTGAGAGGAGAAAAGAACGACTGAGAGGAGAAAAGTACGACTGAGAGGAGAAAAGAACGACTGAGAGGAGAAAAGAACGACTGAGAGGAGAAAAGTACGACTGAGAGGAGAAAAGAACGACTGAGAGGAGAAAAGAACGACTGAGAGAAGAAAAGTACGACTGAGGGGAGAAAAGAACGACTGAGAGGAGAAAAGAACGACTGAGAGGAGAAAAGAACGACTGAGAGGAGAAAAGAACGACTGAGAGGAGAAAAGAACGACTGAGAGGAGAAAAGTAGGACTGAGAGGAGAATAGTACGACTGAGAGGAGAAAAGAACGACTGAGAGGAGAAAAGAACGACTGAGAGGAGATAAGTACGACTGAGAGGAGAAAAGTACGACTGAGAGGAGAAAAGTACGACTGAGAGGAGAAAAGTACGACTGAGAGGAGAAAAGTACGACTGAGAGGAGAAAAGTACGACTGAGAGGAGAAAAGAACGACTGAGAGGAGAAAAGTACGACTGAGAGGAGAAAAGAACGACTGAGAGGAGAAAAGTAGGACTGAGAGGAGAAAAGTACGACTGAGAGGAGAAAAGTACGACTGAGAGGAGAAAAGTAGGACTGAGAGGAGAAAAGTACGACTGAGAGGAGAAAAGTACGACTGAGAGGAGAAAAGAACGACTGAGAGGAGAAAAGAACGACTGAGAGGAGAAAAGAACGACTGAGAGGAGAAAAGAACGACTGAGAGGAGAAAAGAACGACTGAGAGGAGAAAAGAACGACTGAGAGGAGAAAAGAACGACTGAGAGGAGAAAAGTAGGACTGAGAGGAGAAAAGAACGACTGAGAGGAGAAAAGTACGACTGAGAGGAGAAAAGAACGACTGAGAGGAGAAAAGAACGACTGAGAGGAGAAAAGAACCACTGAGAGGAGAAAAGAACGACTGAGAGGAGAAAAGAACGACTGAGAGGAGAAAAGAACGACTGAGAGGAGAAAAGAACGACTGAGAGGAGAAAAGTACGACTGAGAGGAGAAAAGTACGACTGAGAGGAGAAAAGTACGACTGAGAGGAGAAAAGAACGACTGAGAGGAGAAAAGAACGACTGAGAGGAGAAAAGAACGACTGAGAGGAGAAAAGAACGACTGAGAGGAGAAAAGAACGACTGAGAGGAGAAAAGAACGACTGAGAGGAGAAAAGTAGGACTGAGAGGAGAAAAGTACGACTGAGAGGAGAAAAGAACGACTGAGAGGAGAAAAGAACGACTGAGAGGAGAAAAGTAGGACTGAGAGGAGAAAAGTACGACTGAGAGGAGAAAAGTAGGACTGAGAGGGGAAAAGTACGACTGAGAGGAGAAAAGTACGACTGAGAGGAGAAAAGAACGACTGAGAGGAGAAAAGAACGACTGAGAGGAGAAAAGTAGGACTGAGAGGAGAAAAGTACGACTGAGAGGAGAAAAGTACGACTGAGAGGAGAAAAGTGCGACTGAGAGGAGAAAAGTAGGACTGAAAGGAGAAAAGTACGACTGAGAGGAGAAAAGAACGACTGAGAGGAGAAAAGTACGACTGAGAGGAGAAAAGTAGGACTGAGAGGAGAAAAGTACGACTGAGAGGAGAAAAGTACGACTGAGAGGAGAAAAGTGCGACTGAGAGGAGAAAAGTAGGACTGAAAGGAGAAAAGTACGACTGAGAGGAGAAAAGAACGACTGAGAGGAGAAAAGTACGACTGAGAGGAGAAAAGTAGGACTGAGAGGAGAAAAGTACGACTGAGAGGAGAAAAGTACGACTGAGAGGAGAAAAGTACGACTCAGAGGAGAAAAGTACGACTGAGAGGAGAAAAGTACGACTGAGAGGAGAAAAGTACGACTGAGAGGAGAAAAGTAGGACTGAGAGGAGAAAAGTACGACTGAGAGGAGAAAAGAACGACTGAGAGGAGAAAAGAACGACTGAGAGGAGAAAAGAACGACTGAGAGGAGAAAAGTACGACTGAGAGGAGAAAAGTAGGACTGAGAGGAGAAAAGTACGACTGAGAGGAGAAAAGTACGACTGAGAGGAGAAAAGAACGACTGAGAGGAGAAAAGAACGACTGAGAGGAGAAAAGAACGACTGAGAGGAGAAAAGTACGACTGAGAGGAGAAAAGTAGGACTGAGAGGAGAAAAGTACGACTGAGAGGAGAAAAGTAGGACTGAGAGGAGAAAAGTAGGACTGAGAGGAGAAAAGTAGGACTGAGAGGAGAAAAGTACGACTGAGAGGAGAAAAGTACGACTGAGAGGAGAAAAGTAGGACTGAGAGGAGAAAAGTACGACTGAGAGGAGAAAAGTACGACTGAGAGGAGAAAAGAACGACTGAGAGGAGAAAAGAACGACTGAGAGGAGAAAAGAACGACTGAGAGGAGAAAAGAACGACTGAGAGGAGAAAAGTAGGACTGAGAGGAGAAAAGTACGACTGAGAGGAGAAAAGAACGACTGAGAGGAGAAAAGTACGACTGAGAGGAGAAAAGAACGACTGAGAGGAGAAAAGAACGACTGAGAGGAGAAAAGTACGACTGAGAGGAGAAAAGAACGACTGAGAGGAGAAAAGAACGACTGAGAGGAGAAAAGTAGGACTGAGAGGAGAAAAGTACGACTGACAGGAGAAAAGTACGACTGAGAGGAGAAAAGAACGACTGAGAGGAGAAAAGAACGACTGAGAGGAGAAAAGAACGACTGAGAGGAGAAAAGAACGACTGAGAGGAGAAAAGAACGACTGAGAGGAGAAAAGTAGGACTGAGAGGAGAATAGTACGACTGAGAGGAGAAAAGAACGACTGAGAGGAGAAAAGAACGACTGAGAGGAGATAAGTACGACTGAGAGGAGAAAAGTACGACTGAGAGGAGAAAAGTACGACTGAGAGGAGAAAAGTAGGACTGAGAGGAGAAAAGTACGACTGAGAGGAGAAAAGTACGACTGAGAGGAGAAAAGAACGACTGAGAGGAGAAAAGTACGACTGAGAGGAGAAAAGAACGACTGAGAGGAGAAAAGTAGGACTGAGAGGAGAAAAGTACGACTGAGAGGAGAAAAGTAGGACTGAGAGGAGAAAAGTAGGACTGAGAGGAGAAAAGTACGACTGAGAGGAGAAAAGTACGACTGAGAGGAGAAAAGAACGACTGAGAGGAGAAAAGTACGACTGAGAGGAGAAAAGTAGGACTGAGAGGAGAAAAGTACGACTGAGAGGAGAAAAGTACGACTGAGAGGAGAAAAGAACGACTGAGAGGAGAAAAGAACGACTGAGAGGAGAAAAGAACGACTGAGAGGAGAAAAGTAGGACTGAGAGGAGAAAAGTACGACTGACAGGAGAAAAGAACGACTGAGAGGAGAAAAGAACGACTGAGAGGAGAAAAGTAGGACTGAGAGGAGAAAAGTACGACTGAGAGGAGAAAAGAACGACTGAGAGGAGAAAAGTACGACTGAGAGGAGAAAAGAACGACTGAGAGGAGAAAAGAACGACTGAGAGGAGAAAAGTACGACTGAGAGGAGAAAAGAACGACTGAGAGGAGAAAAGAACGACTGAGAGGAGAAAAGTAGGACTGAGAGGAGAAAAGTAGGACTGAGAGGAGAAAAGTACGACTGACAGGAGAAAAGTACGACTGAGAGGAGAAAAGAACGACTGAGAGGAGAAAAGAACGACTGAGAGGAGAAAAGAACGACTAAGAGGAGAAAAGAACGACTGAGAGGAGAAAAGAACGACTGAGAGGAGAAAAGTAGGACTGAGAGGAGAATAGTACGACTGAGAGGAGAAAAGAACGACTGAGAGGAGAAAAGAACGACTGAGAGGAGAAAAGTACGACTGAGAGGAGAAAAGTACGACTGAGAGGAGAAAAGTACGACTGAGAGGAGAAAAGTAGGACTGAGAGGAGAAAAGTACGACTGAGAGGAGAAAAGTACGACTGAGAGGAGAAAAGAACGACTGAGAGGAGAAAAGTACGACTGAGAGGAGAAAAGAACGACTGAGAGGAGAAAAGTAGGACTGAGAGGAGAAAAGTACGACTGAGAGGAGAAAAGTACGACTGAGAGGAGAAAAGTAGGACTGAGAGGAGAAAAGTACGACTGAGAGGAGAAAAGTACGACTGAGAGGAGAAAAGAACGACTGAGAGGAGAAAAGAACGACTGAGAGGAGAAAAGAACGACTGAGAGGAGAAAAGAACGACTGAGAGGAGAAAAGAACGACTGAGAGGAGAAAAGTAGGACTGAGAGGAGAAAAGTACGACTGAGAGGAGAAAAGAACGACTGAGAGGAGAAAAGAACGACTGAGAGGAGAAAAGAACGACTGAGAGGAGAAAAGAACGACTGAGAGGAGAAAAGAACGACTGAGAGGAGAAAAGTAGGACTGAGAGGAGAAAAGTACGACTAAGAGGAGAAAAGAATGACTGAGAGGAGAAAAGTAGGACTGAGAGGAGAAAAGTGCGACTGAGAGGAGAAAAGTACGACTGAGAGGAGAAAAGTACGACTGAGAGGAGAAAAGAACGACTGAGAGGAGAAAAGAACGACTGAGAGGAGAAAAGAACGACTGAGAGGAGAAAAGAACGACTGAGAGGAGAAAAGAACGACTGAGAGGAGAAAAGTAGGACTGAGAGGAGAAACGTACGACTGAGAGGAGAAAAGAACGACTGAGAGGAGAAAAGTAGGACTGAGAGGAGAAAAGTAGGACTGAGAGGAGAAAAGTGCGACTGAGAGGAGAAAAGTACGACTGAGAGGAGAAAAGAACGACTGAGAGGAGAAAAGAACGACTGAGAGGAGAAAAGTAGGACTGAGAGGAGAAAAGTACGACTGAGAGGAGAAAAGAACGACTGAGAGGAGAAATTACGACTGAGAGGAGAAAAGAACGACTGAGAGGAGAAAAGTACGACTGAGAGGAGAAAAGTACGACTGAGAGGAGAAAAGTACGACTGAGAGGAGAAAAGAACGACTGAGAGGAGAAAAGTACGACTGAGAGGAGAAAAGAACGACTGAGAGGAGAAAAGTAGGACTGAAAGGAGAAAAGTACGACTGAGAGGAGAAAAGAACGACTGAGAGGAGAAAAGTACGACTGAGAGGAGAAAAGTAGGACTGAAAGGAGAAAAGTACGACTGAGAGGAGAAAAGTACGACTGAGAGGAGAAAAGTACGACTGAGAGGAGAAAAGTGCGACTGAGAGGAGAAAAGTACGACTGAGAGGAGAAAAGAACGACTGAGAGGAGAAAAGTACGACTGAGAGGAGAAAAGAACGACTGAGAGGAGAAAAGAACGACTGAGAGGAGAAAAGAACGACTGAGAGGAGAAAAGAACGACTGAGAGGAGAAAAGTAGGACTGAGAGGAGAAAAGTACGACTGAGAGGAGAAAAGAACGACTGAGAGGAGAAATTACGACTGAGAGGAGAAAAGAACGACTGCGAGGAGAAAAGTACGACTGAGAGGAGAAAAGTACGACTGAGAGGAGAAAAGTACGACTGAGAGGAGAAAAGAACGACTGAGAGGAGAAAAGTACGACTGAGAGGAGAAAAGAACGACTGAGAGGAGAAAAGTAGGACTGAAAGGAGAAAAGTACGACTGAGAGGAGAAAAGAACGACTGAGAGGAGAAAAGTACGACTGAGAGGAGAAAAGAACGACTGAGAGGAGAAAAGTAGGACTGAAAGGAGAAAAGTACGACTGAGAGGAGAAAAGTACGACTGAGAGGAGAAAAGTACGACTGAGAGGAGAAAAGTGCGACTGAGAGGAGAAAAGTACGACTGAGAGGAGAAAAGAACGACTGAGAGGAGAAAAGTACGACTGAGAGGAGAAAAGAACGACTGAGAGGAGAAAAGTACGACTGAGAGGAGAAAAGAACGACTGAGAGGAGAAAAGTACGACTGAGAGGAGAAAAGTACGACTGAGAGGAGAAAAGTACGACTGAGAGGAGAAAAGAACGACTGAGAGGAGAAAAGAACGACTGAGAGGAGAAAAGAACGACTGAGAGGAGAAAAGTACGACTGAGAGGAGAAAAGTACGACTGAGAGGAGAAAAGAACGACTGAGAGGAGAAAAGAACGACTGAGAGGAGAAAAGTACGACTGAGAGGAGAAAAGTACGACTGAGAGGAGAAAAGAACGACTGAGAGGAGAAAAGAACGACTGAGAGGAGAAAAGAACGACTGAGAGGAGAAAAGTACGACTGAGAGGAGAAAAGAACGACTGAGAGGAGAAAAGTACGACTGAGAGGAGAAAAGAACGACTGAGAGGAGAAAAGTACGACTGAGAGGAGAAAAGTACGACTGAGAGGAGAAAAGAACGACTGAGAGGAGAAAAGTGCGACTGAGAGGAGAAAAGTGCGACTGAGAGGAGAAAAGAACGACTGAGAGGAGAAAAGTAGGACTGAGAGGAGAAAAGTACGACTGAGAGAAAAAAAAGTGCGACAGAGAGGAGACACGTATGACTGACTGACAGTGAAAAAAGTACGACAGCGCTAGCAAAACAGAGCGAAAGAAAGGAGGAAAAAAGTTTGACTGAGGACAAAAGCCCTCGATAGAGAGCAAAAAAATTGCATAGCGAACGAAAAATGCGACAAAGAGGAAAACGAGAGCAAAAACGTACAAAAGATAGGAAAAGTGTAAGCCGAAGCAAAAAACGCGTCAAAGGGGAAAAAAGTACGGGAAAGACCAAAAACGAGTATTAGTGAGAGGGAAAAGTATGACAGGGTGGAAATGTAAGGCACGAATGGAAGGAATGAAGTACGACAGATAAAGAACCAAAAAAATATAACGACACTAGACACTTTGCTCCATTTCTGGAATGCGTTTATTAATCTTCCTGTCACGTCCAGTTAATAAAAATGGAGAACTCAATTTAATTAGTTAACAAATAATTTATAACCAACACCATAACAAAATCCCTGTTGTAATGATAAAGATTAAGAAAGCTAAAGCTCGATCTTTTTATCAAATTACTTTCTACTTTCTAGAAAGAAACGGTCATAAGTAGTCTGTAGATAAAATCCTACAGCGTCACCAATCAAATAAGAACGCCTATAAGTACTTCCAAGTGGTAGCGTCCATTTTTTAATTGATTAAAAGAAGAAAATCTTTCATATTTGATTTACGCACTCAGGGTTAAAAGATTGACGTATCAGAACCGAAATATCACCAGTTCAGCTGTTTGTATTGAAAACGCAAGATGGAACCATCTGTAGGTCTCAGATCATCAATTCCAACCGGAGCAGATTTGCCATCAACATAGATCACCCAGTAATACTTGTCCGCCGGTCTCTGCTCAATATCGCAGATGGATGTGATCATGCGGCCATAAGCTGTGTTGAGAGCGGTAAAGTTGTAGCACGGGTGGTGGTTTGCGGCCGCTTCCAAGATGTCATGCGCATTTGTGCCATTCAGCACCTCCACGCACGCTCGCGGAGGAAGGCTCGCATCTTTGGAGTATTTCTTGTTCTCTTCAAACTGAACCTCGACACAAACGTTTATCATCTGTGGAATCACAGAAAATAAACCGATAAGTAATTTGCAGAAGTCCACCTCGTGGATTTCCTAATCTTCATTTAAATTTTAGACTGAGAAACCATCGATACTATTGCCGCAAAGAGGAACTAAAAGATACGCAAAATTTGCACATCTTAGCACGTTGTACCTTGCCTGCTAGTTACATTAATATTCGTTGGCGCGTTTCGAAATTCTTACAAACAACTACATGGTAGTAAGGCTTCCGATTTCTGACATTCCCGACATGTAAGATTTATTATTATGCTTACGCCCGCAAGTACACAAACCGCCACATAAAGTTTTGCCAAACGTTTTGGTGACCTTTTCTGATGTTTTTTTTTTCCTGAACTGAAATTCAAAAGTAAAAAAACCTACACAATGCTGTAACGGCCTAGGAGTGTCTGGGACAGTCCTCGAGAAAAATCGAGAGTAGGGGACTGTGTGCGCATGCCACAGGACCAGCCAACTGCGCAAGGATATCTCCATTCGAATCAGGCCTCGTCCACACTCAGATGCTTTTTCACAAGTCTCCTTTTCATTTGGCCGCAAACGTCGCAATTTATTTTGGTTTAGACAAGCGTCTTCGTATCATTCTCACCTCCTCATATTGGTATTTTTTCGTTTGAAAGCGCAATTTGGCTTTGGAGAGTCGATAAATTTATCTGTCCACGCACTAACGCGTTCTCTGTAGTTTCCGCTCCAGGAACCGTTTTCCCAATTCTCAAATTTCATCAGTGTTTTCGTTCGTTTCATTGTGGACAATAGGCAAATCGCATCAAAGAGTATGAGTTTATAGACAAAAACGCGTTAGGTACGGCCTTAGAGGTTTCTTGGACTGGACAAACTGCCTAAGAGTCTGCAATAATTTGAAGAATTTGAAGCTTTACTTTTTTACGGTCGTTCGATTCTGTTAAAGAGAAGTGTTAAGCAACTTGGATTATTTCCTTATTTTGCTGTCTGTTTATTTTCCTAACGGTTTGAAGGTACCCATTTATACATCTGGCTGGAGAGAGAAAAATGGAGTAGGGACGAAGCGAGACGAGATGGTAGGGAACAGGCCTCAAACCACCGACCTTCAGATCTGAGGTCCACCTAGCCTGTGAACAGGCTCCGCGGTGGGGAAAAAGCGCGAAAAAAAATTCGGCGAGCGATGCGAGCCGAGCGTTTGTTCTCTCTCCCAGTCTACGCTCGGCTCTCTCCGCTCGCCGTGCCGAGTTTTTTTCGCGCTTTTTCCCCACCGCGGAGCCTGTTCACAGGCTAAGGTCCAACGCACTAACCCCTATACCACCGCACCTACACTAAGCACAACGTAAGCACATGCACAAGAGCACGAAGACGTTCAGCTTGGAACCATAGACGTGACACGCTAACAATCAGATCCCAGCGCATCATTCCTAACGTAACTTAACTCTTACCTTGTGTTCTACCTCGGAAACTGCAAACAGAGAAATAAAAAGCAATCAATAAAAGCCACTTTCATAAGCCTTTAAAATTACAAACCTAGATATACGATGTGTGACGTCATCATAACGGAATTTAATTATTCTCTCGTTCTCCAGACACTTCAGTCACCTTCCCCCAACACAGGAAGCCAAAAGCCAACTGTTTTGTCTAGAGACGTGGAATGTACGGAACATGTTTGAAACAACCAAAACAGCACAAATCATCAGCGAAATGGAAATTGACGACTGAGCTAAAAGAGATATCCGGGGATCTCATGGGGTGAGGCGCAGGCTGTTCCTAGAAACAGACCCCCGTGGAATAAAATAGTTGCGACCTTATGCCCCCAGCCGGGACAATAAGAATTAATGGTGAACACGAGGTGGATCCATCTTTTCTTGTTTAATTCTCTCAGTGTGGATGATATTCTGAACTGAGCAATCGAAAACCAGCTAATAAGAAGCATTTGAGGCGCTGTTTGTTATTCAGTAGAAGGTGGTTCCAATCGTTAAGTCGATGACTGATATCCTGAAGTCTCGCAATTGAAATGAAAACTACCGAGCAGTACTTTTTGTGGTGCTGTTTGTTGTGCTGTTTGTGACTTTTGAGTCTGTGAACGAAATCCGAGAAAGTCTTCATACGAAACCACTGCGCGGATCTGACACTGTTTGTTTTTTAGCATTTAGCAGAATAAAACTTGATCTTGCATTATTTACCTGTTGTGTTCTTGGGGCAAGGTATATTTTGCACGTCGTATGGTAGAGCTCCAATCAAGCTTGGCAGCACGAAGATTGTAGCCATCAGGTTAACAAATGATCCGTCAGGGTTCTGGCGAGACTTCAACCATCGCATGGTCTTGGTGCACTTGGTTTTCTTCACCCCGGCTGCTAGCAGAGCCTTGATTGAAAAAGAAAAAGATATGAAAAGTGACCCTAGCTGACCTACACAACTTTGCTCGGTTTCTGTAGCATAGAAGAAAATACAAGTGAACCTCTCCATTAAGAGACTATCCAAAGTGTTCGAAAGGAAGAAACCTAGGAGAGGTGGCTGCTTACAGAAGGTGTCAAGTAAAGTGATCTGACTTTAAAAAATCTCCTATCCTGGAGAAGTCAGTGGTCACTCAGAAGAGGTGGACGGCTACGAGAAATGTTCGTGCACCAGAGAACTTCGCTCAGGAATGTAAGACTGTAGGAACGTAATTGGAAATCCTCTTAGAGGGGATGCTAATTCATCGCAGTGTTACCTCAGCTTTTTCCAGTACCTCATTCTTACAAATTTTCGCGCGTACTTAATTTCGCGAAAATTCGGTAGTTGTATTTCGCGAGTATTAATTGTGGCGATTTCAGGAAAAAAGTGAATCGTTTTTACCACTGCTTTAGTCTCTAAAACTCTGGTCTGGAGGCCTTGTTTGCCAAAAAAAGTAATCTTTATCAATTAGCTAGACAGAAAACGAGGTTACTCTTCCGAGTAAGCGTGCCAGTCGAAAAAAAGACGTATATTGCAAGGACAGAGAGTAACAGTTTTAATTTAGAACAGCTACCAATAAGCCTGTGTCTCTCAGCGTTTAATTCTATATTGTTTTCTTATAAAATGTAGTCTCAAATTTCGAGTGTTTAATTTTCGCGCTCTCTTCTTTTCGTGAGTATTAATTTTCGCGATCTTTGCCAAAACGCAAAAATCGCAAAATTAAGAGCGTGCAAAAATTAGTAAGAATAAGGTAATTGTTTGTACATGCACCTGGGTGGTGAGAAAGAATTGTAAGTTCCTTTTCAAAGAAACAACATAACACCCCGTAAACCTTTTCTTGAACACCGAGACTCAGATAATGGAGCTCTTTAGTCCTGGGCACTGGTAACTCAATCGCAGAGGCATGGAAATGTGCAAAAAAATCTTTCCAAGGGTGAAATAACATACTGTATGGTCAGTTCGCGCGAAAACGCAAACAAAAAGTTTACGCCTATCATGATGCAATGCGTTCTAACATAATCCTTCCCGTTATGCCTAGCGTTGTAAGATAGGGCAGATTGCCGCCCCGCCCCCACCCCCTCCTTTCCCTCCCAACACACATACACACACGCACCGCCCCTCTCCCGTTCCCTCTACTGACCTGAGAAACAAGAGCTGCGGTGACCTCGTTTTCTCCAAAAGTGCTATCGTTCATTTGACGTGTCTGAAGTTCTTTACTCGCCAAGTCAATGGCGATTTGAATCTTGCTTTTCAGCGCCTTCATATCTTTTTTCTTCATGGACTTCTTGGCGCAAGTCAAAGCCATCACCTGCATCGATAGGGTGTCACCGCTGACACCGTCTTCTGTCTCCAGCTGCTCTGGGATGTCCCTCATGATATTCTGTAAGTAGTCCAGCCGCATAGCTCCAGTACTGCATAGCGCCATAACAGCGAAGCTGTACTGATACGGATGATCAAACCGCAACCGCGGAAACTTGTCCAATTTGGTAATCAGCGCTCGCGCCAAGTCGAAATCGTAAAAACTCTTCGGATTTTGACAAGACGCCAGGGCACCAAGTATATAAGAACCAACTCGAGCACCGGGGATAGAGCCGATGTCGTTCTCGATTATTTCAGCATTTAGGTGTTCGGCGCCCTGTTCCACAGGAAACCCAACCAACCTCAAGGAGTGCAGTGCAACAGCTGTCACGTGCCCCTCGCCGTAAGTGCCATTTTCGTCTTGTTGATTTCTCAGCCATTCAGCCGCTCTAACGGCCGTGCGGGTAAGACTTGTTTGCAGAAGTCTCGAACCTAAAACACAACACGTTTTTTGAGTTACAGCCTGGTATGATTCTTTTGTGTACGGGCTAAGCCGAGACGCATCCGCGCGAGTAACGTTACCTGACATATAGGGGCAAGTGAACACACACCAGGAGCCATAATCCTGATATAGGGGCGCCACAACGAGTTCAAATTGATTTGTGGTTTCAAAGTAGCACAAAAATGAACTGTAACGAGGTCGAAAATGGCACTATATTACAACTAAAAAAGCTGAGACAACCGCTAGATTCCCATCTATTCTCTTTACCCCTTACAGAACCTCTATTTTGACCCAGAAATTAAAACAAAATTCAAACTTTAAACAACTATCCCCTCGCGCCTTTGGAGGACTGTATGTCGTGCTCACAAAATATAAAAATAGACTACCAGCTACGATCTGAAGAGTGCCTCTCAATGCAACAGTGACATAAAAAGGTGGCCATTAATTTTGGACAACAGTGAAAAATGCTTCAAAAACCTTTTGATTTTGCTTTTACGTTAAAGAGGACTCACTATCACATAAAAAGAGGTCTGTGTGAACTCGCTCCTAATGTAAAGGGAAAAAAGGATAGATGGGAAACTTGGGGATGTTTCAGCTGTTTTAGTTGTATTTTTGTGACATTTCGACCTATTTACAGTTCGTTTTTGTCCTACTTTAAAACCACAAATCATTTTGAACTGGCTGTGGCGCCCCTATATGCACGTAAGGTAACCTTGCGTGACATCTCGCGCTGTCGCACTCGCTCCAAGATGTATAAAGGCGCCCCTATATGTGAGGAAACCTCGCGTGACATCTCCCACTGTAAGGTAACCTTGTGCAAGAAAGCTGTTTTTACACGCTACTAAATGCAAGTCCATATGCCTGACTTAAAGACGCTTAATTACTGTGAGATAACGTTTTGAGGATGAAAAAGAAAAGATTTCGAGTCATTTCTAACTGAACACTAACAAACAAATGAATTATTATTTCTTTCTAGCGCTCGTAAAGGTCACTGTGTGTACGGCGCCTGAATGTTTACCGAGAAAGTTGCCCGAGAGAGATCGTTTAAGTAGCGTGTACGGTGCAAGGTAGAGTATTAAGGCCAAGAAGTGTTAGTGTTTACTTCCATTTTACTTTTGGAATATTCTCTGGTAATGCATTGTGCGCTATTGCGTAACTGAAGGTATGTGTTAACTCGCCCCTATATGTCAGGCACCCCTCCCTATATGTAAGGTAACGTTACCAATGCTAGTGAGCAGCATGGTCGCACTAGAAGAATCTTTATACATTTTGATCATGAGAGGATCTCTTGGTCAGACTGGAAAACTCCTGCTTGAATGAAACTAATATTCCTTGTGAAAAAGAAAGCGAAAGATACCGTTTACAAAAACAAAATTTCTAATCTCCTTTTGACCCCTGCGGGAAATTCCGCCTCCATGACAAACACATCAACATGCCACGTACTGCTTTGTGAAATGAAAAGTTCGTCATAAATGGAGAAGAAGTAGAACATGTTGACGGCGAATAACGGCAAGGGGCTGTGTCGCGTGATTTGATGTTTTTCATACTTTTTTGTAGCAGATCAACTTTTAGGCCAAGATGTGCAAATAATTGATTATTTACATTTGAATAAACAAGGTACACCAGGCATATAGTTGCTTTTAGATATGATATAAAAATGTGAGAAAATAACCTCAAATCAAGGTATCTAGGAATAGAAATGAAAACCAAAAGACACATTCGTTGCGCAAGAAAAATTGAAATGCGGATTTGTTTCGGTTTTAGCGATTGGAATCCAAACATCTAAAAAAAAATGACCCCACGTCGCCTCATGATCCGGGCGTATGATCTGTCCAAGCAAGTAAAAGTACTTGGAAAAGCGTATGCGATGATGTCGAGCAATCCCTCGTATAATACACCAAAAAAGAGCCTGGCTGCAAACATTTTCCCGATTAACTGTCCGTCATAAGAAGTTTTCTTTGAAATGCCCAGTTCAAAGATTGTCTCGCTGTTTACAGAGATACAGAAGCCATCAACACAAGCCTTTTCTATTATCGCTTACACACCACATACGTGTATCAACTAAATCTGCCTTTGCTTACCACAGTGTCCTTGGGTTTGCGAGAAGACGGCTAGAATCACCACAAACGCCGCCAAAAGGCAATTCATGGTCCCTTTTAGTCTTTACAGCTGGTAAAATAACAGGGTCTGTGCAACTTAGAGCTTAGACGACTTGAAATCACTTGAAAACAGAAATCACTCACAGGAAGTCTGAGGTCGTGTTACGCAACTTTATAGCTATCGCATTACTACTCTAATCATTCCCCAGGGGCATCTTTTAAATAGTAACGAAAGTGATGCCCTGGGGTTAAAAAATGTGGTCTCCTGCTGCTTGACCTTGGTTAGGAATTGCCGGTCCCCGTTCATTAACGGGTCATGAAAATTTGACCTTAAAAAAGTAGTAATAATTCTTTTTGTCTGAATCGTTTACTCGTGCCAAAACAAAGTGTCAGTGATAACGAGGCGTGCTACTGTAACATAGCCGTGGGAAGTGTTCCAATGACTTTTTACGGTTTTTTAGCCGAAAAATGAATTAACAGCTTCTTGCAAAAGTTGGACAAAATTCCAATCATACGTACCTTCATCCCCGTCACTTTTATATGGTAGCCCCCGCTCGGACTCTACTGCAGATTCCCGCTGTCTCCGGCGAACACGCAACGGGAACCAAAACTTGTTCGAGAGAGCGTAAGCTCAAGATAGCCAATAGGAAATAAGTCAAGATACGAACCAAGGAAAACGAGTTCAGGGGGAGACTCGACATCAAGATTCGAGATATTGGGGGACTACTGTACTTTACTCCTACTTCAGAGGAACTGGAAGATTTTTTCCTTCAGGGGAGGGGAAGTGACGGGGGAGGTAGCCATCTTGGACTTCTAACAACTGGCTTTGCCCCAGGGCTTTACTGAACAAGGGAAGGGAAGATTGTTCCTCATGGGCCGGAGCGTGGAGGACGATAGGGAGATAGTCCCCAGAGTTTCTGTGAGTGGTGTACTATACGATACCCTGGGTACCAGAGGTTTTTTTCTCGCTAGCGTCGGGTGAGGAGGCCGAGTCGCGTCGGCCCAAGGCCGACACAACGAGCGGCTTGCCGCAATAGAGAACATAAGCCGCAACCGGAAACCGCGCAAGAAAAGCCTCTGGCACCCAGGGTAATTATACGAATGCAAAGTTCGGAACTCCAGCCCCACTTCAAAACAAAGACACGATTTTCCTTATTCTTTTACACGTAACCATTAGCTGCCAAAAGCTATTTTTTTCGTAAATGCAAAGCGACCAAAGCCTATTTGTACCCTACTCTTGTAGAGACAAAAAAGGTACATACCGTTCTTTCTATGAATGCTCGTATTCAAAACAAAGAGCAAGTCTACGTCATTAAAGAAATTTTTAATTTCACCATCATTTCATTGCATAAAATATAAATTCTTTCTACTTTGCAAACAATTATGTACATATAATACCAGGACATAAATGCCGCTGACTATACTTGTTGTAATTAATGTGGGAATTTTAACATCAAAACAACGTTTTGATGCTCAGCAAGAGAGCTAATAAACAATGTTGATTTTAATTTTCAAGAACGTATGCCGAATCGTTGCCCTATTATTGGCTGTTTTTCGTGCAAGCACTAGCAGTGTTAGAAAACCGCGCGAAAATGTACTCGAACAGTTCCCGAATCTTTTTGTTCAGACTGGTTTTCACCTACATCTTTGTCACGGGCTCCTTCCCCTACAAGGGTTTGTCACGCAAACAAAATCATCCCTTGTAGGCTAGTTTTCATCATGTCGTGACACACACACATACAATCCCAGTGGGGAGAGCAACTGACATAGCATAAAGCGCATACGCACGAGCAGACGGAATGATTTTCTTTCTCCTTGTACCGCTGCTTGTGTCATTCATTCTCTTGCCTGACATAAGCGCGACATAGGTAGGTAAACCCTTTAAGCCCCAACTGTGACGAGTACCTAACTTCTCCTTACAATGTCACTGCGTGGTTAAACACACAGGTCACGAGAATGAAGGAAATGCTCACCAAAGAAAACATGTCTTGATGTTTAAGCAAATTCTCCCAACATGTATCATAAAAAAGATATTAAGGCTAGTAAGGAGAATGTGCATGTAAATGTGGGGTTTAAAGGTTTAAAGTCGCACACCAGCTACAGAGCACCCACACGGCCGGAGCTTAAGCCAGTTTCTGTATCACGAAGCAACTGGGAGTTTGCTATCACCTCCCTCCCGAAATGGGATGCTAGTCCATCGCACGTTTACCCCCAGCGTTACGTCGCCAATGCCCACTTATACACCTGATCAGAGAGACACTGTAGAGTAAAGTTTCTTGTCTAAGGAAACAAACACAATGGCGATGGAACCAGCTCTCAAAACACCGACCTTCAGATCTGAAGTCCGCGCCCCCACTAAGGACAATATACGAATAAGAATAAGCAAAAGAGAACGAACACGTTCGTTTTTCTTGTCCTTATGCCTGTCGCGCTTATGGCAAGTGGAGACATAGCCGATGCTTATGCTAATACTTGTGTCGCTTGTGAAAACCATCCTTTCAGGAAATTGTAATATAAACTTTTTGCCAGGCAAGTTGTTAAACAGATCTTGTAAGTAACAGTTGTCACTGTGTTCACCCTAAGGAAGCCAGGCTTGTGTTAACTGCACCCTCGCTTGTTTGAAAACCCCTTCGTTCTACTCAGTTTCCAAGCGTCATTATTAAGCCGCGGATCAATTAGCCCAGATAGCTCACTATTCCCTTGGTTCGGCCTCGTTACTAGCCACCCGGTCTGTCCATTTGTCTCATGCAACGTGGTTAATCGTGATAACACGTCACACAAAAAAATTTCATTGTTCAGATCTGTAAATTACTAAAAATTCGCTTGGTGTTCATGAATGAACTATTAGTAGTTGTAAGTTCTCAGTTCCTCGAGGTATACTGCTACGTAAAAGGGTTCCCCTCATCAGACAAGCCTTCCTCCATAATGGACTTGATTAGTGTGTTGCCGTTGACTATCTTGGTGGTTGCTATCAGATAGTCTGTGGGGCCTGGGTTAGAGAAAAAACGAAGTTTAGTTTTGAACAGCAAATGAATCATTACCTACGCAAAAATCACTACGGAGAAATGACGTGACGAGTCAAAAAATGCCCAACTACGTAAAACGCATGCAGTATTTACCTTGTCAAAAACAAGAACCTATTTAAAAACCTAAACAGCCTGATTTCCCGATAGAGATCCAGTACATAAGAAGCATTTGAGCCTGTCTTGGGAAAACAGCGTTTCATATGCGCGGGTTTTTACTGTATCTTCACCACAAAATTGAAATACTTACTGTTTTCCTGTCGAGCAAGAAATCTCAGAGAAGATATCTCGGCGTGAGTACAGCCTCCAATAAAATAAACCAAAGTAACTTTGGAAGGACCTTCCATGGAACTTTCGCTACCAGTCGAGGGCCCTGATTGGCGAAGGAACACAGTTTGAGTGTGATTTTAAAGCTTAAAACATACGCACAGTTAAACCAGGCCTTCTGAACACTTCATTATTACAGCAACTTAAATCGCTCTTTTCTTAATAAACCCTTAATTTACCCTGCTAATGCGACCGCAGTCATTAAGCTTGATCTATCACCTCTTTCGAATTCGATCTATCCTCCGCCCCGGGCGAAGTTTCGTTTTACGCCCACTTCAAAGATGACGGCCGAGTAACGTTTTTAGCAGAAAAAAATAAAACAACTGTTTAAACAATTCATAAATTGGTTGGATCCCCAAACCAGTTCTCTCCTGCTTCACTATTTTTACACTGCCGAAATATCAGTTCCTTGAACTAGCCTTTTTTAACGTGTATGTCGTGACATTTCTAGACTGCGAGTAGTCTCTAATTTGGCGATTGTGATTTCGGCGCTCCCTTCGCGTCGCGTCTCCTCGAAATTTCGCGCGCGCGTGTGTGTATTTTGCCCGCCCCACAATCGCCATCGCCAAAATTAGAGACTACTCGCAGTCTATGACATTTCGCATTATGCAAACACTGGTAGTTTCTTAAAAACAATCAACCAAACAGTTGTCTAAACATAAACTGGGACCTATTGCTGAATCCAAACAGTAAAAGCGTGTTCAATTTTAAATGTTTGACGCTTTATGAACCTGAAAACGTAATAGTTTGTGTAAGATAATGAAAAACGCAAATGTCCGCCATCTTGAAGTGGGCGTAAAAAGAAAGTTAGCCCTCCCCAGTGAAGTTTGATCGTCCGGGTGAGTGTGATCGTGCGGTCCTGAGATAACAACCTGAGCGGAAGTCATCATCAGAGTCAAGTGAATTGTGACTCGTCAGTAGCTGTTATAAGTCTTTGGTTGTTCACCTGATTAGTCGACGAAGTAACCTGGTTGTTCACCAGGCGAACAACCAGAGACTTGTAACATCTACTGACGATTCACTCCCAAGAGCGCTTAAAATCAAAATTAGAGACGAATCCCAAATTTCATTCTGTAAGATACTTAAATATAAATAGTACCGTGTGAAAGTACTGCTGACGAGGTTTCATTTGAATGGTCACAACATAGGATTTCATCCACAGACTCAGAAGTTAGAATCACTTTAATGTCTCCAAAACTGACCTTGGGATTGAAAGGGTAAAGGGAAAGTATCCCGCCAAAATAATGAAATTTCGCTTCCCTGATTTCCTTGTTGTATTGCCAAATGCCATGAAATGTATAAGTAAATTAGATAAAAAGATTACAGAGAGCAAACCAGAACAAAGTGGTCTGTGGATTAAGTACAGTATTACAAGGATAGAGGTGGACTGCAGTTTGTTAAAATTGAGTTTTGTTAAGTCATGCAATCATGACTTGTATTCCTTAGAACTAGCGTGCTCAATAAGCATCAATAATGATGCGGATAATGTCTCATAATGAGGACTACCCTGGGTGCCAGAGGCTTTTCTTGCGCGGTTTTCGGTTGCAGCTTTGTTCTCTGTTGTGACCCGCTTTCGTTCTCCATTTCTTGCGGCAAACCGCTCGTTGCGTCAGCTCGGCCTCCGACCGATTTCGCCCGACGCTGGCGAGAAAAAAAACTTCTCGTACCCAGGATAAACCAGGACATGAATAGAACAGAAAGCCAAAAGGGTATACAAGAAAAAAGCAAAAGGAAAATCAAGATTGTAACTGCCTGAGTATTTGTATTTGCGACGTATTTCTTTACAATCAAACTTGCCGGTTTTCAGGGTACTTTGATGAAACAATGCATATGCGACCAAGCCCTCTCTATTGCACGCAAAGCATTTACTATAATATGAAAGTAACAGAAGAAAATGTCAAGAACTATTTGAGCTTTTATTTCACAAAAGCTGTCTTTTCTTGTTTCCATAAGGTTATTAGTTTTCCACGCAGTCGTTTTTAGAAGAGTCTTGTTCCACGCAGTCAACTGCATGAAGGCTACAAAGTTGCATCCTGGTGAAAGCTTAGGAGACGAGAAAAACCTGCGTGGAGGCACTCTTCTTTGGCTCCTGTTTTTACTCTACTTTTGGTTCTAAGGCTGTCAAGCTGTCAGGTTGTAAGGCTTTAGGGTTGTCGGGTTATCAGGCTGTATAAGGTTGTCAGGTTAAAAGGCTGTGAGGTTGTTTGGTTGTCAGGCTGTCAGGCTGTCAGGATGTAAGGCTGTAAGGTTGTAAGGTTGTCAGGCCGTAACGTTGTCAGGTTGTCAGGCTGTCAGGTTGTAAGGCTTTAAGGTTGTCAGGATGTCAGGATGTCAGGTTGTCAGGCTGTATATAAGGTTATCGGGTTAAAAGGCTGTCAGGATGTCAGGCTGTAAGGCTGTAAGGTTGTAAGGTTGTCAGGTTGTCAGGCTCTCAGGTTGTAAGGTTGTAAAGTAGTAAGGTTTTACGGCTGTCAGGTTCTCAGGTTCTCAGGTTCTCAGGTTCTCAGGTTCTCAGGCTGTAAAGTTGTAAGGTTGTCAGTTTGTAAGGTTGCCAGGCTGTCAGGCTGTAAGATTGTCAGGCTGTAAGGTTGTCAGGCTGTAAAGTTGTAAGGTTGTAAGGTTTTCAGGCTGTTAAGTGTAAGGTTGCCAAGTTGTCATGTTGTAGGGTTGTCAGGTTGTAAGGTTGCCAGGTTGTGAGGCTGTAAAGTTGTAAGGTTGTCAGGCTGTAAGGTTGTAAGGCTGTAAGGTTTTCAGGCTGTTAAGTATAAGGTTGCCAAGTTGTCAGGTTGTAAGGTTGTCAGGTTGCAAGGTTGTAAGGTTGTCAGGTCATCAGGTTGTCAGGTTGTAAGGTTATAAGGTTGTCAGACTGCAAGGCTGTAAGGTTGTCAGGCTATAAGGTTGTCAGGTCATCAGGTTGTCAGGTTGTAAGGTTATAAGGTTGTCAGGCTGTAAAGCTGTAAGGTTGTCAGGCTGTAAGGTTGTCAGGTTGCCAGGCTGTTAGGTTGCCAGGCTGTAAGGTTGTAAGGCTGTAAGCGTGTAAGGCTGTCAGATTGTCAGTTTGTCAGTTTGTCAGGTTGTCAGGTTGTCAGGTTGTCAGGCTGTCAGGCTGTCAGGCTGTCAGGTTGTCAGGCTGTAAGATTGTCAGGTGGCAAGGCTGTAAGGTTGTCAGGTTGGAAGGTTGTCATGTTGTAAGGTTGTCAGGTTCTCAGGCTGTCAGGTTGTCAGATCGTAAGGCTGTAAGTTGTAAGGTTGTCAGGTTGTGGGGCCGTAAGGTTGTCAGATTGTCAGGTTGTCAGACTGTTAGGTTAACATTTCAAGAGTTAGCCGTTGGGGCTAACGCTCGAAACGTCAGCTTTCAAAACTTTACCTATTATTGTCCTCTAACGAGTTTCAAACCTGGGCAAAAAAGCAAAACCAATAGTTTTTTGTAGTCCCCAGTTCTCCTCTCCACTCGCTTGTAAGGTTGTAAGGCCTGACAAGAAATTTTACGCTAAAAACCTGTCCGTTACTCGTTCCACAGATGATAACTAATGGCATTTGGCAATGTAACATGGAAATTAGGTGAGCAAAATTTCGATATTTTGGCGAGATACTGTAGTCCAACTCACTTTTCTGAAGACCAGGAGGAAGCCGCTGGATCTCCTCAACTGCAGGGCCTGGGAGCAAACGAAGAACCTGAAAAAGAAAATCCCATTGAAAATAACGTCATGTAAACCTGTCCATTTCGAGATCCTAACAAAGCCACCAGAACTGTAAATTGGCCTGTAGCCATTTATAGTAAACTCGAGGATAACATGTTTAAGGAAGGTTTTCACGTAAAATGTGTTGTAAAATACGTGGTTTACAAAAGCTGAAAGTGCCCTTGATAGTAATTATGTTTAAGATCTATCTGTATAATGCATTCGAAGAAAATGCCTCACAAACACGTTTGGAAACGCGTACCCAAACCTATGTATCATTTTACAGCTTATAAAATGAAGCAACATATAAAATACAGTCGAAGCTCTCGTAAGCGACCACCTCGGGAATTTAGAAAAGTGGTCGCAACTAGAGCTGGTCGCTTACGAGAATGGGCTCTCGTAAGCGACCACATGATGAAACAATAGAGAGTGGTCGCTTACAAGAACTTTTAACGTAAAGCTTGGCCTATGTTAATTGTTACTAATAGTTTTGTAGTAATAATGTTGAAAAGTTTTTTATTGCCTATCAAAGAAGAGATCCACGTAGGTACCGAGACAAAGAACCATTAGCACTTGTGTTATGTATTACTCTAAACTTGAACAAGAACTGAGTGCCTTTATTAAAATGTTGACCGAGAACTTAAAAACAAAGGAAAAGGCCCGTTGGTTATTCACAAAAGTGGTCGCGGTTGCGGTCGCTTACGGGAGTGGTTGCTTACGAGAGATTTTCATTACAGAGTTTAAGTGACATGTCAAACGGGGTTTCACAATGCTGGTCGTAACTGGAGCTGGTCGCTTACGAGGTTGGTCGCAAGGAGAGCTTTGACTGTAGTAATTTCTCAATAGTAAAAAACATGAACCCACTACGACGCTTTAAACGCAAATTTGACCGACCTTTTTAAACATGAATTATCGTCCCGTCAGGTGCATGGTATTAAGCAGGCATTGACCTCACGAAAAACCGTATCGGGGATTTTGATATCAGTTTTCAAAACAAAATAAAGGTGATTTGAAGTTTACTGACTGTTTTCTGTCTGAATTGTTAATGGCAATAATTTCAAAACTAGACGGCAATTCCAAAATGCCCGGAACAGTTTTGGACAAGGACTGTTACAGAAGCAGAGCGCCAAATTTCACGATTGTACGATGAATTCTCTGCTCAATCAACCCGTTTAAAGGAAGCAAAGTTGCGAAAAACTAAAAGCGGAAAAAACCGCTTTTAAGATTTTGCATGCAGATTAAACCCCTATGAAGCATCTGCCAGTCATGACAGACATGATACCAAGGCCTTCCAATCAACGATTAGAACTTTCGCGGAAAATTATTCAATTTATCCAATTAAAGTCCGTACTTGATTTACACAGGTTTGAGTATTTGTTTCTTCGACACCGAAAGAGGAAATATGTCCGCGCTGCTAGAAATAAGTAGTTCGAAACCAGTACAGTAGCTGAACAAGAATTTAACAGTAAAAAAGTGGTATGTCGAGAGATCTTCTACTTGCCGGCAAAATTCTAAAGCATCCGCTCGCCTCCAAAGTGTGCTAATCGTCCACTCAAATCGCAAGTGGCCTAAAAATGGCCATTCTTTTGCTAGACTCAGACAAATTAACGCAACTCGTTCACTTGATAAGCAACACTGTAAATTAATAAGAGATTTTTTCGACCAACCATGCAAAGGTGAAAGCTTAGGAAGACTTGTTGAATTAGATGCAGAACTATGGCTACCTTGATTTGGATCACACGTGACTTATCTCGGTTTTTGCTTCAAGTCCTGGTTAGTGTCTAGTTTCACTGTATGGCCATTACCTCTTCTAGTCCTCTCCAGCCTTGTGGCCGCACCAAAAACTGAGCCAGTCGCACAGTCAGCGGTGCATATCCTGAAAACACGTACGCGATGTCATTTGGATTCTGTGAAGCAACAACAATGAGTACTATCAGAACAAAATAAAGCCTCTCAAAACAAAATAAGAATGTCATTGATAAAGAAAAAGAACTTCGTAGATGAGGAGATGGGTAATATTATACGCAAACTAAGCTGTATTAGGAATGTTATTACATGAGCGGACATTTGAATATGTCACATTTCCTGGAATTTTCAACCTCGTCAACTTATCGGGGCTGTTACTGCGGTTCTTTTTCAAGCCCAAAGCAGCGTCTCTCAAAGCGCACTCTTACGTAACGAATATTTATTGGAACAAGTTATTATTTCTGTAAAGAAAGCATAGTTTCCCATGCTCCCATAGCTTATCAAGCTAGTCAAAAATATTGGCGGTCAATAAAAAAGCAAGGTTCGAGAAACACCCAAAACGTTTATGCGCCCAGTAAGTTATACAGAGTTTTGAGAAAAATGTTCATGACCTTTTTTACTTCAGGAGAAGATTCTAACTTTCAGTGGGATCTTCTGATATTTAGAAAGTTATAGAGATTGAATAAGAAAGACTTGAAGAAAAAACGTATTAAAATTTATAGAGAGTTCCAAACTTGTAAAGCAGCCAACACTGAACTTAGCATAACATGCACCTTACTATAGTAGCTCCTGAAAGAAACACCTACTACAGGCTACTTCAACAGCAGATGGGAGGGGAGGGGAGGGGAGGGGAGGAAATCAACCACTCCCACCCTCCTCTACCACACTGTTTACCTGTTCCTGAACGTCTTCCACGACAAGCTTTAGTGACTTGCGCAGTACATTATAGGTCCGTGAAGTCTGCGGTCTTAAAAAGCCAGCAGTCTCCAGCGGAGAAAGAGTCTTGTACACATGTTCAAATCCATACGTCTGAAAGAACATTAAGAACGACGAGTTAAATGAATTTAAAATGAGTTAAGTTACTAAAGGATTGTATGCTTAAGTTCCACTCTGAACCTGTAATAGTCTCATTTTCTCTTAACGCATACCGATAGTGTAGTAACATCCGATGACTAGCTAATGTTAAACAAAGTTGACTTGTTTAGTAATTAGAGATGCCATGGACAATTGCTCCGCTTTGATTCTATCCCCATTCGATGTTGGACAATGTCGCATAATGTTGATTTAATGTTGGACAAAGTTGTGACTTGTTTAGTTATTACAAATGCCATGATCAATTGCTCCACTTTGTTTCTATCCCCATTCGATGTTGATCAGCGTTGATTCAATTTTGGACAAAGTTGTGACTTGTTTAGTAATTACAGACGCCATGACCAATTGCTCTGCTTCGTTTCTATCGCCACTTAAGGTACTGGATCATCCATTTTCAATACTGAATGATACACTAAATTGAATAACATTAAGTGATACAACATTCAACAGTTTTTGAATAGTAGTTGCAACAACAACATACACTGAATTGAATAACCTTGAATGATATGCTGCTTTTCAACAAGATTTGTTGAATAGTAGTGACAACGATTATTGAGCTGTGTTACAAGCTTGAAAGTATTGAGTATGAGACAACACCAACCCCCCCCCGTGGGGGGGGGCAACTCAATAAAGTTTTGTATGGGGAGGCTCCGCCCGGAGGTTCAAACCCTTACCATTTAATATACTAATTTTTACCAAAATGGTACCCCTTTCATATACCTAGAGCAAAATTGCACCCCTTTCTTATTCCTCAAGGATAAGCCAAAACAATAAACCTTCCTGTAATCGCCACGCTTTTCCCAGGTTTTCAGTCGTTCTGATTCAGTTGCGTAGTCATTTCTGCCAAAATGTCGCACCCTTTAATATACTTGGCTTTAGCCACCACTTCTTCAACTTGGCAGCTGATTTTGTGACCCTTTCGTATACTAAAATGGCATTTTTCCCTACCATTTTTACCCCATTGGGGCAGAGCCTCCCCGTATAGCCCACTAAACAGAGCACCTCCCTCCCCGGGCACCAACCTGTAATATTTCACGGCAGTAGAACTCAAGCATCTTAGGTTTGAAGCCGTTGTTTGTCAGACACTGGGCACATAACAGACGAAGCACCTATCACAAATTAAAAGATATAAAACAAAATATTTCTGTATCTAGTTTACTCTTTTTTGAGCAGCAAAGGAAAACAATTGAAATCCTTCCATTTCTCTTTACTTACGGTTAACAACGGTTTCTTTATTCCAAAACATTTCTCAATGTAAGGGCTGATTTTGTCAGTGTCCAAACCTTGGGCCAGTTCTGGTAAGAGAACAAAGAAAAACTCAATCCTCAGATAAATCGTCATAATTTATCTACAATGGATGACTGACTAATGGCCTGCACGACTGTCCAACGGATGGACTGCCTAACTGAGAGACGACTGCACTGGCTGCAAAATTGTTTTTCAAATCGGCGCACTTACCTTATTTTAACGCTCCATGAAATTAACGCGAATTCTCAAAATTCGCGTTAATTTTTGTGAGCGTTTATTTCCGCCACATTATTTAAGTGGAGCGTTAATTTGCGAGACGTTAATTTCAGCCCAGATTCTGGGTACTGTCCGAACACCTATAGCAACTAGGAAACAATAACCTTCTCTTTTTTGCACACTATTTTTGAATCTCTTACAATCTAATAGCGTTTAGATGTGTCATCTGCAATATTTCCAGTTCATTCTTGCTTTCAGAAGGGCGGTTCCCGACATCCGTTTTTTTTTTGTACTACAGCCAAAATTTCTTCAGATACATCAATAATCGCGTTCATTTTCTTCATTTCGAAAATTTGCCCCCTCTCGCGCGTTAATTTCCTTTATTCGAAAGAAATTTTCCCTCTAATTCGCGTTAATTTAAGTCGTGTTAATTTCAAAGACCTTAATTAACACGAGCGTTTATTTCCTATAATATGGTAATCCCATGGTATCAACGAACGCTTTTCATTCATTAGTAATTTATTCCTGTTTTTTATGCTGCCATGTTCCTACTAACAACTTAGCTCCACCGTTCTCCATAACCATAACCCACAAGCACCAAGTCACAATTTTTTTCAACACTGAACCAACATTGCATCAACATTGCACTAACACTGTTCAATTCCTTGATTCGCTCTGGCGAAGTGCTGACGCTCGCAACGTCAGCTTTAACTTTCTCTATATGGTGTCCAATTTAACTTCATGACTGACTAATTGACTGATAACTTTACCAGGCTGACTGTCCAGTGGACTTACTGCACGAATAAATGACTGACGGACTCACTGTATGACTGGCAAACAGGCATGAATAACCACAGAGCTGGGTGTTTTCATTTTCCAGTTGACGTAATACGCACCTTGTTCAACCTGAATGCGTTCCCTAAACTCCTCAGCATCTGTTTTTTCTTTGACCATCTCTGCTATTGTCGTATCTAACAAGAAAGAAAAAACATTGGGTATCTTTACGAATCTGAAGTGTTCGCTAGATCAGGGTAGTGCTATATCATCAGCAATAAATTTTCCGATTCATTTTAAAGGGGCTACGTCACGAGGATTTCGCCATTTTAGGTCAATTCTGTGCTAAAATCATTACTTGGTGCCTTTACCAATACACAGTGCTCCTGTACAACTATGAGAAAGATATCACATGAATTTTATCAGGGAGAGCTAACCATAATTTTTTGGCGATTTTTGAGAACATAGCATCAAAACTTAAAATAACATTGGCCCATTTTTTTCAAGTTTCAATCCATTTCCATCCTTGCCATCGGTTCCAACAGACGAGAGGAAACAGTTTCAATGGCGTAAGATAGTCTTTACTAACAAAGATAGACCATTATTTTTGGAATTCAATTGATCCGAACACACTTTTTAGCTTTTTAAAAAGATACTGAAGCTTTTTAAAAAAATACTGAAATAGCGTGACATAGCCCTTTTAAAGTGCTACTATGATCAAAAAATCACTTTTATTTTTTCTTCGGATTTCGAAACTATGTTTATTAAACACTCCGCAAGCGAAATTATAAGCCTTAATTTTGAGAAGAAGACCGTTAATTTAAACTGCAATTTTCCGTGTTAATGGTCCGCCATTATTACACCAGAAAGGATACAATGACATCATTCACACACGAGTTTTAGAATGCAGTGTGTGTGAAAGTGCCTTATTTAGTATGCAGCACGGGAGTTTTGAGCTTTCACACTCTCAAACTCGTGTTTTGCATAATTTGTAAGCCGCGTTCACACACTACATTTTACAGCTCTTGCGTGTATGACGTCATTGTATCCTTTCTGGTGTAATAATGGCGGACCATTAAACCGGAAAATTGCAGTTTAAATTAACGGTCTTCTTTTCAAAATTAAGGCTTATAATTTCGCTTGGGGAGTGTTTAATAAACATAGTTTCGAAATCCGAAGAAAAAATAAAAGTGATTTTTTGATCATAGTAGCACTTTAACATCTCCTTTCTAAGGCGTCTGGGCTTTTCAAATCTTTCGTTACTCACGTATGGCAAGAGAGGCTTTTGCTCTCTGCATGAATGGAATCCTTTGTACATACTGCTTCATCTCTCCAACTGTTTTGGCGCTTTTGTGCTCCTAGAAATGCAAACGTAAAAAGAGATAACTTGAATATAGAGTTAACATTTCAACTAGCTAGAAAAATTCACTTCAGCTCGTTCAATTTCTTGTCACATTTCCCTGTGATCAGCATCTAATTTCTCCTGATCATATTAGTTCATTATAACATGTACAGGTCATGAGAATCAAGGAAATGATCACCAAAGACGAATTGTCTTGATGTTTAAACAAGTTCTCCCAACTAGTCCTCAATAAAATGTATAGAGACCAGTAAGGAGAATTTTTATGAAAAAAAAGCTGGGGCTAAAAGGGTTAAAAGAAAAGTCACCGACTTCAAACTTGCCCAAAGTCAACATTATATAATAACACTACAGGGTTTGTTGTACTTGTAATCGTGTAATTTATAATGTGTGGCAAATAAATACAAATACAAATACAAATACAAATACAGTTTACATATGTGCAATTAGTGCAGCACTCAAGCTAGCGATAAAAATCACAAGTGTAAACCAGCGGCGATTTCTGTGTGTGTGATTTGTCGCCGCGATATCGCAGAGTTTTCGAACATTTTCGAAACTTGATGCACCTTGGCAGCAACTTTTTGGAAATTGTAGCAAACACCGCACTCGAATCACGGAGAAGTCGCAATGAAATCGCCGCTAGTTTACACTTGCGACAAACGTTGCACTGGAGAGCGCGACAGAAATCGCATCAAAAATCGCATGTGTACACTGGCCTTTAGAATGCAGCATTGCAGTCTCTCTGAAATGTCTGAAGGGATACATGAATCCCTTGAAAGTCCATTTATACATTAAACGGTTCCAACCATTTTACTTTTTTCCGGTTCTCCATGATAACAAGTTTTCAAAAGTGAGTTGGAGCGAGTTTAGTAACTTGAAATGCTGTGAGTGAGTGGGTTATGAATGAGTTTCCATGTGAGCAAATGACTTGGCACGGGAGTACAGGAATCCACAAAGAACTCGGCGGGGATCACTCGACAAAGGCTCCGCCCAAGGTTCACACCCTTACCCTTTCTTATACTACCTGCACTGTTATCTAAATGGTACCCTAGACTACACCTTCCATACAACTAGAACAAAAATAGGACCCTATTAAAATTCAACAAAAAGCCAAAAACAGTAGATCATCGAATTTTCCTAGTCAATCGAAGCCCCAAGCTTTCATATATGCTACCAAAACTTTGAGACTTTTTCTAGTACTTAGATTTATTTAACATTCATTTCAGTTTAAGGCGTTTTTGATAAATCTATTAAAGCAACACATAATTTCCCTACCCTTTCAACTTTCGGTAGGGCCTCCCTGTATAGCCCACAACAGGTAGTACCCAGTCCCCCCTAGTTGTAGACCGCGAGCCATCGTCTAACATGCAAATTAACGATAAAAACGAGGAGGGATTGGACGATACAGACATCAGTTTTGAAGTGCTAGTTGGAGTGAGTACAGTAACTTCACTGTGTGCAACTGGGTAGCGAGTGAGTTTTCATGTGAATGAATAAACTAACAATGTAGTACAGGAATCCACGAACAACTCAGGGCCAGGGGGTACTCGATGAAGTTTTGTGGGGGGACGATCCACCCCGATTTTCAAAACCTTATCCTTTCATATACACAAAGAAAGCTACTTTTCGGGTAGAGCCTCCCCGTATAGCTTACCATAGGGAGCGCCCCCTCTCCCCTCCCCCATAAGTGAAGGAGTGAACAGAACGAATACATTGATGCTCACCTCAAAGGCAGCACTGATCTGCTTGGCTTTCCTACTCAGGTGAATACCCACAGCAGAGAAGTTCAGATCTCGGATATCATCAAACAGCTCATCACTTGAGTTCAGCACCACTTTTTTTTCTGTTGGCTGCTGCGGTTGTTGTTGCACTCCTCCTGGTCCTTTCTCTTCAGATTGAGGAAATCGATCTTGCGGGAATTTGGCAGTGGCTTTAAAAAGATAACGAAAATTGGTTTACAAAATTTGACATTGGTTGATAAAAGAAGGATGGTTTACAGATGGTAATGCATTGATTAAAAAATGCATATCTGTGGCTTTATATAATGACGGCATAGTATGCCTAAGAAACCTTTTTTTTTCTTGTTGTGGTCCATCTATTTCATTTGTTAAGTAAAGAACTAAAGTTTTTTACTGGTATAGTACATTATTTTTTTCTCAGCGCGTGAGCGGGCAAGATGAACCAAATCCTGCAATCTGATTGGTTCCGGGAGCGGGCGGAATTTTCCGATCTTGACCGCGGTCAACGGAACGTCAATAACAAAAAATTTGTAATGGGTTTTTAAAACCTTTAAAATCTTTCAAACGTTATCCGAAACTTAGAATTCTGAAATTTTTTGTACATTGTCGTTAAAAACTTTCTTTCCAAAATTTCTTGTTAAAATACCGAAGGTTGTACAATGTAAATCGCCTCTTCCCATTTGAGTAAATCGAGCAGGAGTTAGCTACATGTATCGAAATTTGGGAAAATAAAGGGGTTTCTTTTAGTTATATTGCTTCCTGTGATTTCTGAGTTTTAACAGAGTAAAAAAGCGTATTTTGCTGCTCTGGTGTCACAAACGGCTTCGTTTCATGGTTCATTTTACGCGCGCTTGCAAAACGTTGCTTTCCGAAAACAACAAGACACGTTTAACTTTTGAAAAACAACAAGAAAAAATAAAAATATTATTTGCCGGCCTTGGTCGGTCCGTATTGAGAAAAACTGTGCCCTCGGTCTTGAGCACGGCCCTCGGACTGCGGCCTCGGGCCGTACTCAAGACCTCTGACACAGTTTTTCTCAATACGGACCTCCCGGCCGGCAAATAATATATATTTATGTACAGCAAAGTAAACAGCACCACAGGAGGGAGCAGCTCAATAGCCTTCACAGTTGAGAATTTCATCTACACGTAGGTAAAGCAGCACACAGGCTGCAAGTGGTCCACAAAGAATTGCTCTGTGGTTTTCATTTGAGTGGTCCCTGGTAGAAATTCTGCCCAGGATCTTAATAGGATCCTAATTATTAAGGATCTTGAAGGATCCTAACCCAGGATCCTGATAAGATCCTACATAAGACCCTGTAGGATCCTATAGGATCTTGTTTAGGATCCTATAGGATCCTGTTAAAGATCCTATAGGATCCTACAGGATCCTAAACAAGGTCCTATAGGATCCTGAATAGGATCCTATAGGACCTTGTTTAGGATCCTATAGGATCCTGTTAAAGATCCTGTAGGATCCTACAGGATCCTAAACAAGGTCCTATAGGATCCTGA
Organism: Siderastrea radians; assembly: GCA_964017195.1. Classification (NCBI taxonomy): domain Eukaryota; kingdom Metazoa; phylum Cnidaria; class Anthozoa; order Scleractinia; family Rhizangiidae; genus Siderastrea; species Siderastrea radians. The sequence goes on along the minus strand of OZ024897.1, from coordinate 12,558,133 downwards.
ATAGGATCCTTGACAATCTTAAGCAGGATCCTCAAAAACTTTACAGTACCCTGAGTAGGATATATAAAACATGGTTAGAATTATTGCCATTTAGGATCCCGTGTGAACTTACAGGAACCTAGAAAATTCTGTAGGATCCTGTATATGATTTCTACCAGGGGGACATACTTGACAGATTTCTCACAGAGTGAAAGTTAGAAACACTTTCCAAAACATAGTGAAGAGTGCCACAGAGAAGAAGTGCTCAGTAGCTTTCATTTGAATGGTCACACTTGACAGATTTCCCACAGAGTGAACGTTAAACACCTTCCAAAACACAGCAAAGAGTACCAAAGAGAAGCAGTGCTTAGTGGCTTTCATTTGAGTGGTCACACTTGACAGATTTCTCATAGAGTGAACATTAGAAAAACCTTTCAAAACACAGTGAAGAGTACCACAGAGAAGCAGTGCTCGGTAGCTTTCATTTGAGTGGTCACACTTGACAGATTTCTCATAGAGTGAATGTTAGAAACACTTTCCAAAACACAGTGAAGAGTTCCACAGAGAAGCAGTGCTCGGTAGCTTTTATTTGATCATGAGTGGTCACACTTGACAAGCAGTGCTCAGTATCTTCCATTTGAGTGGTTACACTTGACAGATTTCTCACAGAGTGAAAGTTAGAAACACCTTCCAAAACACAGTGAAGAGTATCATAGGAAAGTACTCCTCAGTAGCTCTCATTTGAGTAGTCACAGTTTGGGACTTCATCCACAGACCCAACAGTAAAAGCCACACTACTTGAACTGACGTTTTGATCTGGGAGTGTTTTGAAAGTCACAGGATCCGTTTTAGAGATCCGATGCCTACACGACTTACTGTGATGTATTCCATACAGTTCATCTATCAGTCCTTCATAAGTGAGCTGAGTAAACATTGGAGTCAAAAGGTCCACATTGCGATCAATCAACAGAAGCGTGTCTATCTGGGGTGAGACTTGATTTTCTGAATCTGCTGCCTCTCTCTTCTTGCGCATCATCATATCCAGGACACGCTAATGGAAAAAAAAACATTACTAACTTGGGTTAACTTGGTTTAACAAGGGTAAATGTTGTGACCTACAACTCTAGTGACTACACTGTATAACAAAAAATAATTTCATTTCAGTTTTGTTTCTAAGAAAACAACATGACATGATGCAGAGGCCAGTCTTGACCTACCAACCTTCCAATCTTAAGCCCACTGGGTGGGGGTGTTTTTTTGGGGTATACTACCATTTAGCCTGGATAAGGGTAAAGTTGCACACAAGGCCATGAGCCTCACATGGCCGGAGCTTAACCTAGTTTCTGTAGCACGAAGCAACTGAGAGTATTGCTACTCCCCCCTGGGTGGGATGCTAGTCCACTGCAGAGTTACCCCAAGCAGTACGTTGCAGTACCCATTTATAAGGAGATGACATGATGGCAGGGACTGGGCATCGAACCACAGACCTTCAGATCTGAAGTCCAACGTGTTAACAACTACACCACTGCACCCCCACATTTAGCCTGTATGGGCACATCTTTATGAAATATATTTGATTCATACCTTGGACATAGTTCCTTTTGCATAAATCTTTGGAATCGTTCCGTACAATGTTTGAAGTGTCATCACGGAGTTGGCAATGTAGAACAAAGATGTGAAGTCATTCTCCAGATAGCACTCCTACAAGAAATAAATAACTTAATTACTGATCAATTAATCATTGATCCTAGCGGCATTATGCAGAATATGTTTCTGCTGGGATTGCCATCTGGATTTCCAGCATTGGGTCCTTGGAATAGGCAAAAAAATTAATGCCATTTTGTTGTACAACTTACACGGCTTGTTAGCCTCCCATAATAATAATAATAATAATAATAATAATAATAATAATAATAATAATAATAATTTAAAACTCATATAGCGCATTTTCTATTTGAATATAATCAAATGCACTTTACAAGCAGGTGGAATTGGAATTTGGAAATGTTGGTTTTTATGGAAGGAAAAAAACGGCAGAGCCCGGAAAAAATCCCTCGGAGCAAGGATGAGAACCAACAAGGAACTCAAACCACTGGGATCAGGAATCAAACCCTGGCCATACTGGTGGAAGGCTAGTGCTCACACCACTGCACCATCCCTGCCCCCCCCTAATGTCCAGGATGTCATTGTTATGGTTGCTCAATGAAATAAAGGTGGCAACTGAAGGTAGGTAGGTGTCACCAAGAATGTTTCATCAAAATTAATGATCCTTTGTACAGCGTATATTATTTATTTACCTTGAAGCTAGATTCCATTTCAAGTGAGAGAACATCACTGTCAAGGGGTATCAACTCCAAAGGATATTCATCAACATTCACAAAGGACACACCCCGCTCCTGTAGCAAGAGGAAAATACTGTTCACTCTCACTAACTTGAACCCTCGGTAACTCAGAGCTCATGCTAACTTGAACCAAAATTGATTTCCCTGGATTTGCTCCATATATTTACAATAATTTTTACCCTCGATGACTTGAAACCTGCTGCTAATTTGAAATGAATTCTTTTTCCCTCTGGGTCATTTTCTTTATAATTACCCTTGATAACTTGAACCTCATTCATTGTCAAAAGTGACATGAAAAAAAAAAAACTCCATGACACTCAATTTACTTTGAATTAAATTTCAAAAAATTGAACAGCATGTAGTTTTGAAGTGTCAAATTGTCCTTTGTGTCAATTTCTTTAGTTTCCTGGTGTTTAGGTACACAAAACATGTCAATTCTTCTTGTGAAAATACATGTGATAAGTAGTGTCAGCAGGAATCCCATCCCCCGATATCTCAAACTCCCCGTAACTCAAACCTTTTTAGATTTCCCTTGAAGGTCCGAGTTTATGGGGAATTAAATGTATTGTAATTAATCTGGAGATCTACACAACTCATATTCTATCATGGATTACTGGAACACTTATTGTGATGGCATGTATAAAGAGACATATGCACAAAAATAAAAAAAAAATATGAATAAACGAACAAGCACGTGAGAGTATAAGTGAGTTACTGAATGAATGAATGAATCAATGAATATACCAACCAATGACTGCACAAACAGATATTTCTTTTTTATGTGGCCTAGGAGTTAAACTTTGGACAACAGTTACTACATGTAGCTTGCAAAACGGGAGTAACAAGACTATATATATTAGTTTAAATCTTCAGGTAGCAGAAAAGAACAAACTATGACTGACAGTACAAATGTTACTTAGAACGCTAACATACGGTGAGCTTCCTCTCACATAACATGGTTTTTCTTGGAACAAACAAAATGGTGAATTCCTTCTTCTTGCTTTCCCTGCCTTCTTCACTAAGAAATAAAGAGCAAAACAAAACAATGTATCTTTTCAGGAGGAAGCATGGCCAAGTGGTTAGGGTGTTGGACTTCGAGTCCGTACGTCCTGGGTTTCAATCCCACTCTGAGCACTTCATGGATTTGTTTCACGGCAGTCCCGAGTTATAAATAGCGTGTAAATAGCCAACTGGTTTGCCTCCCGCCAGTTGGGATTCTTAACCATGTTATGTTTCATTTCTGATATTTGTTTCAGTTGTTTCAGTCGCATGCCCGTAAACTAGCTGGTCTGTCGTAAGGCAGTACCATGGATAGCTAAGCCCGCTGACTACTATAATCATCAATTTACGTTTTACATTTACATTTCAGTAATCAAAGGAAACATGCCATGGTCAAGTGGTGAGTGTGATAAACTACAGCTTCTGTTGCCATAAGTTGGTAAACAGGTTGCCACAATGTTAGGTCAATCAGGTCAAAAATAGAAAATTATCAATAGATGTTTTCCAGATATGCATAGCCTTATACATAGGAATGTTACCTGAGAACATTGTCGGCAATAATGTCCATTAGTGAAGGTTTGGGTCTCGTGATGAAAACAACATTATGGACTTGAGATGGAGGTAGTCTACCAGGACGGAGAGGAAACATCACTTCAACCTCATGCTCCTAAGAACAATGGCAAAGTTTTAAAAAGTCATTGTTAGAAAAGGAGAAAAATAGTCTGTGAGATTCTCTAAAAATATATGTGTAAATGTTAATTTTAAGTTGGTCTTTCTTCCTCCTAAAGGATGTCCTTTTAAAGGATGTCCCTCTAAACGATGTCCTCCTAAAGGATGTCATTCTAAAGGTTGTCCTTCCAAAGGATGTCCATCTAAAGGATGTCCTGCTAAAGGAAGTCCTCCTAAAGGATGTCCTCCTAAAGTATGTCCCTCTAAAGGATGTCCCTCTAAAGGATGTCCTTCTAAAGGTTGTCCTTCTAAAGGATGTCCTTCTAAAGGATGTCCTGCTAAAGGATGTCCTGCTAAAGGAAGTCCTCCTAAAGGATGTCCTCCTAAAGGATGTCCTCATAAAGGATGTCCTTCTAAAGGATGTCCTTCTAAAGGATGTCCTCCTAAAGGATGTCCTCATAAAGGATGTCCTTCTAAAGGATGTCCTTCTAAAGGATGTCCTCCTAAAGGATGTCCTCATAAAGGATGTCCTTCTAAAGGATGTCATCCTAAAGGATGTCCTCCTAAAGGATGTCATCCTAAAGGAAGTCATCCTAAAGGATGTCATCCTAAAGGATGTCCTCCTAAAGGATGTCCTCCTAAAGGATGTCCTCCTAAAGGATGTCCTTCTAAAGGATGTCCTTCTAAAGGATGTCCTTCTAAAGTATGTCCCTCTAAAGGATGTCCTTCTAAAGGATGTCCTTCTAAAGGATGTCCTTCTTAAGGATGTCCTCATAAAGGATGTCCTCCTAAAGGATGTCCTCATAAAGGATGTCCTTTTAAAGGATGTCCTTCTAAAGGATGTCCTCCTAAAGGATGTCCTCATAAAGGATGTCCTTCTAAAGGATGTCCTTCTAAAGGATGTCCTCCTAAAGGATGTCCTCATAAAGGATGTCCTTCTAAAGGATGTCCTTCTAAAGGATGTCCTTCTAAAGGATGTCCTCCTAAAGGATGTCCTCATAAAGGATGTCCTTATAAAGGATGTCCTTCTAAGGGATGTCTTCCTATAGGATGTCCTGCTGAAGGATGTCCTCATAATGAATGTCCTGCTAAAGGATGTCCTCTAAAAGGGTGTCCTTCTAAAGGATGTCCTCCTAAACGATGCTCCAGGATCACAGATTGCTTTCAATAAGACCAAGCTCCTGCCAGATCTCCAGTGGGTATCTCTTGCGAATCGCCGGCTATATTTCTTACGTTAACATGCTTATGAACAAATAAAAAAGGAACTAGCAATTCACCTCTATTCAATGGTTAGTTGCTGGAACACTACTTATCTGTAGTACATACAAGTAAAAATATATTGTATCATACATATATTGTACATGAGATTTTATCACTCTGACTCATTAACTGTGCCTTGTACCTAACAAAAATAGTGAATGCTTGGTTGTTAATATTGAGCCTCAAAACACTGGAAATAGTGTTTCTGAGCTTCTCGAATTCAAATTTTCTGGGGAGGCATGCCCCCAGACACCCCTAGAGGAAAAAGGGCCTTCAGCCCCTTTTGACAACTCCAGCAAGTGCTAACATTATGCAGCTACCTGCTTCAATTCTTATCCAAAGCACTGCCAATGTGACACTTCTTCAAGCACGTTCAGTAGCGTGCGCTAAAAAATGCTGCTTTACCAGTTTGGCAGAGTACTCACTCTTGTTGGCAAAAAAGAAAAGGGAAATTACTTCAGATTTATTTTCAGCAGTCGATTGTTAGGCATGTGTGGCATGAAGCAAGCTGTAAATAACTTTGTGCTTTTGTGATTGCCACAATAGAGCACAGAAAATTTTAACAAAAATTGCAATGTAGCACATGTCAAACACGTGTCAAACAGATGCGTCAGAAAAGAAATTTTCGTGGCAAAAAAAGTCAGACAGACTGAACTGATTTCCTGCAGCTGAAACATTAAGGTTACTCCGGACCTCCGTGAGTGTCCTCGGGGAAAAAATTCGTATGCGCGCCATTTTAAAGGAAAACATGGCAAACTATATATTGTTGGAAAGCTTAAAAAATGCAGATTTCGGAAAAAAATATAAATTGCAGTTTCTTCAATTCCGCAAAAGAAAATCGCAAACAACCATGAAAACGACCATGTGTCATTCAATTGAATTAATAGGGTATTAAATCCAAGTGCATTGGCAAAATAACTGCACAGTGTTAATCACAAAGGATCAATCATCAAAAGTGTGTCAGCATTTTTCGATTCTGACTGGTTATTTTTTAACTAATCTCTCAAGTTCGAGCAGCAAAGAATGCGCGATGGGCATTGTATTGAAGATCACCACGGGTGAAATACATGTATTATAAATTTCAAAAATCCCCGCCACACTTTCGTTTCACAACATCTAAGGAATGTTTAGTCCAAATTTCACAGAAATCTGCCGAATTTTGGTACCCTATTAATTCATTCGTTTGATTGAATGACGGATGGTCATTTTTGTGGTCATTTTTGCAATTTTCTTTTGTGAAATAAAAAAACTGGCAATTCATATTTTTTCTGAAATCTACATTTATTAAGCTTTCCAATGATATATAGTTTGCTGTGCTTTCCTTTAAAATGGCACGCATACGAATATTTTCCAGGAGGACACAGGAGTACACCTGCGAAGGTCCGGAGTAACCTTAAGTCACTCATATCGTAGACTTCACTGATTTGCATTGTGTGTATGAAGAAAATTATCATGTGCTATACACAAACGCAATTATCATCCCTTATATCCACATGGTAATCATTGTTTTCGTGCTTTTTAAGAAAATGCAAGCTACTTAGAGCAAGTCTAGGAACTTACATGTACTAATGAAAGGTGTGTAAGCAACAACAAACCCAACCCCTTCATATTCAAGTAAACCTCATTTTTACCTTAAGTAACTTATATTCAGCAATCAATCCAAAGGGTCCAGTCAGTTTGTCATCCCAGACTAGAGCCTGTTAAAAAGTAAAACAAACACACTAATTAATCAGTAATGAGTACAAGGAGAACATTTGAGAATAATGATCCTAGAGTTTAAAAATAACCTTAAATGTAACATCTATAACCTATTAACTCTCTTGGGCAAAATCCTGATGGACGATCAAGCAACCTGACGAAAATGCTGGTAGTGACCTCTTGTTGGACTGACACCACAATGATGATGATGATGATGATGATGATGACGACGATGATACTACATGTATTTAGAGAGGGTAGGACAGAGCTAACTCGAGGTTAATTAGGATGGCCCTCAACTAAAAATTACTATTTATATTTAAAAATTAAGTAAAAGAGGGCCTCCTACCATATTGAAGTAAGAAGTCCTCTTAGAGGATAATGTATGACTGCTATCTGGATTTTAAAACTTATATCACTGTTTCAGTCAGATAGCATGTCCCTGTTATAAATTGTCCAGTTATCTTTTTACTTTCTATCACTGGTGGCAGTCTTGTCATTTGTCACCACTTAATTTAATTCAGGTCACTGATTCATTAGCTACTTTGGAAATAAGTAAAGGACTAGGAATGATTTTCAAAATTTACAGATTGATTAATATTAAGTTCTATGTCTGATAAAGCACCTCAATAATACCAATCCTGCCAAGTTTGGAACCAAATGGTCGATCAGAAACAAAATAAATGGCTTCCCAAATTGGACAATTTACAGAGTTTGCATGGTTAGGAGGGATAGGCTTTTCAAAACAGAGACGTTTGTAAAGGATTTTCGCTATATTTGAAAACTCATGCATGTAACTTAATGACATTTCATCCAAACGTTCTCAAACTTGGCAAGAATGGTAAATTTGACATGCTCTTTCATGTGATGGACCACTCTTTTGTAATTTATTGATTTCTGCTATGTTTTCGATTTGGTCCCAGGCCCCTACTCGTTTCTAAAGTATTATGTGGGATTTGCCGTCTGAGCTACAATGTAGAAACCCTTATGAAATTTGTCCTCCAAATACTCAATTCAACAACGTTTTTAGACCTTACCCCTAAAGCCTTCCCCCTCCCCTCCCCCCTCCAAACCACCATCACCACCTCCGAATTCCCTATGTCAAACTGCCAAAAACATTGATATTCGTGAGAAAACCAGGCAAAACATACACTATTTCCCGAAAGCAGTCTTACCTACATAACTTATACAGATTTGAGATGGAAAAAACTCTACCATTGGATTCGCCCGGGTTGGAAAATCGGCCATAAAATGACGCTTTTCCTCTATAAAGCTTAAACTAGCATGTACTTTAACAAGGTAAGTCTAATATCTAGCCAAAAGCTTTTCAGGTAGGATAATTTGGTCGATTTTGGGTGTTACCTTAGATCCAGGTTGTTTATTCAAGCACTGGAGAAGCTCTCTTCTCGCACATTCTCGCAGTAATCCGACATTAACTCGGCCACCCGATAAATGACTGCCTCCTGCAGCCGCCATCTTGAAGATGCACTATGTTAGAGTTACTTGAAGTACAAACCTCATTCGAGGCTGTACTACCGCTGATTGATGAGCCTGCATGTTTATCGCTTTCTGTTTCACGTAGAAAAACACAGCTTAGACTATGTCATTTTCCTTGTTTCGTAAGAGAATAGTACCCTCTACTGCCTTGTGTTGCATTAGATCAAGACTGCACCCAAGATATGGACTGCTTCGAGCAGTGACAAGACAGATCGCGAAACAGAATTCCATGCCACTATCTTCATTGGTTCGACAATTTTCCTCCAACACCTCAAGATCCGAACCTTTAGCGTTCCCCAGAACACGGCGGATAGTGAAAATTTTGCTTATAGGTAGTGGTGTCTGGTTTTGGTGTCTCTTTTTATACAACCTATGGAGTGACCGTTTGAGGATCGGCCGCCAAAGATTTCATCCTCTTATGTCACCTATGGTGGCCGCCATATTCCAATTTGACCCAAAGGACCTCTCGGAGGAAAGCAGTCTTGAAGTTGTGAGAACAGTGATGGACGAAATTCAGCAAAAAAACCTTGCTATGAATTTGGTATGGCGGAAGCTAAAGAGCGAGGAGGCCTTTCTGAAAAGGTTCGGGAAAAATGTGAACGTTACTGGTTACAAAGTGCAATTTGATTCAGCTAATGATTACAACAACAACAATCACAAATCTGAAGCAGTAACTAGTGAAAAATGGCCAGAGCTCATGGAAGAAGGCAAAGAAAGCAGTAATGTGCATGAAAACAATAGAGACACTTGGAAGGTATCACTTTACATTGTTGGGTCGGAATCATCTGGACTGGTTACCATGGAGTTTCAGAAAGTAAACAGTGACGACAAGATAGCATGGATCCCTGTTCACCTTTTGTTTGAAGCTTTTCCAAGCTCAGGTGTTAAACTATGTGATGTCTCTGCCCCCCTCCCTAATGGCGTCACAAGGTTCACGAGATTGTTCAGCGATGATTTATGACAATTTTTCACTGCTAGTAGGCAGAGGGCAAATCAGATGCAATTCTTCTGGCAGACGGGGGAATTCCAACTTGGGGGAGGAGGGTAGAATTCTTCCTCAGGGGGAATTTCCTCTCAGGGAGAATTCCCCCAGGGCTTAGCAGTTTACTCCTGTTTTGATTTTCATCTTCCTGTCATGCATTTGTCACACAAATTTGTGCAGAAGGGAGATCCATGAGTGCACACCAAATGAGTCTTTGTTAACTCATGAAATAAGGTTAAAGTTAAAGAATCAACTCTAGAGACAGCGTAACAAGTATGTAACTAATATAATGAGCATCAGCCAAAAATGTTGAAATCTTGTTTTAATGTTTACATTTTATTTCGAATTCCTTTTTGTCACTAATCAAGCTATAAAGGCTAAAAAATTAAATCTTAAAATTGACTACAATGGAACTCTTCTGGTCATGTTTGGGTCACCAAGATCTACAGTAGCTGTATTAACCGAATGGTTAATACAGCCCGTAAGTGGGCTCCCTGTTAACAACCGAGTTCACTGCTGTGACAGTGCAGACTTGGTTTTTCAAACATGATTACTGGCTATGATTCAACCATCATCATCAAACTAATGCACTTCCGCTTTCGGAAGGTAGCCTAACTAGCTTTATTTACTGTTTGGACTCAGTCGACACAGCTTAACAGTATTATACTGGCTGTGTTTCAAGTTGTTTTTACTTTAAGTAGAATGTTTTTTCCGTTGTACTTGTTTATATGTAGGCCATTTAGTCAGTTAATAGTTTTTCTTGTTCGCTTATCAAACACAACAACTTTCAAGAAATGCAAATTTAAATAATTATATGCTGAAATAATGCCAATTAATATACAATTCAAAGCTATCTCGCTGAACGTTCGTGGAATTCGCACTTTTGAAAAAAGGAAAACAATTTACAGTTGGTTGACTAAACAAAATGCAGACCTTTGCTTTCTTCAAGAGACTTATAGCACAAAAGAAATAGAAAATCAATGGAAATCTCAGTGGCGCGGCGAAACTTATTTTGCACACGGCGCTATGCATAGTCTTGGGTCGCCATACTTGTACGAAATACACTTGATTTTATGCCAAAATCGGTTAAATCAGATGAGGAAGGAAGATTCCTTTGTCTTGAAGCCATTATCCAAGACGAATTGTTTCTCTTAGTTAATATATACGCACCTAACACATCAACTCAACAAACAACGTTTTTCCGTAACCTTTCCTATCTTATCAATAGTGACGAACGCTATGAGCAATGTAAAATCCTTCTCGGAGGTGACTTTAACGTCAGTCTAGATCCATCTAAACACTGCTCTGGTGGCAATCCCGTTTTAAAAGACTCGGTAAAAGAGCTGGAAGAAATTTTAATAGAAAATGATTTAATTGAAATTTGGAGAATCCAAAACCCTGATTGCAAAACGTTTACTTGGAGACAAAAAACGCCTCTTATTCAACGACGCCTTGACTACTGGTTCATCCCTGAGTCACTTCAAGACGATGTCGCTAAAATAAAAATCGTATCTGCGGTGAGAACCGATCATTCGGCAGTTGTTATCGAAATAAACTCTCTAGACACTCAGAATCACGGTCCTTCTTTTTGGAAAACGAACAATAGCCTGTTAGAAGATCCAATATACGTCCAACTGATAAGAGAAAGTGTTCCTGTCTGGTTAAGCGAAATTAATTTCTGCACAGATCACAGAATAGTATGGGACTGGATAAAATATAATATTCGTAGGGAAAGCATCTCTTATAGTAAACAAAAAGCGCGTGAAAAGAGAGAAAAACTGAATAACATTGAAGAGACATTAAAACTGTGTGATGAAGAAATTGCTGAAGAACCTTCTCACGAAAACCTACAAAAGTTAGAAACAGCCAAAAGCGAATATGAAAGAGAATGTGACTATATTGTTAAGGGTTTACATGTAATTATTCGTTCCCGTGTAACACGGTTCGGAAAAGGTGAACGAAACACCAAATATTTCCTAAATCTAGAAAATAGCAAAAAGACCAAAACCTGTTTAAGAAAACTACTACTAACAGATGAACAGGAAACCACAAACCCAAGTTTAATCCCAAACGAAATATATTCTTTCTACTCTAATTTATATGATGAAAGAACAGGAACGACGATCAATCAGACCTCCTGTCCCTTTTTAAATAATCATGATCAAATACCTAAGTTGTCTGTTTCAATGCGCGGCAGCTGTGAAGGAGAGCTGACCCAAACAGAATGTTATAAGGCTTTATCTGCTTTTAAAAATAATAAAACACCAGGAAACGATGGACTATCGGTAGAATTCTACAAAGTGTTTTGGTCTGAAATCGGCGTAATCCTTGTTAATTCTCTTAACTACTCTTATCGTTGCGGGGAACTATCAACAACTCAAAAACAAGCGGCAGTCACGCTAATAGAAAAGAAAGGAAAAGACAGGAGAAGGATCAAAAACTGGAAGCCAATATCACTGGTAAATGTCGATGTTAAAATAGGCTCCAAAGCCATTGCTATGAGACTAGAGAAAGTGCTTCCGAGCATAATTCATTATGACCAAAGCGCATTCGTCAAAGGACGAAATATATTTGACGCTGTACGCACCATAAACGACACTTTTGACTTTACGCAAATAAAAAACGACGAGGCTATTCTGACTGCTATTGATTTTGAAAAAGCTTTCGATTCACTGAATTTGAACTTCTTATTTAATTCTTTGGAAGCGTTTGGTTTTGGTAAATCTTTTGTTACATGGATTAAGACTTTTTACAAGAATATATCTAGTTGTGTTTTTAACAATGGTTTGCCACACCTTATTTCCGACTAAAACGAGGTGTCCGCCAGCGTGACCCACTGTCACCATATCTTTTCATAATTGCCCTCGAGTTATTAGCAATAAACATCCGAAATAATGATCAAATAAGGGGTATTAAGGTCGACGGAAACGAGATTAATTTAGTTATCTTTGCTGATGACATGACAACTTTAGTGCGTGACACGGTTTCTTTCTCCCATCTGATCAACACCGTGGAACAATTCACAAAATATTCAGGTCTTAAAATGAATCATGAGAAGACCGAAGTAGTCCCCCCCCCACCCCCCTGAGGAATATGGTGTTGGAACCGACGGAAGTAGGCATGAATGAGATAAGTGGTATTGTTAAAATATTGGGGGTACATTTTACCTATAATCACCAGCGTTTTTATGAAAAAAACTTTGAGTCTATCGAGAAATCTTTAAAAGAATTGCTGCAAAGTTGGTCTTGGAGAGGTCTTACGTTGATTGGAAGGATTCAAGTGATTAAATCCTTTGCCATACCGAAAATTCTTTATCGCTTTGCTTTAGTCTCGTGCAAGAAATCAGACTTTGTCAAAAGAATCAATGAGTTACTTTATTCATTTATTTGGAAAGGCAAAGACAAAGTAAAGCGTGCAGCCTTGATAAATTCTATTGACGAAGTAGGTTTGACAATGCCAGACGTTGCATCTATATTTCAACTCAGAGAATATTGTGTATTAAGAAATATTTGGACGCATATCCGGCAGGCTGGAAATTTTTCTTGGTTTCTATTTGAAGAACGTTGGGGACAAGTTTTTGTTTCACTGTAACTTTGATTATAAGAAATTATAAGTTGCTATTCCTGAGTTTTATCAAGAATGTATCGCAACGTGGTCGTTATTAACTGAAAGCAATCCTAGTACAACAGAGGATAAAGTGAATCAGATCCTTTGGAACAATAGGTTTATTTGCATTGGTAACAAATCAGTATATAGTCGAAAGATGAGTAGTATGGGTCTAAACTAGGTTGGTGACCTTTACGATGAGGCAGGGATGCTGGTGTTCAATATGGAGCCTCTGAGATCTCTTCTATCTCCTAGCAACAAATATTTATTGATCAGCATGCTGGACGCCATGCCCCCGGTATGGCGAACCTGTTGAATAGTAGTAAATCATCTATAGCTCATCTTACCACCCCTTTTGAGCCAAACTCTTTTTACATATCATATGAAAATGACACAATCCCCCTTGAAAAACTTAAGTCGAAGTCACTCTATAACAAGTTTGTTTCAAAAGTATGCACTAAACCTACCGCTAGGAAGAAATATGAAGAAAGTTTTAATACCGTTGAGTATCAATTAGATTGAAAAAAAATCTATCTAATACCTTTTAGAGCTACACTAAGCACAAAATTGCAGGGGTTTCAGTATAAAATACTAAATAGAATTTTATATACAAATGACATTTGAGCTTTTTAAGCTTAAAAAAATCGAATGTCGAAACTATAGAACATTTTCTTTTCCTGTGTCCGAGAGTCCAATCTCAGTTTGGAACGAGGTATGCTCCACTTTTGGAGAAAAACTGAAGTGGAGCAGACCTCTCCAAATCGTTTCGGAAGGCAAGACCTGTAAGTCCATAATACCTTGACGAATTACGTAATCCTGGAAAGCAAGTTTTTTCTTGATCGCTGTAAACTAAACAAAACTCCTTTATCTGTCCTGCTGTTAATAGAGAAAATTAAGAATACATACTTTATAGAACGCTCTATTGTGAGAGAAAACAATAAAATTAGATATCATTATGAAAAGTGGGAACCTTTACTCCCACTTATCTCTCCTTGATTAGTTGTTGTTTCTTATTATAAAATAAAATCTTCATGGTATAGAATATTTCAATTATTTATATAAATTCCTTTTTGAAGCGACAAGTCATACTGCTGTAACATATTTAAGTTTGTTTTTGGCCTTTGTAAACTTTGTAACCCGCCCTTTTGTAATTTTGTAAATCCTATTTTTATTGTAAATTGCATGTAAACTCGATTCTTTTGTAATTTCCCTTTTTGTCTTGAAATTAGTTTTTTTTTCTTTTTTTTTTTTGCCTGTATTTTCTGTTTTTCTGTGTTCCTTTTATGTAAAGCGTTATGGAAAAAAAATAAACAAAATAGAAAAAAAAATTCAAACTAATGCACCTGTCAGTGGAAACCCCCATCCCCCCCCCCCCACCCCAGGGAAACATGGGGCATTAGCCACGGAGCAAAACCAAATGAGGATAATGCCCCACATACAGGGGACATACTGGTATTTTCTGGTCAAGCCCCTACCAAATGAGGATAATGTCCCACATACTTTGGGCAGACTCCTTGTCTAAAACCCCGTAATTCTTTCAGATGTGTGATTGAAATTTGTATTTTTCAATACCCTAACTTTTCCTGCAAGAATGGAATAAAGTGTTGACAGGCCAATTGGGCTTATATGCTCATGCTAATGTGTCTCTGTGACCTTATAGTTCAGCTCTCAAAAGTATATCCGGTAGAGATTTTCCTTTTTGTATGAGATTATGGGAGGATCTTTGTATAATTCTCTTAGCAATGGTTTGTTTTGAATTAACTGCCATTTGCTGATTAGGATGTTCTAGAGGTGAAAGCAATTTGGATCTTGAAAGTTGAAAAGATCTTCCAGTTACTGGGATAAGCGTTCTCATCCCTTTGTTATCAGGTACATTGCCAGTGTATATATATATCTATATATTTATTTGTTTGGATACAGCTTTGCCACATTCGTCGTGCATGATGTATCAAGTCACAAGATGTGCAGAAATGTGCAGTCACACATCAACCTGGAAGTTTTGTGATATTTTCCACACCTGATGGAATCAGGTATTAATTAGATTTGTGTCATGCGGCACAGGTTTCTAAGGCGACAATACATTTAGAAAGCAGTTTTCTGGTCAGGTTTTTGAAAAGGAATGCTACAAATGTTCAAAAATGTAATAAAAGTTAAGAAACCACAGCGAAACTATCCATGAAGCTATTATAGAAGGACAACATCCTACCAATAATTATAATTGGACTTGGGGATAATGGGCCAGTGGAGTAACTTTGTTGGGGACTAATCGTGTCCGCCTTTTGTTTCTCTACCTCGTATAATAATACTTGTAAGTAGCTTACTTGTTTTATTATACTACTAAATCTGTAAATGTATAAAATAAAATATCTGGTGGAAGAGTGTACCTTGCTACTCTTGTATAAAGAATTATATTTGTAACAAGAAAGCTTACAATGATTATTCAGTGTACTGCTTTGTGCAAAGTAGAGTGTTTTGCCTGTCGCGACTAGCCCAGAATAAGCCATTTCCGAGTTGCCTTGTGCCTCTTTTTCAAAGCGAGGCCTCGTGCAAAACCTTTCATATGAAAATGAGTTCTATCTGCATGTGAATGAAAACTCTTTTTCATATGAAAAGCTTAATGCACCAAGACTCGCTTTGAAAAAGAGGTACAAGACAGCTCGGAAATGACCTATTACAAAGCGGTAAGGAGCGTAGCAGATCTCAAGCTATAAACAATCATTAATAAATGGTCTGCATGCAAGCAGACATGGGATGTGCATGACTATAGTTACATCATGTACCAAAGTGGCAAACAAAAAACTTTTGCATTTTTAGGCTTCAAATTGTATGTCTTTATCTTGTTGGATCTTCAAACAGGGGAAACTTGTCAAAAGCTGTCTTGCAGCAAAGTGAAAATTTCAACTTTCATTTTTGATGTTTAAAACAAAGCAACCACATGAGGGTCCCATAATCAGGTGTGGTGAGTTAAGATTTGACTTTGCCGCTTGCAGGCTTTAATTTACATTTATTTAATTGTCGCGTCACATGCCAACCTCATTCCTGGAGATTCCTTTGTTACTGATAAACAACATGCAGGAGTCTGGTCTCTGGGAACTCATTGCAGGTTTGAATTGAAATTCAAAAGTCATACTTGTACTCAATCTCGTACTAGTAGTCCATTCTAAAGGTCGCCATCATTAGATGCAGTACGTGGTAACAGCTCCAGGACAGTTTGGAAAGAACAGCTCAAAAAGCTGTTCAGAAAAAAACATTCAATAGATAAGGGGCATTAATTATTGAAAATGACAATTCTAGGGGGCATTTATTGGATACAAGGCATTTATTAGAGAGTGCGTGTTTATTAAATGATTGATGGTAGGTTATTTGGGGGTGCAGTGGTGTAATAGTTATAGTACGTTGAACTTGATATCTTAAGGTCGGTGGTTCAAGGCCCAGTCTCTACCACTGTGTTGTTTCCTTAGACAAGGAAACAAACAAAATTGCTCGCCAATTTTCCACCATAGTCTGCCTGACTATCTAAGTGACAATCTCGAACGTGTACCAAAAAGAGTGCTCTCTATAATTGCACCTGAAAAATCGTACAAACACTGTTTAGACAGTGTTGGTCTCCGCACTTTACGTGATAGTCGCAATGAACAGTCAAGTTGTTCAATAGTATATCATCGGATCAGCACAAACTCGCTTGCCTGCTTCCCCCGAAACACTATGGCTACTACAACATCAGGTATGAGAGAGTTTTTGACTTGCCTCGTTTTTACACCAACCGTTTTAAACAGTCATTCATACCGGCGATGTGCCGTCGAGCAAACGTAAATTACTAGACTAAGTGTAACACGTAAACTAGTTGAAACCTTTCCTTAGTGATGTTATTTCCCTTTTATTGTTTTTTATTGTAGATTCCCCCTTTTTCTATCTTTAATAATAGTATACGTAACTAATAAAATTGTAAATAGATCTTATCATAAATTTTTATCTTTTTTAATAACATATTGTAAATAATTATGCAATTCAGCCTGCTGGCTGCCATTTAATTGCTTCTAATAAACCTATCTATCTATCTCACAACAAATTTTATCCCACATTGTCTCTCTCCACCAAGGGTACAAATGGGTACCGGAGACATACTGCTGGGGGTAACCCTGCGATGGACTAGCATCCCATCCAGGGGGAAGTAGCAATAGTCTCAGTAGCTTCATGCTACAGAAACTGGGTTAAGCTCCGGCCGTGTGAGCCTCCTCGGCTTGTGTGTGATTTTACCTATTTGGCTTGTATCCTGGAAGCAGAGAAGTTGCAGCGAAAAAAGGCAACAAAAATCAAGGTTGTTTAAAAACTGTAAAGAAAAGTTTGTTTTGGAAAATAAATATTCCCTAAGTTCAGTTGTTTCAATGATATCATTGTCTATACTCAGTCTTGTCATACATGTAATCATAGGCAATGAGGCATGAGTTTTAGTCTAGAATAGCATATCATTTATCAGGAAACTGCTCACTGATTTGAGAATTTAGTCCAGAACAGGAATTCACCCTCGGCATGTCTGGGAAAGGGTAGGGATAATCGGTGTTTAGTCTTGAATAGGGTTGCTAAATACAGCAGACCATGGTCTGGCATGATATAGGGTAAGGGTTTTTAGAGTCTCGGTACAGTAGCACATCCCCACCCAAAGATTCACAGAGTAGCCCCCCCCCGCCCTTCCCCAGCTAAGCAGCACCAAGTTAGCTATGAGCTCATGTAGGACTCTATTTCCAGAAACAACTGTTAACCCTTTAAGCCCCAATAGTGATCAGCATCAAATTTCTCCTCATCATATCAATGTATAGAACACATACAGGTCATGAGAATTTGGCAAATGATCACCAAACATGAATTATCTTGATGTTTAAACAGGTTCTCTCAATTAGTAATCAACAAAATCTGTGGAGACCAGTAAGGAGAATTTGTATAACGATGTTGGGGCTTAAAGGGTTAACTACGTTAAGACTACCACTTTTACAAACAACAGGAAAAACTTGTATACCTCTGCTTCAGACACCTTGGTGAGTACATGTTTATTTATTCCCTTAAATACACTGAATATTTTATCTTTGCTAAATGTAGTAAGTAGGCTAATAAAAATAATAATCGAGATGAAACAGAAAAAAGAAAGCGTTAAAACTACATTGTTTCTCAAGAGCATGTCAAGGCAACAAGGAAAATATTTTTGAGTTCCTGACGAGAGTTGAATCCATGACCTTCACATACAGTCAAACCACGATTATCCAGATTTGATGATTTACTCAATTGAAATCATTTTATGTCGTACTTTCATTCTTGCTGATATCTACATGTAGTTTCTCAACTATCCGAACTACATTATTCCAGTTTTGACATTTAATTCAGTTTTACATTATCTTATATCTCACTTTCATTCTTGTTGATTATCTGGTTTTTCAATTATCCAAACTATTTTTAGTAGTTGAACCCAGTCTGGATAACCAAGGTTCGACTGTACTGGATTGATGTTTGTGATACCTCAAGCATGGATTGAAACTGGCTACCTGCCCTGAAGGAATACAAATTAATTACTCCACAACAGCACTAAAGGAGAAAACTTTAAGTATAAATATTGATTAACACTACCTAAAATTTGGCAAGCTAACAAATAGGTAGAAATTGTATGACCTGACATAGTAGTCTAAAGCCATACAAAAAATGTAATGCCAGAAAACTAGTGTTAAATTAATTTAACAAAGATGTTGCTTTACAAAACATCCAGAATGCTTTGTTACACATTCAGTAACACCAATGTTGAGTTTTACAAATTGTTAAGTAGAATCAACGTAAAAATGGTCCTACAATAAGACTAAAACAGCAAGTTTTTTTTTTTCTGAGAGCCAATACTCAATGAGGAGCAGCCTAGTTGACTGTCACTCACAGAAAATGCAGATGCATAGTTTAACTACTTTTTGTTCTTAAAAAGACAATGGAATGATACATGCAGCAATGGGGAAATTTGATATGCAAAGAAAATTGAAAGAATTTTTTCTTTCCATGCACGTAGGTAATGCAACCAGTTGCTGTCTATCTGCAAAAATATGATGACAGTTGAGTCAATCAGTTTCACACATTTGCAACAGACCTCAGGGAAAGTCTTAGATCCTCTATGATTAGGAACTATGATTAGCTTGGCCAAGATCGTGATTTTCTGCTCTATGTATCACTGCAAGGGCATGGAGGATTTTGATGACAACAATGATGATGATGATGATGCTGATGATGATGATGACCAAGATTATTTACAGTTTGATGTTTTCTTTACAACACGGCAACTTTCAGGTGTGCTCTAAGTTAACTTGAACCTATGCACACAGCCATTTACAGTACTTCGGCCTGATACTACTCTGATCATTTAACTTTGATATCTTTGTATAATATTCAAAAAGGTTGTAGAATGAATAAACATAATGCTATGTACATGTGTTACAGTTTTTTTAATTTCTATATTACATGTAGTGTTCCAATGGTTGAAATGACTTGATTTCAAGCCGAAGGGTCACCTTTTGATGTACATCACAGTGGAAGGTTTGACTGCAATGAAATGAAAATGTAAATAAGCAGTGTCACTAACATTTAAAATGCTTCAACCTTTAAATACTGCTGCTGTTGTTTCCTTAAACAACAGTCTCTCTCCTCCCAGCAATAAACAGGTGCCAGCAAAAAATGAAAAGGGGGAGGGGGGTAACCCTGTGTTGCACCAGTATCCCATCCTCGGGGAGTAGTACATGTAACACTCCTTGTTACTTCATGATGCAAAAATCAGAATTAGGTGCCATGGAGTCGTGTAGGCTAACTAAAGCATAGTCTTAAACCATTTAAACAAAATGTTTACAGCTTTCAAGCAGCATTAGTACTTCAAAAATGCAAAGATCATTTTATGGAAGATGTGAATTTGTAGTACATTAGAACCCCGGTATCTTGAACTCTGAAGGGAAACGAAATAACAGTCCAAGTTAGTGGGGGTTCAAGTTATCAGGGACGATTGACTATTCACTTTGCCATGTTAATAATTGATAGTCTACTGACTTTTCAGCACTCATGCAGTACAGTGCAAATTAAACTTATCTCCTCAGAAACTGTAACATGATTATGCATTCTTATGATAATACAGTACTGTGACTGTAACTCAGTTACCCTCAAGATCATAAGACCAGGAAGTGACTGTCAAATACATGATCTGTCCATTGCACTAATTAAATTCAAACTGCTGTGGTGTTAGTTTTAGTGTTTAAATCCGATTACACAACAAGAAGAGCAAATGGGATATTTCAATGGGCATCTGTGGTGAGTTGCAAGAACCATAATTCGAGTTAACAGGGTAAATTTTGATCAAGGGAAACGAAATTTAGTTAGAGTTACAGACAAAAATATTGGGTGATGTTCTCAAGGGGAGAAATAACCATTATCAGTGTTAAGCAATTTTTTTTTCAAGACACAAGGGAAGCAATCCATCACTATCCTGACCATCAGTTACAAGAGACATGCCCTAATTTATATTTTTAGAAAACTAGTACTGTGAAACCTTGATTTAACGAATTCCTCTGTATAATGAACTACATTTTTCAGCCCAGTAATCAAATAATGTATGAAAAAGAACCTTGATATTAACAAACCAATTTCCCCAGTCCCTTGGCACTTCGTTAACTCGAGGTTCCACTGTAAGAGTAATTTTAAACAAGACTGAACAATTAAGACCATTTCCGCTCAACGTTCGAGCAGTAAGTGCAAAATTTAAGTTACCAAAAAAATACTTGCAACACTGTCACATTTTGAGAACAGATAAGAAGAACTTATCGCTACTTTTGCTTCCAAGCTGACCCCGCGAGAGAAAATTGGATTTGAAGTTATCAATATTTCAATTAAAAAGACGCTTCATGTCAGTTCAAAACAAAATGGCGCCCGTTTTTAGCATACCTTTACGAGATTTGAAATTAATTTTCTTGAGAATGCTTGAGAATGTCATCGCGGGGTCACTTGGGCAAGTGAACTAGAGTGAGATGTTTCAAATAGCATTTAAAATGTTACCGTGCTATGAGTAGTTTTTTGGTAAATATTTTTTGCAATTATTGCTCGAACGTTGAGCGGAATCCGTCTTAATTATGGGTATGCCTTTAACCCTTTCACTCCTAAACTGGCCAAAGCAAAAAATTCGCCAAAAAATTGCAAAATTTCATTTCATAAGATCCTAAGAAACAAATAGTCCTATAAAAAAGTTCTGCCAAAGAGGTTTCATCTGAATGGCAACATGACAGGATTATGTCAACAGATTAAAAAGTTAGAGTGACAAAATCTCACCATAACTTGGTCTAGGAGTGAAAGGGTTAACTCCAATTTGATTTTTTTAGCTTTTTAACCCTTTAAGCCCCAATATCAGCATGCATATTCTCCTCACTGTTCTCCATATATTTCTTATGACATTAGCTGGGAGGATTTGCTTAAACATCAAGACATTTTATCATTTCCTCAATGCTCATGACCTGTATGTGTTATAATGCACTAACTTGATGAGGAGAAAGTTGATGCTGGACACAGTTGGGGATTAAAGGGTTAAATTAATACTAAAAATACAATGTAGCTGACATGCTGCTTAATGAATGATACCTTTTTAGTGAAGGTCTGTTTTCCTGGCCTTCCTTTAATCATTCCATAAAGAACACAGGTGATCACCATGACAAATAAGAAGTAACTGGAATACTGAAGCCTTAAGTTCACTGCTGAGGCATCAACCTGAAGAAACAGGGAAAACCCTTATTGCAAAACATGTTTGAATAATGCAGGTCAATTTACTAACCTGATTTAGTCAAAGCTCTCATAAGCAACCACCTCGGGAATCCAGAAAGGTGAAGCTAGCTGTTTACCAGAATGGGCTCTGGTAAGTGATCACGTGATGAACAAATAAAGGGTGGTCGCTTATGAAGACTTAAGCATAAAGCTAAGGATATGTTGATGGTTATGTACATGTAATACTAGCATTGTAGCAATTATATTAAATAGCCTGTTACTGGCTATCACAAAAGAGGTTCACGAATGCACAAGTCAACCAACCATTAGCAGTTATGCTGCTGGGTATTACTCTAAATTTGATCAAGAAGTGAATGCTTGAGTGGTCACTTACGAGAACCAAGAAACAAAGAAAGAGACCAGTTGGCTATTCACAAAAGTGGTCATGATTGCTTATGGGAATGGTTGCTTACAAGAGCCTTTAATTACAGAGTTTACTACCCTCTACCTCCAAGTCACTTATCCCTTTAAGCCCTGACCAGAAGAAGAATGAATAGTATCCCACAATCCTTTGCATTTTCAACTATATTATCAAAATCTGAAGTGACGTCATCACTCTCTCGAGGGATCGATGGAATGAGTTTCACTCAAATGGCGGCAGCTTCGTTTGTAACGTGTTACAACGCAAAATACTCTGTTTCGTAACAATGCGTCTGGTCTAGTACTACTGCGTATCAATGGAAGAATTTAGTGTTCAGCTGAAAGGTTTTGCCTATGCTGCACTTTATTGCAAGGAAATTCGCTAGAGTTTCCTCGAAAGTTTGCCCAAATGAAGGGACTGATTGTTCTCGAAGTACATTGATGATCGCTCAGTTGAAGAACAGTTCATCAGCTTGTGCAGTCCTACTTGATTCAAATAAATCGCAGTTGCGACATCGGCGTGAGTAATATATTGTTAATTGTCATGTATCGCTCATCGATTCGAATTTGTTGCTAAAGACGAGATCCAGCGAGTTGTATCATGTGTTTTTGGAGGATGTTGTTGCTGATTGTAGGCAGTGTATTCAAAAATCGCTCCCTCTAATTCTTCCTCGAGTAGTTTTTAAATGCACAGGACAATGGACAATTAACTGGAACAATAATTTGCGATCTCAAAGTTTTTTGTCAAACTACTTCGACCGTTTCAAGTAGAGACATAAATAGTGATATCTGTCACCCAGTTGACCATACTCAAGGAGAAAGCAACAGCTAATAACATTACTGGTAATCTTCACCAATCCTTTTGAGCTTATCCAACAAAGCACAAGCGATTAATTCGCTCCTTGCTCGCACGGAAAGCACAATAAAGAAAAGCGCAATTAAACTCCTTTAACCCTGTTTATTACTCTATTACATTTGTCGCGGAATCGCCATGTGAGTTAAAACGTGTTACTCGAAACTGAGGGATTTGGACCATTTTCGAACCTTCAGAAATTTGAAACTGTCGGGTCACTAAGGGTCACTATAGTACAAAGTTGTCCAAATACCTTTTAATTATTCAGATTTTAACTGTTTCTGCAAATTACTCAAGCACAAAGAGACCTATCATTAACTTCGTGCAACTCGTTGAAGCGGTGGTAACGGATGGCGTGAGACATTGTTATTGAAATTATCTAAAAAACCTATTTCTAACGTGCTAAATTCAAAAGAAACAACACCTATTTCATGATGAAAGTTGCAAGTCTGTGTTTTGAAGTGTGCTATCCTCAGCGAAACGCTTTATCTGGGAGAAAATCTAAAGCAAAAACAGGCAAAATCCGCCATGTGTCACAAGACATTCGCCATCTTCATGAAATTCCATGAAGCAAAGGATTGTGGGATACTATTCGTTCTTCTTCTGAGCCCTGACATAAAAAATGCATATTCTCCATCTGTTCTCCGTATGTCTCTTATGGAATTAGTAAGGAGAATTTGACTAAATATAAAGACATCTTATCCTTGGTGATCACTTTCTTTATTCTCATCATTTAAATATTTGAATAGGCAGTGATAATGTAAAGAGAAATTTCATTTTCGTCACTGTTAGGGCTTAGAGGGTTAAATTGCCACTTACCAGCCAAGGAAAGTAACTTTTATCACTGTGTTACCTTTTCAAGGAAATACACATTGACATAACTGATGTACTTAAGTGCAAACTAGGGGTCTCCCAATTGCTTACCAAGGACATTGTTCCCGTTGGGTTGTGCGGCTCTTTTAATGGCACAGTGGTCTCAGCCTTGATCCCACTGATGCACTGTTTATCCATTTGGTTTATTGCTGTTGCATGTTTCTCTATGCTATTCATTTCTACAATGTTGAAATCTGAAGACATGTTGCAAGATGAAGGGCTCCTGGACCTACAAGAAATTGATAAGTTTTAGAAAATTTCAACAGAATGGGGTTTGTTCCTATGCCTGAGAACTAAGTTCACATTACGTAAATCATTGAAGAGAATTAAGAATAAAGAGAATTTAGGGAGTCCGGTGGAAGAGCATTACTTACAGCAAGCGTTGTGGAATAATATTAGTTGGAACTACTACTGATCCACAAGTCGCAATGTACACTGATCTGCACTTATTTTCCTGACAGTCTGCAATTGAAAAACATCAAATTAAAGGTTGAGTTTGTCACACTGTAGCAACTAGACAAAAACTAGTTATAATCAAAGGTTTCTCGGTAAGTAAATAAAAAAAAATACAATACCTACCCATGGCCCATGGTTTACTAAGGGTCAAGGTGACATTAACATCAAAATTGCTTGACCAGGATCCTAAAGAAAAAAAAAATATGACAACATTATTTTAGATACAAAACTCTCAGATGACCAGATGAGCTACCTTGGCAGTGGAGCCGTGATTTGCGAGAAGAATGGGGCGCAGAAAAGTGGGCCTGCTTGAAAGCCAATGAAATTTGAGTTCTCCACATTCGTCCACGGATTGAAATGACATGCAATGACAGACTTCATTATTGTGACCAAAAAAAAAAAACAAAACAAGCAAGATGTGTGCTGTTGTTGTTTGTTGCCTTTCTTGGTTTTTCAATTAACTGATTCAATATCTAAATGTGACTTCTGCTGGTTGCATCTGGTTAGTGATTGCAGTTTTATGTCATTTTTTGGCATGTCAGCAACATTTGGTTCAGTTTTAGCAGCCTGGTTTAGTGCCTGGTAGTTTTTAAGCCTCTCTTCTTGGGATCTCCATGATGATAGGATCTGTGTCATCTTATTGGACCATGTAGTGGGCAATATCTTGCAGACTTTGTTACACTGAGTTTGGCTATTAATTTGCTATTGTGGCAAGATGGTATGTATCACTTGTTCCTGAAGTCTGCTCCTATATCTGCTCCTATGTTACTCAAGTCTACTCCTGTATCACTTGTTCCTGAAGTCTGGGTGAAGTCTGCTGCGGTAGCAGCTGTGTTTTTTATCATTGACTTGGTACTGTTTGTAATTGCGTTTTTCATGTCCCTGAAGGTCGATATTTTACACTTCTTATATGTTCTTGCACATTGATACCAAGTCATCAGCAAAGATGCCTCCACGATTTGATGTCTTGAGGACATACGACCAGATTTCCTGGTTCCATACTGAGTTCCAAAAGAATGCAGTCAAACGTGGCAACAATCGTCTGCTGTGTTTATAATTTCTTTTGTGCTATTCTGGCACATTCATAAAGAACTCCTCTTGAGTGCAAAAATGTTCCATGTGTTTCTTTACATTTTGCTTTGCTTGTACTGATTAGATATTTGATACATGGGTAGTGAAAACTTGTCACCTCAAAAGTGCAGAATTCCAAATTCAATGGCTTTGAGGCAGGCTCACTTTCCCTTGCCCCCATTCTTCTCGCAAATCGTGGCTCTGCTGCCAAGATACTCACACAAATAACACACTAAGTGAACCTGCCCACAGCCTAGTCCTCAGGCAAGTACATGTATGTGAGCTTCTAGTCTTGACTTGTCACAGATAAAACTGGAATTTTGTTGTTGTACAACAATGTTGGACACACGGCTTAACATTTCTCCAACATTCACTCAACAAAATGTTGGTCAAACATTGTCTTACATGGGATGCTAGATGTTCTAACATTGGTGAGGTGAAACAACAAATGCTGTACAACAATGTTGGATCATTTAGCCGCAGCTTAAAACCTGGAAATCTGATGCAAAGAAAACTCTCTTAGCCAGGCAAGAACAGACATTCTATAGTGAACTCTCCATTGGTACATGTATTACAGACACTCCATTACTATGTAAGCATCACTATTACACTCAGACAACCCACTGATTAAGGGCATTTTAGACAGTACCACTTTGTTGTATGCAACAGCTGATGAATAGCTTACGATGTTAGTCCATGAAAGGAGATTGTGCACGTACATTTTCATCTGCTACGGGTTTAAGTTATAGTGGAGCCCGCGCGCTAGCGCGCCAGCGGAGCACCATAGCTAAGTAAATCTGGTAATCTATCCATCTGAGAAATTTTGGTTGTGACGTCAGCGTACGCCCATACAGACTCTGGGGGAGGGGGAGAGAAGTCGCAAGACAACCCGACGGGGGCAGTGGAGAATGCTTTTTTTTTATTGGCAGGAAATCGCGTGGTGCTTTTGGGCAACCGGCGTTTTTCTTGGCGGGAAATTGCATGACCATCGTCGCTTTTGAAAAAGAGGTTTCTTTGAAAAGTTTAACAAAACGATTGTTGGACAGTACTGAAGTTTTAAACTTGAGAAAAACATTTAATATCTGTAAGTGGAAAGAAAAGGTTCAAAAGAATACTGGTGGAAGGCGAAAAGTTCAAGTTACGAAAGCCGCTTTTAAAGAACTAGGGCTTGCCCTGTTCTGAAACACAACCAAGTAAGTGAAGTTTTTAAAGGGCTTAAGGTAAGCTTACATTATTTTGAGTATTACCGACGGTCAAAGAAATTACGTTTTAAAATGGAAATTTCATTTATGTCATTAGAAATGTGTCATTTACTTTTGGCTTTAAAAAATTATTAGAAAACGCGCTCAGATTTGTGACAGATGTAGCCTTGAAAATTTTGCTATGCTAATCCGATTTCACTCGCGTAGACGGACCCACGATGCTGGAAGTATAACGCAAATTGCATTTAAGTATAAACTTACGGGTTTTCGAATAAACTTTTTCAAAAATGATTTCTCTGTCCATTATTAAATGTGTTTGCCTATTCATAACAGAAGGTCAAAGCACAGTCACAAGGGAACAGCACAAGCATCACTTCATGATCAGTGAGATTACGGCAAATAATTGCTTTAAATTTTGTCTGCGAGGGTCCATCTCTTTGAGCAATTGTCGATTTTCTTGTCCTAGAAGTTTTTAATAGTAATCTGTTGTCGGATTACAGCTATTTTATCCGAGTTTTGTGCATTCCTCAAAGCGGCTAACTTTATAGAGGTTTACTTTGCATCCGCAAAACTTATTCCATAATTTAAAGCGTGTTTGGGTTTTTGTTTTCAATCTTGATGGTCTCTAGTTAGCCAACGAAATAATAATAAGCAGTTGTCGGTTTAAACCTGTTTTATCCGAAAAGCTTCCAAAATCAGTTCTGTGCATTTCTAAAAGCGCCCGGATTTTAAACAATTCGCAATCCGCAAAACTTACGCCATATAGTTAAGCAGGTTTGATGTTTGTTTGTTTTCAATCTCGATGGTCTCAAGTTAGAGAACGAAATATAAAAGTTACTTAAGTAACTGTAAGCGAAGCCGTTTTGGGTTTAAAGCTATTTTATCTGGTAAGTATTGTGTGTTCCTCAAAATGCTAGAATTTCTTTGCGGCCGCTAAAACCTACGCACATTATTTCTTCGATAATTAAAATTTACAGGTGCTTCGAAGCTCTCCAAATCCTTTCTTTCAGGTTTATCCTGGTAACATGCCGGTGAAATGCCAGTATAATTTTTTGACTAGACTAATAGTAGCAGTTCATGTTATTTGTTAACATCCGAACGTGATGAAGATAACCCATTTAAGTTTTATTTTGTTGTTTTAAATGAGCGCCGTTTCAAGTTCATTCAAGCGAACAGCCAAGAATCCAAGGAGATTTTACAAGCCTTGACAGTTAAATGACAGAATATGGCCACATTGCAAAAACCAAGCAAGAGGGCTCGTGAGTAAAATATGTGTTCAGTTTGATGCCCGAAAAAAAATAATCAAGCTGCACTCAGCCTCTAGAATGACCTTTCGAGCTTGGTTTTACAGAACAGATCCCCAAAATGTTGGAGGACAATTCCGAAAACTTTCAGCTTTTTGAGAAACACTTTTCGAAAGCGAACGAGCTAAAAAAAGCCCCGAAATATATTTCGGACCGAAAAGTTTCAGGACTATTTTTGAGAAACGAATACCAGTTTATTCCTTGGCAGCTCCGTGTTTACACTTGGCTAAATCTATATATTAAACTATGGATGCTTTCCACTATGCCAAAATTTCCAGACATTTCAGTTAAAACATAAACGGAACGTTTCGGTCCAAGTGGAAATTTTCCAGAAAAAGTGGTCCACCTCCAGAGGTGGTCCTCTTTGACCGGTCGGTCCGGTCTGACCGAAACTTGCCATCCCATTTTCAACAATTCTTGTTTCCAGACCCACTTCACTGGGGAGTAATCGAAATTTTGGCCCGAAACGGAAATAGAACACTTCAGTCCTGTTGGAAATGTTGTATCTACCAGACAATGTCGTTCCATTTTCCCTTGGTTAGTTCCACTGGTCTCTGACCAGTCGTTCTGGCATAAGGAAAGCACCCAATCAAACAATCATCTGCATCTTACAGAGTTGAAGGACTGTATTTACAGCTTTCAGTTTGAGTTTTATGGGGTTTATTTCAAGTTGATATACATGTTGCTTGGAATTATCAGCCAGCCAGGATTTTCCCCGAATTTAAACATTCCTTGCTTCATTTGCCAGAAGAGTCCTGACTGGTTCCCGTTATTCAGCTTTCTAGAATTATCAACCATTACTGTGTTTTTTGTTTCTGTAGTTCATGTCAGTTTAGTTTAATCTGTAGTTCCCACAGTTGAATGTGTGCGAATTGCTTCATGGTTATGACATTGATCTGATGATGTCACGTCATTCTAAACTCTCTAAATGATGTTTGTTCTCTGACGATCACCAGAAAAAAATTCTTGAAATCCTTGTCATTTAGCTGCAAAATTTTCAGTGTTTTCTCCTGCTTATCCTTTTAGGCAGAAAATCTAAAATGATCTAATTCACGAGATTTTCCATGCACAAAAAACTACGTTTTGTGTATTTAAATTTAATTAAATTGATAATTTAATTAGTAGAATGTTTACGTGGGATGTTGGCATGATTTCTGACATGAATGTATAATTGTTTGTCAATCTTGAGTTTTTAATAAACTGAAACAACTTATGTACACGAATAAACTAGCCCAACATCTGTTTCTCTTCAACAATTTAAATATTCTTCTACATTCATTCTATGATTTTTATAATAAAAAAAGAAACTGTTTTCCAGACTTATGGAGGAATATTTCTTTTCAAATGCTGGATTACTTTTCCTAGACCATGTCTATCCTGGTCTCCCTGGTCTCCCCCATCATTCTTTGAGCTGCCTGATACCTCGCCCCTTCAGTGATGCTCTCTACCATGCAACCCAATCCTGCTCCTGATAACCCAATGAACAACAAAAACAGCAGGACACAACAACTAGTACAGCATCTAAAAAACAACTGCCAACTAACCAAACGGAACTGCTTGTTCAATAATGAGAGCAGCACATGAATACAAAAGTCACACTTATAGACTACACACTTAAGTGTGACTTTTGTAGCAAGTGCTGCTCTCTTACTAGACACCCCTGTTGCTAATACAAACACCTCATTATTGACCCACCCTTCCCCATAAAGGACAACCCTGTATTATTCACACACCAGTACTACATGCCAGCCAACTCACTGTAGTTATAGGAACTCAAGTGCACTACTACAGACAATGTGTTTCCAAAGACAAGAATCTACATGTAAGTCTCCACAAAATACAAACTAACAAAATATGAGATAGAAACTGCAAAGCACAGGATACAAAACAAACCTGACAGGCCCAGTTCTTTTGCCGTCATTTTTGCTGTTACATGGGTCACGTTGTTGACCAGTCCACGAAAGTCATCAGATGGAATGATAGACAGATCAATTTGTGGAATAATAACTGCTGCAAACCCAGCTGGAGTAGGACCAGTTATATTGGTCGTGTTTGCAATGGTGGAATTTTGTAAGAAGCTTTGATTTCCAAAGATGCAAAACTCAGAAGAACCCAAATGATCAAGAAGAGAATGCCACTCCTAAGAAACAATTTAAATAAATGTTGACACAAAACACTGCTAGCATTACCTACAGTGATACAGAGAAGTACATTTAGCTTGCTAAAAGTATAGAACTACAAACTAAGAAAACTATTTGAGTCTTGACAAAGGTCAACCCACAACCTTGTACGTGTCCGTCAGACACTCTAACCATGAGATGCAAGAACATTCATGGCAAGCTACAGAGTACATGTACTATCAATCTCACACGTACGTGGAAAAGAGATCTTTTTTTCAGCCCGCTTCACATACTATTGATATTTTACTCTGCAGTTTGAAAAAAATGATCACATGATCACAAGTTTGTTGAGGGCAAGCTGACCTCAAGATCTGTAACGTTCAACATGTAATGAATGAATTTCAACTCGCAATCATAATAAATATCCTCAAATAATGCCCTTCCTGAAATAAAGGATCAATATTATCTTCAAGAAAAGTCTTTTCTGGGGACATGACAGGTGGCAGCAAGTAAAAATTCATTTGCCAAAAGGCTGACACAATCTTGAGTGAACAACTTTGCCAATGACCTTTTTTTTTTTCGTGCTGCGGAGTGAAATCAACAGTCCCTGAAGCAGGCTAAAAAAATCCCTTATCACGCACATCTGAGATCAATAGTAGGACTACATTCAGGGATAACAGTTGACAGTACAATGGAACCTCCCTCCCCCCTCCCTTATAACTACCACATCTATGATACCACTTCATGAATACAACCAATATTTCTTGGCCCAGAGAATAGCCTATGAAATTGTTTTCTTATCTAGAAACTCCATAAATTCAACCACATTCTAAACTTTGTTGGTAGTTATTTTAAGAGCGTGTTCCACTGTAACTATTGATCTAATAAACTTGTCACCCTTACAACAACAACAAAAATGATCAAAGACAAAATTCTTAAGAATGCCACTTACCTCTTGACAGACTCTAGACACAGCTTCCCTACGTTTTTATTACTATTATTATTATTATTATTATTTTAATACGTTTTCCCATTTCAAATTTGGGCAACTTTAATCACAACTTTTCGGGCAAAATTACTTTTTAACTTTATCAGAGCAGTGGTATGTGAGTTAAGAAAATTCACGCAAAGAATTTCTGAACGATCTAAAACGAAAATAAATACAGAAGAAACCAAGAAGTTTACTTAGGGGCTGATTACATGAGGCGGGCTGGCCTGCTTAGCCGGGCTGGCTCAGTTTGCCGGGATCTCGGCACGTCTGTGAAACACACTAAAAATTAACTTCGCAATTACATGGAAAAATTTGAGCCCGGTTAGCTGGGATGCCAGGATCCCGGCTAGCCAAGATGAAAATTTACCATGTAATCGTGATTGCCGGGTCAACACTTTCTTGCTGGCACGCCTCATGTAATACCGGGCTAAACAGCCATCTCGGCAGACAGAGCCAGTCCTTCTACCGAGCCAGCCCGGCTCATGTAATCGGCCCCTTAAGCTTGTTTGTTTTTGTGGTAATATTTCGAGCATGTGGTGTATCCATCCAGTCAAGCGGTTTATAAAACGTTCTTTCAAAGTAGTTCACAGAATTTACAGAACAAAACAAGGAGCAACTACAGGATACAGGGCCATTTTTGAAGGCAATTAGATTTGGTGGCTCGTTTGGCTCGGCAGTGGATGAAAAGAACGAGGAATGAATAAGCTAGCTAAGCTTATTATTGTTTTAGCTAGCTTATTTGTATATTACCAAGGAGAAAACGAGCCAGCTCCTTTGAAGATGTGCGTAAGTGGCCCTGTATTCTGTAGTTTACCCAAAACAAAGCAACAGTTGTCTACAAACCTTGTACTGGATGTCATCTGCATCGTTAAACCAGCCGTACACCTGAACGAAGTAACCTAGTGAAAACAACCCGATTGCGAAAGCAGCTAGACACACGGTAAACACAAAACACGGCGGGCGTGAGGCGGCGAAGCCGAATAAGTTCTTGCAGCACTTGCAGTCGACCATTTTCCCCAGATTCACCGTCGTTTCGTCTTCTCTTAAAGACAAAACTTCAAAGAGAACAATAAAATTAGCAGGTGTTGTTTTGAGAAACGAAGTTTAGTACACGTAGCCCTATCACAGAGCAACGTGTATAACAAGGAATCGAGACTCGCCAGGTCTTAAACTACCTTGAATGCGCGAAACAAACTCCAGAAACACTACGTACCTCTTACACCGTTGCAGAAGATAGAACTGGAACGATTCCTAGCGACTCCTGCATCCGAGAAAACTGACTTTGTAGCGAGAGATTATGGATTCACCTATCATTAACACAACCACTGGGCGCCATGTTTTTAATGAGCTTGGGATCCACGCCTGCAAGGCAATTACGTGGCTCCCAGCAGTCTCCGATTTTTTGCGAGGGGAGGGGAGGGGCGGTATTACATAAGCCCACGTTGAAAAGCATTTCCAGTGATGTGGGATACGCTTGTAAAACTGCACATAAGGCGAAATTAAATAGCAGAAAATAATCAGAGTCTCTTTGAAATCACTATTCCTTACAATAGAAATGAAGTAAACCATAAGCTCGTTACCCAACTCCCACACTATAAGCCTCTGTCGTCACGGCGTTTTTACAGATTATCTTTTGACAGGTTTACCTGATTGCTATTTCCTGCGAAAAATTTAACGTTCGGTGCGCATGAGTCTGCATCGGCTCCAAAAATAGCGGCCATAGATACGTGAAGAGGAGAAGACAACAAAAACGGGACTGGGTCAGTTTTCGTCCCGTTCAGGCCGAAAAGGACAAAAGCAATCTATAACAAAAAGGTTCAGTAAAGGCTGCAGTATTACTGTGATGAAAAAGGCATAGACACGAGGAGTCAGACAAGTTCGCAACCTTCCCAAATGGGGGATTGCAACCCCCACAACCCTCCCTCTGGATCCGCCTCTGAAGTCATTACAAATGTGTAATCAGTTTGGGAGAAACAATCCAACTGGCTACCCCAAAATTGTGCTATTGTATCGGGTTTCAACAATACACTGACCCCCTTTATAAAATTCAGAGGATAAATCAACAATTGTCCAGTTTCAGTTTTTTAAACCTAGGAATAATCTTCCAATGAGAACTATGTATCATCTACGTTTTGATACTGTATAATATTTAATGAATAGTTAAAAATAGCCTTGAATAGAGTGTTGTCCATTGAATGGTTTCACTGTTATTCCAACTTTCTCGTTTGTCTTGTTGACAGACGTGAAAATTTTCAAAATACTTTTTTGCTCCGTTTGGTTCTCGTGTATTAGCAGGCTTTAAACGCCAAATAACAACAAGAAAGGTCGTCCGCTGGTAATTTATGAAATCTTGAGAAATCGATAATATCGATTTGACACACCCAAAAGATTTATCGATTTTCACGTATTTCTTTCGGTACTCATTTTTATCGATTGATTACGTCGGGGTATGTCATTGGCTATCACCCACCTATGATAGACCTTATTTGGATTCTTGTCCCATCATCTGCTCTTAATTTTTCACATCACAAGGAACGCTTGCTTAATGACCAAAAAAGGGAGGAGAACCATTGAGTATAGTCCAGTTGGCGTTTACGTAGTCGCTCGTATTACGACTTCGTCGGTCATCAATTCCGCATCTTGGCTTAATACTCCAGGCTCTCAGCTTGCTCTTGATTGATTAATTTTCAAAACTGAGATTTGACAAACGCACAAATTGTGGCGGCAGCTTACCTCATTTTGGAGAAGCATCACAATCGGGGAAAAAAATAAATATAAAATAACACTTACAAAGCGAGATAGTCTTTCTTACATAGGGTATTGGTTAAAAACTTAAAGGTGTTACTGCATCACCAATTCGTACGTTCCTTAGAAAAGTATGCCTGTTCCAGCTCAATAGTCTAGTCCCGAATATGATGAAATACCTCATGTAATAGCATATTATATATTTTTTTTCCACTTGCAACCCCCCCCCCCCCCTTGTAAAAATGCTGGATCCACCCCTGGACTTGTGGTCTAGGATCTTCCATTATAAATCGTGAACATTCTAAAGCCATTCGTTTTGGCGGTCACTCACATGCACGACTACAGACACTAAAGTATTAGCCGAATTTCTTTCCTGAAAGAACTAAATATTCAACCAGAAAGGGTGTGGACGCGCTGATACTGGCTACCACTGACCAGCCAGGTACAAGGTGGAAAAAAAGGCGAGCTTTATAAAACATTAATTTAACACATTCGTTCAATTCTGTGCCTTCTTTACTTAAATTGTTGATTATTTCAGTTATGAATATATGAATTCATCCATTCCGTCACTGTTCAGTAGTCACCTTTGGTCACTATTCTTTAACCGCATGCCATTCCGCGAAAAAAATATTATGCTAAACTTTGCTGAATCATTAATCAGTTGAATAACTTTTTTCACCTCTATTGTAAAATAAAACTCCATTGTCATTGCTCCAATGAAAAGATAAATTAGGCTGGCAAGCGGGAACGCCGGCACAAGATATGTAAAGCATTATCTAATACATTTAAATTATGCGGGTTTCGGTCTTGACAAGTTATTCCCTCAACTGCTTCAGTTCGCCACTCGAAGATACTGAACGTTGGTCGGTTTCAAAGACAACTAAATCCACTGAACGCGTTTTATCTTCGGTGACTGGAGTTGACCGGCTCCACAGAGAATTTCGGATTACTTCTCAGCGAACGGTTAGTAGTTTTTGTTATCCAGCTTTTGTGTTTTTTTTTTCTGCCAAGTTAGCTATAGTATGCATTGAACATAAACAGTTTTCTTAGAAAATGATGCCTGCCACTTGCAAGTATCGTTTATTCTAGCGGTGCATGGGCAATTCATCTCAGAAGACAGTGAACGCAAATGCCTTCCAGTGGCTAGGTCAATTAAAACAGATCAAAGCTAAAATCAGTTCAGAAGTTACATCATGATTCGTAAATCACACCTGAACTCACTTATTCTTGTCGTTTCTTAACAGTTTTCACTGAGCTTAGAAGCAGTTGCATTTATGGCGTTCTCCGAGTCAACCAGTCCAATCAAGACGATTTACGCCACGTTCTTACTGCGGTCTTCAGTTTACTTCAGTTAACGAAAAATAAAACATTCTGGAAACATGCAGCCAGAGGGCTGCATCGCGTCTCTCCATTTGTCTTCAAGAATTGCCATCAGTGTGATGCACATCAGCAGGTTTTCCTTGGGAAGATTCTTATGCTAAAAACTTGTTTGAGTTTGTTTTTTTGAGCAAAGATCATTTCGCTAATGGATAGGCTTGGAGTGTTTTATTTTGCTCCTGCGAACAATAATTAAGTTTTCTTGCATCGTTGGGAACAACGTGAAAAAAAGGACAGCAACCTGTTCGTGTGCTTCACACTTGACATCTCATCGACGTGGTTATAAAGGACATTTTGTAAGTTTCACCGTAGACTACGAGCAGTCCATTCAGGAACGTTCAACGGATCTGTCACAAGGTCCCTTCCACGGTGAATTCACCCAGGCTGGGAAATGTTTGTTTTTGAAAGTTTGTGTAGCCTTTCTCTTTGTTGATAATAGCCAACTTAAAACTTGCTGGGAAAGATTGTTTGATACATATCATCCCTACTCCACTGCTTGAAGCCTCCCATCGAACTAAGGGAAGGGTTGGGGCTCAACCCCCGAGTAAAAAATGCGTTTGCATGTTTTTTTCGCCTGATTATCTTTAAGCAGAAAATAGCTTGAGGTTGGTGTGTTTGTGCACCTAAATTTTGACTTTTATTTATTTAAAAGTCAAAATTTAGGTGTACACGTACACCAACCTCAAGCTATTCTTCGCTTAAAGATAATCGGGCTTTCTCAAACGACCATTCCTGAGCAAAAGGAAAGACTGCTCGAAGACTACGGTAGCTTTACAATGTAGAGATCCAATATAAATATGGACCAATATTGGCCTATGTTGACCCCCATGGACCAATATTGGCCTATGTTGACCCCCATGGACCAATATTGGCCTATGTTGACCCCCATGGACCAATATTGGCCTATGTTGACCCCCATGGACCAATATTGGCCTATGTTGACCCCCATGGACCAATATTGGCCCATGTTGACCCCCATGGACCAATATTGGCCCATGTTGACCCCCATGGACCAATATTGGCCCATGTTGACCCCCATGGACCAATATTGGCCCATGTTGACCCCCATGGACCAATATTGGCCCATGTTGACCCCCATGGACCAATATTGGCCCATGTTGACCCCCATGGACCAATATTGGCCCATGTTGACCCCCATGGACCAATATTGGCCTATGTTGACCCCATGGACCAATATTGGCCTATGTTGACCCCCATGGACCCATAGTCGTCTTTATGGACCAATAATGGTCCATGGGGGTCAATATAAGCAAATATTGGTCCATGGGAGTGAACATAGGCCAATATTGGTCCATAGAAATCAATATAGGGTAATATTGGTTCATAGTCGTCTTTATAGGCCAATATTGGTTCATAAGGGTCAGTGTAGGCCAATATTAGTCCATAGGGGTTCATATAGGGCAATATTGGTCCATAAGGGTCAACATAGGCCGATATTGGTGCATAGGAGTCAAAATAGGCAATATTGGTCCACATGAATTAATACAGGTCTGTACTGGTCCATATTTAATCTTTGCATTGGAAAATCTACCGTAGTCTGCGAGCAGTCTTTCCTTTTACTTAGGAATGGTCGGGTGAGAAAAACAAGCAAACGTGCGCGAAAGTCGGTTGCGTTTGCATGTTTTTTTATTACCCGATTTTATTTTTTTCTCAGCGCGTGAGCGGGCAAGATGAACCAAATCCTGCAATCTGATTGGTTCCGGGAGCGGGCGGAATTTTCCGATCTTGACCGCGATCAACGGAACGGCAATAACAAAAAATTTGTAATGGGTTTTTAAAACCTTTAAAATCTTTAAAACGTTCTCCGAAACTTAGAATTCTGAAATTTTTTGTACATTGTCGTTAAAAACTTTCTTTCCAAAATCTCTTGTTAAAATACCGAAGGTTGTACAATGTAAATCGCCTCTTCCCATTTGAGTAAATCGAGCAGGAGTTAGCTACATGTATCGAAATTTGGGAAAATAAAGGGGTTTCTTTTAGTTATATTGCTTCCTGTGATTTCTGAGTTTTAACAGAGTAAAAAAGCGTATTTTGCTGCTCTGGTGTCACAAACGGCTTCGTTTCATGGTTCATTTTACGCGCGCTTGCAAAACGTTGCTTTCCGAAAACAACAAGACATGTTTAACTTTTGAAAAACAACAAGAAAAAATAAAAATATTATTTGCCGGCCTTGGTCGGTCCGTATTGAGAAAAACTGTGCCCTCGGTCTTGAGCACGGCCCTCGGCCTGCGGCCTCGGGCCGTACTCAAGACCTCTGGCACAGTTTTTCTCAATACGGACCTCCCGGCCGGCAAATAATATATATATCTTTAAGCAGAAAATAGCTTGAGGTTGGTGTACTTGTTTTGGCTTTTAAACAAATAAAAGTCAAAATTTAGGTGTACAATCTCATAAACCTCAGGCTATTTACTGCTTAAAGATAATCGGCGAAAAAAACCGTGCAAACGCAGCTTTCAATCGGGGCTTTAACCCCAACCCTTCCCTTAGTTCGATGGGAGGCTTCAAGCAGTGGAGTAGGGATGATATGTATCAAACAACCTTTCCCAGCAAGTTTTAAGTTGGTAATTATCAACAAAGAGAAAGGCTAGACAAACTTTCAAAAACAAACATTTCCCAGCCTGGGTGAAATTCACCTTGGAAGAGACATTGTGACAGATCCGTTGAACGCTCCTGAATGGACTGCTAGTAGTCTACGGTGAAACTTGCAAAATGTCCTTTTTAACCACGTCGATGACATGTCAAGTGTGAAGCACACGAACAGGTTGCTGTCCTTTTTTTCATGATGTTTCCCACGATGCAAGAAACTTAATTATTGTTCGCAGGAGCAAAATAAAACACTCCAAGCCAATCCGTTAATTATAACGAAATGATCTTTTCTCAAAAAACATTTAAACAAGTTTTTAGCACAAGAATCTTCCCAAGGAAAACCTGCTGATGTGCATCACACTGATGGCAATTCTTGAAGACAAATGAAGAGACGCGATGCAGCCCTCTGACTGCATATTTCCAGGATGTGTTATTTTTCGTTAACTGAAGTAAACTGAAGACCGCAGCAAGAACGTGGCGTAAATCGTCTTGATTGGACTGGCTGACTCGGAGAACGCCATAAATGCAACTGCTTCTCGGCTCAGTGAAAACTGTTAAGAAACGTCAAGAATAAGTGAGTTCAGGTGTGATTTACGAATCATGATGTAACTTCTGAACTGATTTTAGCTTTGATCTGTTTTAATTGACCTAGCCACAGGAAGGCATTTGCGTTCACTGTCTTTTGAGATGAATTGCCCATGCACCGCTAGAATAAACGATACTTGCAAGAGCGGGCATTATTTTCTAAGAAAACTGTTTATGTTCAATGCATACTATAGCTAACTTGGCAGAAAAAAAAAACACAAAAGCTGGATAACAAAAACTACTAACCGTTCACTGAGAAGTAATCCGAAATTCTCTGTGGAGCCGGTCAGCTCCAGTCACCGAAGATAAAACGCGTTCAGTGGATTCAATTGTCTTTGAAACCGACTAACGTTCACTTTTCTTCGACTGGCGAACTGAAGCAGTTGACGGAATAACTTGTCACGACCGAAACCTGCATAATTTAGATGTATTAGATGATGCTCTACATATCTTGTGCCGGCATTCCCGCTCGCCGGGCTAATTTCTCTTTTCACTGGAGCAAGGACAATGGAGTTTTATCTTACAATAGAGGTGAAAAAAGTTATTCAACTGATTAATGATTCAGCAAACTTTGGCATAAGATTTTTTTGCGTGGAATGGCATGCGGTAAAAGAATAGTGACCAAAGGTGACTACTGAACAGTGACAGAATGAATGAATTGATATTCATAACTGACATAATCAACAATTTGATTTGTTTGTGTTTGCCGTTTTGATACAAATATGGGTCATTGTGACTTACCGTATTTCCTCAAATAAGTACCCGGGCGCTTATTGGAAGGAGGGCGCTTAATCGAGGGGGGCGCTTATTAAGTTTTCCTTTTTAACGAAATGTAACTTTATTTTGGCTAAATCTTTAATAGAAAAAAACTACAACATTATCCACGTTTGCGTAACTTACAAAGTGAAGCATGTGCATGGCGCTGACAGTTTAAAGCTTGTTGGTGACGTTCCGATTGAGCTACCTTTCGTTACCAACTGCTTTCTTCAAACGCATTCCGATAACTTTATTATCGTAGAAATTACTGGTCTTCGAAGACTAAAGATTGGTCTAGCTTTTCCTGGGAAGTTTACGGCATTTACCAAGAGCGCGGCAAATTAAATTAAAAGAACAGATATCGCACATAAAAGAACTCCGCAAGCACATGGAGATAGAAATGATTGGAAGTGACTTACGGAAAAGAAACTATTCCCCTGTACTGATGCCGCTGTAGTTGAGGCTTAAAAAGTTATAAATAAAGTGGCAATAGAAACAGGTTTTCCTTGTATCCCTATTATTTAAGAAAGTGAGGGGGGAGGGGAGAGGTGCGCTTATTCGAGAGGGGCGCTTGTTTGATATTGTGGCCTAGGGGGTGGGCGCTCATTCAGGGAAGGGCGCGCCCGTTGCATTTATTTCCCTTTGTTTTGTTCATTTTGCTGGTGTTTTAGCCATTTAGCAGATGTGATGGCAAAAGTTTGACGTAAAATTTTGAGCAGAAAGAGTAAATTTTTATTGAGAAGTTGCGGTCCGTGTAAAGGCCGCATTTTCTTCCATTTTGCTACGGAAAATTCTTCCTCTTCTGCTGTATGACGTACCTTGACGTACAGTGGTCAGATTCATCCGATGACTTGCAAGATCTCATCCCACTGCGACGGCTGACTATTAAAAGCACCTTTGGATCAGTCAGAAGCCGCTGGTTCTTCATGGGGCGGAATCGTTAAGACAATTCATACAAAGAACCTGACGCGCACTTTATGACGACATCGCCAACATGTATAGGCAGTAAATCAGGGTTCGACGCACCTTGGAAGTCATTTTTAAAATTTACGTGAAAATCAATATTTCAAATTAAGGCCTTTTATGTCCTTGAAAAAAACTCCTTGGAAATTGCTACTTTTCACTTTCCATACAGGATTTGAAGGAGTTAACTTTTGCCTGCATGCAAAATGTGGCCAAAACGTGGCTTAAACGGAACAAATATTTGCCAATGTTTTTGTCAAGAGAGCACCGTCTTATGGTCTTGCGAAACGGAACTTCTGTTCAAGGAAATCCTCATGCAGTTGAAAGGTCTTGATTTTTGGTTGAAGCTTTCATTTTAAACTGATTACATGAAAGGCTTTTCATTGGACACAAAATACTTCTGTCCATGAGGTCTTTTAATCTTTTCATACAAAAGTGGTTACAACATGCCACAAAAGGAAACTAACTGACATAAAACAAGGGGAAACGTAAATTACTCAATTAGACACTATAAAGACGTGACATTGTGGCGGAGGATTTTAGGCATTCGCCTTTATGCATGTTTAGGTCAGACTAAGCTAATTTCAGCATTAGGTCTCACTAAACCTTCACTTCACTTCACTAAACCTACGAAGTTCAGTTCTAATCAACAAATTTCCAAAATATACCCTGAGTTCAAGAGGGATTTCTCATGCTCGTGCCCACGCATATTTTCTCATATTTCTTATCATTTTCTCATATATTAATATCTCATATTTTCTCTCGCGTCTTGCACCGCTCGCCGATCTGCCGCACGAAGGTTCGCGAGAGAAGTTGAAAGAATACTCGCACAAAAACAGCGTCCAGTTGCTGAATGCCTGCGCAAAGAATTATTATTATACAGACGAGGTTTTAATAGTGGTGAATTGTAAACTGGTGACGTAACACGCATAAAGCCTTTTTTGACACGAGGTAGGCTCGAGCGGGACTGTGTCAAGTCTCGTTTTGTTCAGACACAGGGTAACGAAAGTGTATTATGTGAGTTTGCATGGACTTGAAAATATGATCGAAGATAATCTCCAGTTTTCACGTTCTTTGTACGTGATAGGGTGATGCTCGACCGTTGAGTAGAAAATCTGCGTTCAAAACAGCCTCCAGAAACTCGGAGAAGCACCAAAAACACAAAACGCACGCAACAGGTAAAGTTTTTCACATGGTTTTTGAACGGAACCTGGTGATTGCATTGATTTTTGATCGAATTTTAGGTCTATCCAAACTCTTATTAATAGTACGCTTTGGATACTGCCTGCAAGTGCCGTTCAGATGGAAACTAGAAACAGTACGCACCAGCGAGACATCCATGTAGTCCAGAGGTAAGATGGACTCTATTTGATAATGGCAAATGTTAATCGGTAGTAAAAAGGCTTATTTCAAAAGAATTGTACATGTGTACATAGTATCAGCTTTCCACGTAATTTTCTTTTGTGTTTGTGCAAACGATTTCCCCAGTCTGTAAGACAACAGTGAATTTCGTTGCTTTATGCAATAATATTATACACGAAAACAAAAATATTGAGTTAAAACAGGAAAAAATATTTTTAAGGACCATACGAATTAAAACTGATATCGAAGGAGAGCCCCTGGGTTCCTGTATTGAAATGTTTTCCCCAATCAACGTTGTTTGTAGGGAAGAAGCTGACAATATCATTTTGTTTGTGTTATTCTACATATAATGATTTTATTTGCCGAAACCGCTGCTTTTTCTGAATTGAAACTGATCAATCATCAAAACCTAGAGCTTGGAATACACACTTGAGGAGAGAATAATCTGTTAAATATTCGCTACTGAGAAATGTTTGAACTAGGGAAAGCAATATTAAATATGACTTCTTGTAAGAATAAGGTAAATATTGCTGATAACGGATTTACGGTACTGCATGTTTAGACTATATTTGCACAAACGATTATATGGCAAATTAATAACAAAATATACGCAAAGATATAGATATGTTCACTACTACAAAGTTCACTGTTCGTCGCGTCTATTTAGGTCATTAGGTGGATCGAAGGGCCATTCCTTTAGGTCATTAGTATAAGGGGGTATAAGGGTTCTTCCTTTCGTCTCAGAAAAGCTTCTCTTAATATGCGGTGGGAGGTGATAAATGAAGGCAGAAATTTTGGAGGGTACGAGCATTATTTTCCTGATAAGGGGTTCCGGAATTATCAATAAATAAGGGAAAAGACGAAGTACCTCAGTTTAGTTTTATCATATTACGTTGAGAGGTTCTTTGCATTTAGAGGATTTGTTTAGTAGTACGTTTTCAGGCACTTTTGAGCATTTTGACGAGCAATATTGTAGCGTACAGTTAACAGTGCAATCTACTCTGAGGCGTGAGCATGCATGTGTGTGTGTTTTCCGATTAAGGTTATTCCATCGAAATAGAAGGATATTTAAATTTTCTAAGACTTGGTCCAATTGGTTACTGTGTTTTGAACATTTTAAATATGCCATAAAAAATAGGGGTCACCGCGCTCGTTTTTGCACAACATGGATAGCTATTAATAGCAACTATACTGAATCGCAATGTTGACCAATGTTTTCCTGAGAAACTCAAGTACTCAGAAATGAGAACTACAATTCCTTCAAACTGTCATTGCTTGCATTTAAATAGTGGAGCAGTTCAACAAAATAGACCTTTATATTGCACTGTATACAGGAATTAAGATTATGAAACAAATTAAATAATTTGCTGCCTGCACATATACCCAGCTGTACCTAAAGACGTGTTCTTTTCAGCCTTAAAATAAAAGTGAAGGAGCAGAATTTTTAACTTTTCTTAAAATGGCGATATATTGTACTCGACCGTATGCGATTTAAATTTATGTATTAAAAATGGGCGTCACCGTCCTCTTTTAAGAGAAACCGGCCATTCATTTCTCAGAACAGCTCACAGTTTTCATAGCCGGAAAACCTACAAAGTTCCGAGGGTGCGCGCCCGTGCTCGCACTAATCACGCAAAAAATGATGTGCGGAAGGGATTTTAAAATCCGTGTTTTCCATTTCATTTGACACTTTCTTTCTCTTTTCTTTTTCTTTATTTATGCTTATTTTTTATTTTAGAACAAAAATTGTGAAAATCAATAGTGTTAGGCCTCATTTGAACCTTTGAACTTTCACGTTTTTGAAAATGCTATTGAAGGACAACATTCAAAGATTAAAGAAAGAAGATATTCTAACCTGAAGAGAGTATCATGTTAATATGCACGCGATTCTAGTGTTTCTAGCACTGGATAGCTTGTTTAAAAATTTTATTAGAGTACTTCGTTGACAGATGATATGCATTAAAGTGGAGGCGGCGGATATGTTTGCCAAACATTGTTTTGTGGTTAAGGTTCACATCAACGAACGTCTACAATGATCTACAGAGCAAAAGGGGAATCTGGCGATTTACATCCTTTTTCACTTCACAATATTTTCTCCTCGTTCGCCATCAGTTCTTTTGTTCCTCACAGGTTAGACAAGAAAAAATAATAAGGAATGAAAGAATAGCATTAAGTTCTCAGGTGTAGTAGGAAACTGTACATGGTTTTGTGGATTCCGGCCGCCGAGAATTTCCGATCGTTTGTCATCTGCCGTGCTACAAAAAGTTCAAAAAGAGAACATTTTGTATTCGCCGGGAAACAAGAACTTAAATAGAAAGAGTTATTCGCTTGATTTCTCTCGCGCGTGGCTGTCATGAAGGGGTTCATGTAGACAAACACGTTTCGAAATCTTGGCCTTTCAATTCAAGCTAATTGTGTAACAAGAAATTTGAGATCCACAGGGTAATTTCATTTATCACGCAACCTTTTGCCCTTGTCGCTACAGATGTCCGTTGTTAGCCAAACCATCATCGTCCAATATTGACTCCTTCCCAGTTGATCTCGCCACAGGAAAAGAAACCTCAACCCATATTTGGAAATATTAAAAGTACGGACCAATATTAGAGCTGAGGAAATTTACATTTCTGAAAAGTTGGGTGGGTTTGTGTACACGTGGGATCGAGGCTGAGCCACATGGCCTTGGCGCCTGTCCACGTGGGTCACGAACTGTGACGTATTTTGTATCGGGGACATCCGATTGGATTACGCTGATTCATCTGTCAATCACAGCCCCAAATTTCTACGTTCCAGCACTTTGAGATCTTTTGTTCGGTCGTGTTGTTGTTAGTTGTGAGTGCACATGGAGTGATCGTGGGCTAGTCGGGTGGGATACGCTTTAGTCCGCCGTAGATCGTTGGGAGAAATCGCCGATTCTTCGTTCTTCGCATTATGAGTTTGGGCACGCTGCTAGAAGCCGCTAAGTTTTTGGAATCATCCTCTAGAGGAACAACTAAAGATGATTCTGCGATCGCACGTGGTACGCTCGAGTAGCCATGTGCAAATATTCAGTTGGTGTGCGAAGGCGCTCGGCTGTTTTGAAATTGTGTCCGTGATCACGACATCTCTTTCCTAATATTTTACCTCCTTTTTCTTCCCGTGTTTTAGTTCATAACTCTTCAAATGCACACATGGAGAGAAGACGGGCAATTTCGGAGTGCGATACCCTCGAGAGACGACGTAGGCCAGGAGGGTA
The DNA here is from genome assembly GCA_964017195.1 of Siderastrea radians. Classification (NCBI taxonomy): domain Eukaryota; kingdom Metazoa; phylum Cnidaria; class Anthozoa; order Scleractinia; family Rhizangiidae; genus Siderastrea; species Siderastrea radians. Next base: position 12,513,430 of record OZ024897.1, on the reverse strand, counting down.
AGTTCTGTGTTGTTGTCGTTCGCGGTTCAGAGCGGTTGTTTGTTCTTGTCGGACAGGAGGCAAATTTGTTCACCATGTCTGTTTTGTAACACAGGGCGGGGACGAGGGAGACGCACAACAAACTAGAGAAGAACAGGTCAGTGTGATTGTAAGCTGTACTTGATCGATTTCCCGTACAATAAATTTCCTGAAATATACATGCACGCTAAGCATATTCTCGAACATGGCCGTTCTGTTGGGTCGTCTGTAGCATCGGTGAAAAACTTGACCCCATAGACAGCTCAATCCTGTGTTTTCAATCCCACGCTTGGCGTAAAAAATTCAAAATGTATTTTTCAGGGATCTGTTCAAGTTGTTAGAAAAGGTGATCTTGTGTAAACTCGGGAAATTATGTACATTACGTACGGATATCGGATCGGGAGCGCGAACGGTCGAGTGAACAGTAGAATTTATGATTGCTTATTTGTATTTGCACATCCAGACGCGCGCACTTGAAAGAATGCTTCGATGTCCTGAAGAGAGAAGTTCCTTCCCTGGAAGACAAGAAAACATCGAACCTGAACATTTTGCGAAGCGCTCTGAAACACATCCAGGTGAGCATGAATGTTTTTTTTTTTGGTCGAGCGTTGACAGTGAAAGCACTGGTCTGTTTGAAGGTGTCGGCGATAATTGTTTGGGCTAATTTGAATTTGAAAAGGCTATTATGCCGAATGTGAACAAGTTTAGGCATAACGCGGATTTTCAGATCGGACAAATGTTCTGCTCTTGTGTCGATCTTTACGCCCTCTTGATAGGGGGACAAATTTTGTTTTCGACGGGATCGAGTATCACAATGCTTTTGATCGTTCGTTCGAAATTTTTCAGATTAGCTGTTCATAACTGCTCTTTCTTCAGGCTTGTATACATATGCGTGCTGTTAACGGTAGCTAGTTCAACCTTATACCCACACAGTGGAATGTTCGGTGTCGAGGGTGACCAGAAGATTTAATTTAATTGCCGATAGTTGGCCATGTTTTCTCTGAAGGTAAATTTCTCACTTTTTGCGGTCGGTATTGAATTCCGGTCCCGCGCGTGTCACGAGAGAAACGTTTTTCTGTTTTGATTTTCACGGTCGAGTAGTTTTAGCGTAGGTTGGAATGCTTCTGCAGTTGATGACTAAAAAATTCTAGCCATTTGCTTTTTAACCAAACTTTATTGTCTCTCGACAATAACATAGTGCTACAAAAGCCATCTTATTATGTTAATTGAAGCCAATTCAATTCCCAACTTAAAGAGGTTTATTCTTGGTAAAAGTAATGTGATTCCTTGCATCTCTATGTGAAATTCCTTCACATACGTTGTACCTGTACAGACATGGCATGATAATTCCAAAATTTCTCTTTTGTGTCTGAAGGGCCGGGCCTTAGCTTTTGCTTTTGTTTATATACTTCGTCATGTGAGGTATGCTAGATGATGGCCTGATTTGGGGGTTTTGAATAAACAAGGAACTAACTGTTGATTAAGTCACACAGGATAAAGTTAACATAATTTCTGGGTGGCTAGTATCCAATGACACCACACTTCTTCTAGACAAGTTATGAATAGACATTGAACTATGTTTTGATTTCGTCGTGGCCAATAGAAGTAATGGCATAGTTTCGTGAGCGCGTTAATAAACTTGCCAGTCGAAGGGAATTGATGTAATTAAAACAAGTACCCACAGTAACAAAAGATGGAATATTCAGTTTGTCGCGAATATGGGACAAAGAAAAAATTTGAGTCCCCGACCGGAATTGAACCCATGTCCTTCCATACACTGGTACCAACAGTCTTCATGTTTTAAGAGAAGGTTAATCGTGCATTTGGTGAAATCACTAAATTAACTTTTTCAAAAGTGGCCATTTAGCAACTTATTCTTCAAGTTTAGTAACCCTCAATTACAAAGTGTAGGCTAATTAGGCCTAAATTACATGCATACCAAATGATAAAGTACTTTGATGTCTTTTAACTGTGCAAACACTTGAACTGTGAGTGATTGAGGCTCTTTTCGTACTTTTTTGAAGCAGCTATTCACAAGACCTTTAGTGTGATTTGGAGCAATGGTTTGAAACATTTCCGAGGCTTTTTTCCTGAAGCTGCAAACCTAGAGCAGGAAATAACAAAAGTAATTATGACTATAAAATACTGCTATTAGAGCCGAGCTTTCAGTAAGGTTTCTAATTCAATAAACATTGTTTGAATTTCACAGCTAATTATCAATTTTTAATGGTGGCCTTGAGATGAAACATAATCAGTTTTTTATTAGTTTGTGCACAGGCAGAAATCCTTCCAATTTGGTTTTTGCTTAAGGTACCGTGGTGTGTTTGCTTTACTCTTAAAAGTACTGATTTCACTGATTTATCAAGTAATCTTGGACAACGATTTTTTTCCTACCACAAAACCATAAATAACCTTGCGTGTGGACAAGCAACTTGTAAACACGTCTGAAGTAACTCACGTAGTCATGTTACAAGTTAAGCTTTATTATGCCATTTCCTGAGTACATTTCTATATAGCAGTTTACTAAGAGTGTTAATGCTGCTGATTATCTGTTTTAGTGGTTTTGTCCGTTCAACAGAATCGCTATAGACAACCGTAAAACCATGGATTACTTCCAAAAAAGACAAACTAGGTAGATAGAAGTTTGTTGGAATTACGCCGAGAAACACTAAGAATATGCTCAGAGATCACATGAATTGTCGTGATGGTCATTATGGTATAAAAAATGCTTTTGTGACTGGAGTTTTGCCAGGTTTTTCTAAATTTCAAATTGCTGTTGAATTCCATACATTACTGATAAATAAATTTGTGTACTTCAAGAAATAGAATTTTGCTACTTCGTCAAGAAGGTCCTGGTAATAAAATTATTTATAAAAAGTTATTTGTCAATAATTTTATGAAGAAAGAGCCAGCAGAGAAGCAAAAAGCTTGTTTTATTGTCATGGTTCAATTTACCACACATGGTGCTTATTACACCAGAAAGGGTATAATGACATCATCCAGTCAAGAGCTTTAGATTGCAGCGCATGTGAAGTGCCTTATTTAGTATGCAGCACAGGAGATTTGAGCTTTCAGACTCTCAAACTCGTGTTTTGCATAATTTGTAAGCTGCATTCACACACTGCATTCTACAGCTCTTGAGTGAATGACGTCATCGTATCCTTTCTGGTGTAATAATGGCAGGCCATTAAAATGGAAAAATGCAGTATAAATAAACGGTCTTCGATCTTGTCAAAATTAAGGCTTAGACAGGGTTGTCCACAACTTTCCAAGTAGCTGGCAAAAATTTCTAAGTAGCCAGATAATGGTTATTGAGTGCTGAAGGGGATCTCTTCTAGGGGGGGTCTGGGGGCATGCCCCCCTAGGAAAATTTTACATTTTAATTCCCCAGAAACGGAATTTCCTTGATTCTGAGCACAAATTTCCAATAATGTCAGTGCCAAAAATAATCGTAGCTTTTCAATGTTATTTGTATAAACTCATGCCTTCAATGGTTTTCTACATGTAATTCCCAGAACTCAACATAATGAACTAATAATCGTGTATCTCTGTGCCGGGGAAAGGAACAAATAATTTGTCTTTAAAAAATATAAATATATCACAAAAGTAGCCAGCACAAATGACCCAAGTAGCCGGTTAATTCTGCCGGCTGCCGGCTGTTAGGGACAACCCTGCTTGGAGAATGTTTAGTGAGTGTAGTCCTGAGAAGGACTGTCTTGTGGTGGCAACACTGATCGACGCTTCAACAACCTGAGTGGAAGTGAACTGTGAATCATCAGTAGTTGTCATAAGTCTCTGGTCGTTGTCCTGATTGGTTGACGAACTCTTGTTGTTATTGGTTGTCTGTCAGTAAAGCTGTGATGTTATTGGCTGTGAAGACTGTAAAACTTGATCGATAACGATAGCATAGGGCATCCACCAGTAACCGCCATCTCATGTGACTCCTTGCTAATATTTTGGCTCTCTCCCACAAGCATCCCACTCCCATTGGCTTTATTTGGTCTTCTGGGACCGGGGGGAGGGGGAGGGGCTGATTTGGCCCTCACTTCTTAACTCCAAGAATATTCAAGGTTGGAGGGTAGATAGTACGTCCAAAAATGTTTCCTTTGAGGTAAGCAACATAAGCGGATGACATCATATTGGTTACCATCTGTCGAGGTGGTCTGTGAACAATAACAGCAAATAAAGCTCAACGAATAGTATCCATACGGTTTCAGAGTAGTCACTTTCAACCATAGGATTTCTTTACCGAAAGGTAATTCAGATAAATGTCAAGCAATGCAATTTGAAAACTGTTAAAACAAAAGAGTTTTGGCTATATGTGTACAACAGCAGGGAAAAAACAAATATCTTCATAATGGAGAAGTTTGAATCACTTTCATTAGTTGTTTTAATAATAACTGACTTTGAAATCAAAGAGCACAAGAAAACGTTACTGTAGTTAACACCTTTTAACCACACTGTGACACCAACTCTCGATCTTGCAGTAAATTTTCTCAAATAATAAAATTAATCATTTCTTGTGCCCTGTTAGTGGCTGGATTAATTGGGATCCACTGTGGAGCTTTGTCACCGAATGACGAGGAAGTTTCAGAGTGATTGTTTGCAATCCAGGTTTGAGGATGCCCAAAATTTTTGTTTGCAATAAAGCCTTGATAAAATGTCAGCCAAGAAAATGTCACTTAATAGAAAATACCAGCCATTATCAGTTGAGAGTGAGGTGATAATAAACCACAAAAGAATTTGGTTGGTGAAGAGTGAAGTAGATCAAGTTAAATTACAAGAAAAAAATTGCCAAGATGCCCTGCCAAAAGGACCATGGCAGGGCTTATGAAAGCTACTATTCAGTCACCTGGGTATAGCAGCTGAATTTGATTCTGGGCAAGCAAATTTAGTGCTCATTTGCTGGATGGACAAAACAATTAGCTTTAATCCAATCATGAAAAAAAAAAAGATTAAGGCATCTGACCCAGTTAAAAAGTGTTCAGTGCAAGTAGGTAAAAATCACAAGCAGCTTTTGGCTAACTAGAACTTCTTTATGCTGTACATGTTGTAGCTTCCTTAAAGGGGCATAGTCATGCTATTTTAGTTCATTTTAAAAATCAAATATATGTCCTCACATCAATGAATGCCCACAAATAATGGTCTAGTTAATTTGTTACCAAAGACTATATTACTTCACTGAAACTGTTTTCTGTCGTCTGTTGCTACGGATGGCATGGATGGAAATGGATTGCAATTTGAAAAAATTAGGCTAAACTTTTCAAATTCTTTCAGCGTGTTGACATTAAATCGATATTAAATCATCATGGTTTGTTTTCTCTTAATGAAATTAAGTTAATATGTTCCTTTAAATGTTCAAACACAATGTTGGGCATGGATAAAGTTAACTACCGATAATTTTAGCACAGTTTTGACCAGAAATCTGCAAAATCCTCGTGACTATGCCCCTTTAACATTCTGTTGTCATTTTCTTCTTCAGATGCTGAAAAAGCGTGAACGTGACTTTGAAGCTGAGCGGGACCTGCTCAAAATCAGCAACAGTGCCATCAAACAGAAGCTTGTTTTGCTCAAGAACGAGATAGTCATTCAACAGGAACTGTCTAAGAATTCTTCAGAAGACGATGTCAGTTCTAACTCTTCCCTGCCTTCTGGTGAAGCAAATGCCATCAAGCCTTCTGTAAAATCCAGAAGTGTTGAAAGTCAAGCCTCGCCTGTATCTGTGGCAACACAGACATCCTTCACTTCCAGTGAGGAATCTGACGTAGATTGTACTGGTGCTTCTGGTGGGAAGGCTCCCAAAGGTGAGAACGTAGCAGTGTGTAATGGAGAAGTGGATCATGCTGATGAAGTAAAGAAAGAAGTGTGTGTTGATGATGAGGATGAAGATGTGGATGTTGAAGGAGAAATCACTGATGACAACACTGAAGATGTAGATGCTTTAGTCAAGGATGAAGGGACAAAGAATGCCAAGGTAGAGAAGCCTGTTGAGCCCAAAGCATCTTCTGCTAGATCCACTGCCTCCAAAAGAAAGGCTGCTGCTGGCGATGATGGGAATAAATTAGAGGCTAAGAAGTCAAATATCCAATGCTGTGCACGTGTCAGCTGTTAAACAGGATGTGTGAGATGCATGTGGGAGACTTAATGTGGCCAATCTCATTGTAAGGCCTGGTTCTCATATGCCACCAAACTACCTGCGACATAGCTGCTGGTACTGCCTAGGATACTGTTCCGATACATGAGAACATACGCCGCCGGCAACAACAACCACCGCAGGCCTTCACTGCCGACGTGCCTGTGAAGTCGAACTTAAGTCAACTTCGCAGGCTCGCCAGTGTAAAGGCCTGTGATGGTTGTTGTTGCTGACGGCGTACATTCTCATATGTTGGAACAGTATCCCAGGCAGTACTGGCAGCTATGTCGCAGGTAGTTCGGTGGCATATGAGAACCAGGCTTAACCCAGTGACAAATTACTTCATACCATGTATGCAGGTGATCAGTAAGGGAAGTGTTGGGTTAGTTAGTGAAAAATTAGATCTGCAATGCAGGTCATAAGGGTGTAAATTAAAGCTTTAGTAGATGTTTTATTTCTGTGAATATTGAGATTTGACTTGCACAGAAAAATCATTGATACTACTGGAGAGATAACACTGACTTTAAAATTGCAAACCTTGTTACATGAGCAGCTTACACTGGCTGTCACATTTCCATGCCACAGGTGCTTGCTCACGTGTTCTTTCTACCCAGCTATGCCTGAGCAGAAAAAGAGATGGTTTGTAGTCTAATTTGAGGGCTAATATATCTTGTAATTTAGGGCTGGACATCTGGCTAAGTGATTTTAACCCTTTAAGCCCTAACAGTGATGAAAAGGAAATTTCTCTTCATATTATTGCTACTTGTTCAAACATTAAAGCAATGGGAATAAAGAAAGTGATCACCAAGGGCAAGATGTCTTGATATTTAGACAAATTCTCCTTACTAGTTCATTCCATAAGAAATGTTTGGAGAACAGTAAGGTGAATATGCATTTTTATGTCAGGGCTTTAAGGGTTAAATGTTCTTATATTGTGTTTGCTTGGCTGTATGCAAATCGTGCAAACAGAGTTTGATCAAAGAGTATTCAAATATAGCACTTGCTCTCTGTATCATTTCATCATGTAGTGCTGTTTCCTCAGACAAAAAACTTCACATTGTTTCTCTCTCTACCCTACTCGCTCCCCCCCCCCCCAGGTGTATAAATACTATATAGGGTACCAGCAGCAAAATGCAGAAGGTAGCCCTGCATGGAACAACATCCTGTTCAGTAGGAGTAGTGATACTGCTAGTTGCTTCATGTTACAGGGCGTGGATTTAATTAGGGCCGGACATGTGGACCTCTACAGCTCATGTGTGACTCTTCTTGCTATCCAGTAGTATCGATGATTCTTCTCTCTGCGTCAAATGTTAAAGGTTAGATGAACTTTAAGGTGGTAGTTTGTGACCAGGGTATCTTAACCTGCCTCAATATGCTATTGTGTCCAAATATCTTAACTTTGTTGTGTTCATAGATGTCACTTGTCCCAAGTTTGATTGTGGGGAAAAATGAGGTTGGTTCCAGTTTAGTTAACAACAGGTGAAAAGAAGTGTCAAAAAGAATTGTTCTCTGCGTGCTCTTAAAACAGTAGCACAAATTTGTGAGGTTTATTTTCAGATCGTATGTTAATGTCATTGCCTCAATTCACCTCAGTCTAAGAGTATAAACAGCTTTCGTAAAATTTTTAACTGCAATGTAAGTTAAAAGAGCCTTGTTACTTGTATTGTGCTGTTCTTTTTACATAACACGATAATTGCTTTAATTTTGTCTTGTTCTTAACTTATTCTTAACCAAAGTTTTTCCCAAAAAAATTATTGGATTTTTCACAAACTGTACATCGCTTGTCTTCAAATTATGACTAAGGGAAACATATGTTTCAATTTAGTATTTTTTTTCTAGGAATTGTTTTGAAATTTGGCCCAAAGAAAGCTTTCTGCCTTGTATTCATGGAATAGAAGGCCTAGTATATTTGATTGGTTTTTGTCTCTTAAAAAAAGAGAGAGTAGAATAGCTATTGTGATCTATGTATAGCAAATGTAGCCTCTGACCAAACGTTCCTAGCAAAAAAGGAAAAAAAAATCATTGAAATTTGTAGTTTAGAGAAAATAAGTAACACTGCAAATCAAATCCTTTTGTGGACGTACTGTCATCGAGAGCAGAGCGGATGTCTGAGTGACTGGAGAATTCCTAGCAGATGTTCTGACACTACGTGTCTTGTCTTTGACAGACTCCCGTTTGACTCGAGTTTTTATGGTTCAAAAGCAGAAAAAAAAGAGCCTAAATTTCATTTTTCAACTTCAGTAGATCGACTGTTCAAACTCTCTTTTTCTTTGGTGTTGAATGATTCCCCAGCACCGAAGCAATGTACCATTCAGAAGCGTTCATTGGTTGCAGTTAAGAACTTCTTCCAATCCACAATCGCTAACGTCAGAACGTAATAAACAGTACCACAGGAAATGCTGCTCAGTAGCTCTACAAGCCACAACTAGCTTGGACAGAATAATAAACAGTACCGTAGTGAAAATGCTATCTAATGGCTTCAGGATTGCAACCGCAAACTCATAAGCAAGAAACATCTTGTACAACATAAGCCCCACCACAGAAAAGTACTGCTCAGTAGCTTTCAGGTCAGGGACTTCGGAGTCAACGGGCTTGGCATCTACATAAGCCAAGATTTTGAGGGATGAAAGACTAGATCAAACATGTCAGCGAATATGAAATATCCTGGTCGTTGCTCAGGCATCCCTTTTGCAGTGTGTGTCCTCAGAAGGTCATCCGATTTTGCAGACTATGCGTATATATATAAATGGATATGATGTATTTATGTGATAGTATACGTTGTTGTGTACGGTTCTCAAATGAAGTACAGAGTGGAGTAGTTGCTACTGTGTAGCTGTAGCAGGGTCTGTAAACAGGTGGAGTGTTGCGAATAAACAGGCCGTGCCAGTCTGTCCATTTTAGGACAGAATGTAATTGATTGTCTGGTCACTGTAATCTCTTACTCCCCAATCCTCCTGTAATTTCTCAGGTAACCCGCAAACAGATATAAACTAAAACTGTGTCACCTCACAATACACGGGAAATCGGCTTCGTCCTTTCATCGGATAAGGTCAAACACGCCATCAACTTTGACTGCACCTTTGGCCCACATCACCGATGCGTTTAACCCTTTAAGCCCTAACAGTGACGAAAATGAAATTTTTCTTTTCATTGTCACTACTATCATTCAAACATTCCAGTGATGACAATAAAGGAAATGAGCACCGAGGATAAGATGTCTTGATATTTAGACAAATTCTCCTTACTAATTCCATAAGAAATGTATGGAGAAAATTTAGGAGAATATGCATTTTCATCAGTGTCAGGGCTTACAAGGTTAAAGGGGCTGCCTCAAAATTGTACAAAAATTAAAATAAAACTACGTATCTTGTTGCACACCAAATGCTTCTAGAATATCAAGAGGACGACGTCACGTGATTTTCCCGCAGGGAGAACCAACCGTAATCATTACTTAGTAATTTTTTTGCAAAATACAAAGGAAGAGCATCAAAAACAACCTCGTCCCCAGGGCCTTCTCCTCGTTCAAAATGGCGGTCGGAGGAACCCTGGCCGCTGCTGAAATACTCCACGAATCGTGGAGTATTTTGTCACGTGACACATGATGAAAGGACTTTTTCGGAGGTTATTTCCAGCCTCTGGTGGCCCTCTTTGTTTTCTGCAATCGGAAACCGTTATTCAAACAAAACGAAAACATTTCATCGTGTTTGTGTGACGAAATTCTAACGAACTTTTGGAGCCACTTTGGCAGCCTTGGCCAGGGGTTTCTCCGACTGCCATTTTGAACGAGGAGAAGACCCTGGGGACGAGCTTGCTTTAAAAATGGTCTGATGTAAGGGTGCAGTCCATTTTCTATGTCAGCCAAACACCAGAAAACTAGTGGAGTTTGAACAAAACTGAACCATACGTTTTGGGTTCCCTTGATGACAATAACCCTTTTGGCCTTTTAAAGTAATACGAGATGGCGGACGATAGGGTCGTAAACTGGTGCGCCAGTTTGACTTCAAGTTTTGCGCTATCCTTCAAATTTTAGATTTCCCTACTGAACATGTCTCTCAGATTAAACTGAGCGCCGTGAAGTTTAAACGTTAACCATTTATTAATACCACCCTATTTGACCAAACGATTAAAAAAACTAAACTCTGGAGTCAGCTTGTAGATTAATTTTTTGAATTTGTTACTTCATTTCCATCCTTTCTTGAGCCCTTCCCGATTAGCGTGATAGCTACCTGCGGGTTTCCAAGTATTGTAAACTATTATTAGTTATTTCAATAAGGTTGATGTTGTTGCTGTAGCTCATTTAGATTTACGAGGACTTTACGAAGGAGAACGGAAGTCAAGCGGTTAGGGCGTGAGTCTTTTGATCTCGATTCCAGCCCTCTTTCTGCCACCATTCTGGAAAAAGGATAAACGTAGGGGCCAACCATTTAACTTCTGAGGGGGGGGGGGGTTGGGTGATTTTGAAAAAAAATATCCTGCAAGTGCATATGGGTAAGAAAAAATTTCCTGCACAGGACTATTGTCCAAACAAAAATTCACGCAGGTACAGTGGGCTGGAAAAAAATTCTGGCAAGACGTTTCCTGGGTTGACCACAGGTAACCAAAGCGTAATATGAGAGTTTGTATGGAGCTGAAATTCGATCAAAAATAATCGGCGGTTTTCCGCCGAAAATACATTAAAATCAAAATAAAGTTTTAAAAACCTTACCTGTTGTGTGTTTGCTGTGTTTTTATCGCTTTTCCGAGCTTCCGGAGGCCGTTTTGGGCGATTTTCTTCTTAACGCTCGACGCGCCGGCATGTCACGTACTAAAGACAGCTAAAGGTAGGAAAACGGGAATTCAAAATTGCCAACCGACACTCGAGGTCCCGATCAAAATACCCGCTAAAAATCGATTCAATCTAAAGTCAGAGCTTTAAAACCACAACACATTTCAAAAAGGATAAATCTCCTACCTTTCTATGTGATTCAATCGTCAATTAGTTTATCTCTCGAAGTACAGCCCTGCATTAAAAATGAACTAACTTTTCGAAATCGCCGCCATCACAGGCTTGTAAGGAAAAGAGGGTCAAAACTAACGGTCAAGCCTGGGACAAAGCGCCAAATTTCGCTCCACCGGGGGACGGCATGAGTGACTTCTATGTCGCCAAATGCCAAGCTCACCCCCTCTCCGGTAAATCAAGTGTTGTACCTCTCAAATTTCGGCGGGAAATCGTGCGGGTCGCATTCAGGTATAAAACTTGACTTACCAGAGAGAGGGTGAGTTTGGCATTTGCCGACATAGAAGTCACTCAAGTCGTCCCCCGGTGGAGCGAAATTTGGCGCTTTGTCCCAGGCTTGACCGTTAGTTTTGACCCTCTTTTCCTTACAAACCTGTGATGGCGGCGATTTCGAAAAGTTAGTTCATTTTTAATGCAGGGCTGTACTTCGAGTGATAAACTAATTGACGATTGAATCACATAGAAAGGTAGGAGATTTATCCTTTTTGAAATGTGTTGTGGTTTTAAAGCTCTGACTTTAGATTGAATCGATTTTTAGCGGGTGTTTTGATCGGGACCTCGAGTGTCGGTTGGCAATTTTGAATTCCCGTTTTCCTACCTTTAGCTGTCTTTAGTACGTGACATGCCGTCGCGTCGACCGTTAAGCAGAAAATCGCCCAAAACGGCCTCCGGAAGCTCGGAAAAGCGATAAAAACACAGCAAACACACAACAGGTAAGGTTTTTTAAACTTTATTTTGATTTTAATGTATTTTCGGCGGAAAACCGCCGATTATTTTCGATCGAATTTCAGCTCCATACAAACTCTCATATTACGCTTTGGTTACCTGTGGGTTGACACATTGAACTTTATCATCAGACTGTTAAAAGATTTTAGCATCTGGACTTGGGTAAGAGGGATTCTTTGCACAATGATGTTTCCCCCTCAGATGGCCTTTTCTTTACATATATAGCACCCGTGGTTACCAATCTTGATACATGTTTTCTGAACTTCAAGATCACGGCTAGTGTTGTGATTTGAAGAACAATATTTCCAGTGCACTCTAAATCAAGAATGCCAGAATAGCTGTTGGAACATGAAGTTAACTTTATTAACTATCTGTTTGACACAAAACTGGAATGAGTTCTCCTGTAACATTAGCCTGAACGCTTGTCAAGTAAACGTGTACGGATAGGAGGTGTGTCTTTTAATATAGAAAGTGTCGTATGCCTTGCATACTGTATGTATTCCCTCTCTTGTGGAATATTGGTATACAAGCTCGTTACGTCCATAGATTCAAGGACTGCGTTCTCTGGAACTTTAGTCTTGTCAATGAAATTAATGGAGTCAGTTGACTGTATCAGTCTTTGAGATAGACTTCTGTTGTTGTGCTAAAGGCTGGAGTAGTATGGCAACAAATGCTGATAACTTCTCTGTTGGACCCGAAACTCCCGAGATTTTCGTTAGGATATAAAATACTGGAATTCTAGGCGGGTTTGGTGTTTGACAAAGCCACTTTTCAGTCATTTCGTTAATGTGGTGTTCATTGTGAAGTACTGTAATCAATTGTTGTACTTTGCGGGATGTATCTTCATCCATGGGTACTGCAAAAGGCCTCAGTAGTTTTCCGCGTTCGTACATGTTGTCTAATTGAATTTGCCCCTTGTTTTTCCCAAGAAAGTCTGGGATGAAGCCCGAATAAAGTTTGCACGTGAGGAAAATGATGAGAAATCATCATCCAGTTTTCGGATGGATGTGATTTGGGGATATCTGTCATCACTGAAGCTAGGGAATGGTACCCATAAATTTGGTAGGATAAATGACGTGGCCAAAATAGTTCTTATTCTACCACATTCAAATGCCGGTGAAGAGAGAGTTGTGTCTCTTATAACTAAAAAAAAAAAAGCATTTCGGCAGCATCTCTCCAGGTGGACGGTACGTTGGCCTTTCTGCTTGCTATCAAAATGGCCAACAAAGAGTCATCTTTTGAACCACCTGTGGATTTGTTGGCCACTGCAAAGAAAGCCACTTGGAACTACAACAAAGACATCATCAACGCTGTTTTTCAGCATTATGGCATGTTACTGATTTGACTTCTGGATAAGTCAGAATGTTAAGAAAGAGCTGATATTAGTCCAATTAAAAGAAAAATCTGGGATCTAAATAGTTACTTTCGAAGGGTCACATTTCCGCTCAGAATAAAGAAAAACACATCTTAGCTACTTCAATTTTTCAAAATTTTCTGGGGGAGCATGCCCCCAGACCCCCCTACAAAGATGACGCCGTCAAATATCTCACTCTTTGGCAACAAAGCAACTTAAGAGCTCTGTGCAGATTATTTTGGGGCTTTGTAATGTGTACTTCAGCTGTGAGATGGATTTAACCCTTTCTAGTTAGCTCTCTAAAGCAAGTTATTGCTGTACTGGTGGTTATCAGTTTGATTTAACAAGGAAAGGATGTGGTTCATTATCTTCCCATAAAATATGTACTGAAGGCGCATTTGCGCTATGCACTGTACTGTTCTGCAGCTCTATGCACGTACTATGTACTGTACTGTAGGCGCATTCGCCTTGCAAAATTACTGAAGTCCAGGAACAGGTCTGAATCTTTTCATCAGTGGGAAGGGGTCACCTCAATGTTTTACATTCGGTGTTAAAATTAATGTACTGTATTATAAAAATCAGTCAAAAGCTCTTAGATGAAAATTAATATATTTGTTCAAAGTTTCTTTCACAGATCCTTAACCTTTTATAATTTGATTTATAATGAAGCCCTACTAACCCCATCCACACGTGCACACCAAAAAATTTCATGCAGAACGTTGGAGGGAGAAAAAAATATCTTGCAAGCACATACCCCAAGAAAAAAAATTCATGGGGAATTAAGGGGTTGAAAAAAAATTTCATGCCTATACCAAATCACCCAACCCCCCTTCAGAAGTTAAATGGTTGGCCCCTTACTTGATATAATCCAACAATTCCCCCCGTCGGTGTACATGGCAACCGGTGAACCGTTAGGGTCACGGCGTCATATTGTTTCGTAAGCGTGAAGTTCCTTTACCCCATATTGTCTCTATCCATGGTACCAGCCAACCGTTACCAAACTACTAGGGACTGGGCATTGGAGATGGTAACCTAACTAGGGACTGGTGAGCCCGTGCACTGAGGTATTGCATAAAACCGGATCAGTGAGCTCCGGTGCTGTAGGCCGCCTGCTTACAACACCGACTGCCTACACTAGTCAAAGGCTAGGTCAACCCCACCCCCAACGGCAACAACGACTTTGACTTCGCCTTTGACGAGCGTCAAAGGAAGATGCTAGAGGTCATGTTCAGCCTGAAAAAAGATGATGTCAAAAATGTTGAAACATGTTGCAAAATCCTACAACATTTTTCGTGTTGCGTGCAACTGTCATGAAGATGTTGCAAGTCTCTGATTTAGACGACACTATTCGTGTTGCAGACATGACGTGAGCAAATCGCATAGAATAGTTGTAAACAAAAATTGTACCGTCTGCGAAAATTCCCTCTTTTCAGAGAAGAAAATCCAGAGAAAGGGGCGCCTCCGTGTGTCGTGTTTCGTGTAATCTGCGTCAGCGGGGACCGTTGTCCTCGCGCGAGCTCCTCGCGCCTCAGATCGCGTGGTCCTCAACATCGCGCGTCCCATGATAGTCAAGCGCCTGCTACGCAGGCTATGTGTCGTGTGCCGTATTCATTTACAGACGAATCGCCAGCGAGGGATCTACTCTATGGCAGGCTGGTCACGGGTTGCGGTTGAAAAGCCTTCTTAGACATTCCAAGGTCTGCTTTATAAGATGTTTACAAGTCAGACGACCAAGCCGTCATCTTCAGACTGGACACAACGGTTAGAGAGTTGTTTCTGACGGCAGCAGGTAACAGCATGAGGCCCAGAAAAGCTCCGGTCACCATCACTGGTAGTAAACGCAAGATACTGTCATTCCCGTGTGGGTCCTTAGGCCTCAATCGGCGATTCTGGCAAGTCAATCAAGTGCGCACAGGGTGTCCAAGTTCACAAAAACATCGCAAGAACAAAATTCCTTCCTGCTATGGAGAATTTAATTTCCGTCAATTAATGTGCAGTTGCACTTGCATACACCTGTATTTCTCTCCGTAGCCATATTAACAGAAAGTACCACACCTACTTGGACTATACCAGCATCTAGCAAAGTGATATGAGTTTAAGCGTTTTTCCATCCTTTTTTTTTTCAGTAGTAACCTTGGTAAAACCAACCCACCAGGCATCCGTTTCTCGAAAGCCCCGTAACTTTTCGGGCCGATTTCGAGCACGATAATTCACACTGTATCTTGTAAACAAAGAATTTTCTAAGCATGAAACTTTGCTATAAGCTAAATATTTCTTATCTTAGAGGCATCTTAAAATCAGTAAAATGACAGCTTTGTAGAATGAGCTCTTCACATTTTTGCAAATGGTTCCTCGGGGCCAAAAAGTTTTCGGGATTTTCAAGAAATACACGCCAGCACTCTCTTCATTTGCCGGGGTCTCCGTCTTGCATATACAAATGCAGCTGCTATCATAAACTCCAACGTCGCTCTGAGAGTTGAAACATCCTGTGGCCTTCACTCGCATCTTGTTTTGGACTGAAAGGCTTCTTCGTTGGTAGCTTTGTTAATCCATGAAATGTTAGGGACGTGTCTCAGGATGACACACTCGCTCCTTTCTTGTTTATTATGGTACAGGAATATGCCGTGCAAAAAGCTACTCAACGACATGAGAAACATTCATGCTGAGTTCAATACGGGACAGACCGACCATCCTGTGTTGAGCTGCATCTTTTGTCGAGGATACTGCGGTCAAGATTCCTTTTCATAAACCTGTGTCTAAGAACTCACGCCCTGAGCGTTCGGTGGGCTTCTTTAACCCTTTAAGCCCTAACTGTGACAAAAATGAAAATTCTCTTTTACGATTGACGAATTATATTTCATTATTGAACAATTTGCGTGACAGTATCCTGTCATCTAAGCCGATCATGTCACTTGGTTATCTGTTATTAATATCATAATAATTATTATTTCTTTTTCTTTTTGTTCTTGTTTTTTACGTTCCTTTTGCAATACTGTAAATAATTATAGTCACGCAAATAAAGGTTATTGTTGTTGTTGCTTTTCATCATCACCACTTGTTGACACACTCAATTGATGAGAATAAAGAAAGTGATCACCAAGGATAAGATGTCTTGATATTTAGACAAATTCTCCTTACTAGTACCATAAGAAATGTATGGAGAACAGTGAGGAGAATACGCATTTTGATACCAGAGCTGAAAGGGTTAAGCTGTTGCTGCTCCACACTTGGGCTGTCAGCCTGGACAGTGTCCTTGAAACGCATCTGAAGCATATGTCTTTAGAGGTTCTCTGCCAATCGGTTGGACGCCGAGTGAATGATGAATCACTAACGTTGGTAAGTCGATGAGGATAGTATGGTTCACTTGGTAGCTCCTCTGTTCTATCACTCTCTTCCCTTCATAATACATAGTGGGTCTCCTCGGTCGATGGGCCAAGTCGCGTCGAAGGGTGTCTACGATAGTTGGTATCTGGCGGTGAATGGTTGGTAGTTGGTACTTGACCGTGGGTAGGTATTAAAGTTGGTAGTTGGCAGTCGATAGCTGGTAGTTGGTTGTTGGCGGTTTGTGGTTGATAGTCGTTAGTTCCTAGTGGGTAGTTTATAGTTGGTAGTCGATAGCTGGCAGTTGGTAATCGGTAGCGAGTAGTTAATAGTTGGCAGTTGGTAGTTGGCAGTCGATAGTGGGTAGTTGATAGTTGATATTAGTGCATACCATGGTATCTGCTGTTCACCTCCCCCACATTTCCCAGAAAAAGAGGGACTATCCGACAGGCAACCTCCGGGCAGGCTGTCCACCAGTTTGGTATACCGTGTATACTACAACAATTATTCACCTCAGTGTCGGTGAAGAATGGTAAATATTTACCTTGCCGCTTCGTTGCTCGGCAAATATCCACCATTATTAGGGGGGAGCAGGGATGGCGCAGTGGTGAGAGCGCTCGCCTCCCACCAATGTGGCCCGGGTTCGATTCCCGGTCCCGGTGTCGTATGTGGGTTGAGTTTGTTGTTGGTTCTCGTCTTTGCTCCGAGAGGTTTTTCTCCGGGTACTCCGGTTTTCCCCTCTCCCCAAAAACCAACATTTCCAAATTCCAATTCGATCCGGAACCCGAGGGCCACAGGTTTGTCAGTCCCAGACTGTTGAGTGTCACCCTCGTTAAACAAAGTTGATTTATTATTTATTTATGTATTCACCTTCACGTCGGTGAATAATTGTTAAATAGTTGGTAGCCGTTAGTTGACAGTTGATCGTTGGTAGCTTGGTTGTTGATAGTTGATATTGGGTAATTGGTAGTTGCTAGTTGCGTGGTCTAAAAGTCTAAAGGATCGTTGCAGGAACCTCAACGATCTGTGAAAGATTATACAAGATCTTGCACTTTATCATTTAAGAAAACCATTCCGCAACGCTAACCCCGAGATTTTAGTGGGTAAAACTATGTACATTTGGGGAGGGTTCAACTTTGTTGATAATGATGCCTTACAAGCGGTGTAAAGATCTCGGAAAGCAGTTTTGCGGTTAGATTCGCTGAAAAAACTTGATTTCACTTGATAAGCTCGATTTCCGAAGAAATAGAATGCTTTGGTTTAACGTCGGTTAAGAGACTACTGAGTTGTGTTTCAGGCTTTCAGTTGATCTTAACCCTTTGAGCCCTGATATAAAAGTACATATTCTCCTTACTGTTCTCCATACATTTCTTATAGAACTAGTAAGGAGAATTTGTCTAAATATCAAGACATGTCATCCTCGGTGATCACTTTCTTTATTCTCATCACTTGAATGTTTGAAAAATTAGTGATAACGTAAAGAGAAATTTCATTTTCGTCACTGTTAGGGCTTAAAGGGTTAAATTATTTTTACTTGACAAAGCTCTAATTTGATTAATACTTTTAACCGTAGATCCGTAGATGAAAATTATACTTGAATTAACCGACGAGAAATGGACTTTTCTTGAAAAGAAAATCGTATCTTTGATTGATGTTAATCTTTCAGTGTTTGTTCGAGGATAGTAGATCGCGCAAACAATCGAGAATGGGACAATGGACGCCTTCTTTCCTCGCAGCTCGTCGCTCGCCTCGCGCCATTCCCGCATTCCGCGCGCTCTTTAATGTCCTTGAAAAAAAAAAAAAAAACATCGACTGATCGCAATCTATTTTTCAATGGTCCGTCAAAAGCATTTTTTAACTCATGAAGACGGGTAGCGTTGGAGCGGGTTTACAGGAGGAAATGGGCGTTTGGTCGGTTGGTCGATCCGATGTAAACTCCCTAGTTCCGCTGACCACTGCTGGCCTGTGACATCACAACTCTTCTCAATACTGCGGGTGCATATATTTGATAGCTAACCAAATGGTGGCCTTCGCAGGGAGAAAACTCGCACTCGCTTACTCGATCGCCGAAACGATTTCAAAGTTCTCTGATCTATGAATTAAGTCCAATTATATCTAAAGCAGTCTATATATTTATTTTGCCTACTACGCAGACGCTCTTCTGGATAGTCACGCAATGTTTCTTCCGTCCTCCTTTAAAAAGCCCAAAGATAATTGGCTATTTTTTTGCTTTAGATGCTTCTCGTGATTTTCCGATGCATATGCAAAGAATTAAATGATATTAACGGAAAGCATTTATAGAAGCTTTGAAAAAAAGGGGAAATAGGTAAGATCAAGGGCTCCTCCTGAGATTCGAACCCGATACCGTATGCTGGTAAGGAGATTAACTTGCACTGAACTTATATTTTCTTAACCAAAGTAACGTGTTCATTCATTTTATCATGTATCCACCCGGTTACAATTTCATTTTGAAAAGGCTTCCGTTAGTTGGTTACGTGACGAGCTACCTGGTTGCGTTTAAAAATTTTTTCCTCTCGTTTCCTTTCTATCTCACATCCCATCTCTGAAATAAAACCATCCTAATAACCACCCTAACCTGCCCTTTTTAACCAAACTGCCGTTTTTAAACCGCCCTAATAACCACCCTAAACTGCCCTTTTTAACCACCCTAATAACCGCCCTAAACTGCCCTTTTTAACCACCCTAATAACCAACCAAAACTGCCCCTTTTCAACCACGCTAATAACTACCCTAAACTACCTAAACTGCCTCTTTTTAACCACACTAATAACCACCCAAAACGGCCCTTTTTAAACCACCCTAATAACCACCCTAAACTGCCCCTTTTTAATCACCCTGATTACCAGCCAAAAATGACCCCTTTTAACCCCCCTTATAGCCACCCAAAACTGCCCCTTTTTAACCACTCTAATAACCACCCTAAACTGCTCCTTTTTAACCACCCTAATAACCAACTTAAACTGCCCCTTTTTAGTCACCCTAATAACCACCCTAAACTGCCCCTTTTTAACCACCCAAACAACCACCCTAAACTGCCCCTTTTTAACCACCCAAATAACCACCCTAATCTGCCCCTTTTTAACCACCCTAATAACCACCCTAAACTGCCTCTTTTTAACCACCCTAATAACCATCCTAAACTGCCCCTTTTCAACCACCCAAATAACCAGCCTTATAACATAGAGGGCAAAGTTACTGAATGCTGATTGGTTGAGACAGAGGGCATTTTTTCTTAATTTTCTTTCGGACGAGGGCAAAATTACTAATTCGTGATTGGCCAAGCGCCAAAATTACTCGCATTTGATTGGCTGAGCGCGAGAGCGCGCCATTTACATTTTGTAGGCGCCTTGAAACGAAAAACGCATTTTGAGTTGTTCATCACAAGGATCGCTTCAAAGTTTGACTTTTAACCGAGATGGTTGTTAAAAATGGTATGGAAATCGGGTGTTTGCTTGAAGAGGAATTCCAAAAGGTAAACCTTTATGTGTTACGGGAAACAGCAAATTGTTATTTGTTTTAAAACTACTGAAAACTTTGGAGCGACGCGGTCGATAACTTTTCCAGCGAGAGGCAGCTTTGCAGCTCAGGTGAATGAAATGTATATAGTTATGTGTGTTTTGTCAATGAACTAGAATTGTATTTATCTCTTAAGATGTACATAATGGTCAGTCTTTCTTGGTTTGTGCGCTGAACAACAGTTAAATTGTTTGGTGAATTGTTTACGAGCGGGTACTCTTATAATTATTCTGAGGGCCGGCTGATTGTGTTTCAACGTGCATGGAAAGTTTTCCGAAAATTTTGCCCTCTGTGTTATAAACAAGTAATCGCATTGAGTCCTCGTAGAATTAAGGATAAATTTCACTTGAGAAAAATTTGAAAATACGCGTGGAAATTTATCCTTAATTCTACTCGGCCTCATGCGATTACATATACTAATCTGCCCCTTTTTAACCACCCTAATAACCAACTTAAACTGCCCCATTTTAGTCACCCTAATAACCACCCTAAACTGCCCCTTTTTAACCACCCTAATAACCAACTTAAACTGCCCCTTTTTAGTCACCCTAATAACCACCCTAAACTGCCTCTTTTTAACCACCCTAATAACCACCCTAAACTGCCCCTTTTTAACCACCCTGATTACCAACCAAAACTGCCCCTTTTAACAATCCTTATAACCTTACCACCCTAAACTTCCCTTTTTAAACACCCTAATCACCTTAAACTGCCGTTTTTAACCACCCTAAACTGCCCCTTTTCAGCCACCTTAATATAATAAGCACCCTAAACTGCCTCTTTTGACCTCTCTGATAATCATCCTAAACTGCCCTTTTTAATTACCCGAACAACCACCCTAAACTGCCCTTCTTAACCACCCTATTTACACAGTTAAGATTTAAAATGTACAACAGTTTGTTATTTTAAAACGGGACACTGGCACTGTCACCGTTTCAGGAAAGTGTACAGTGTATTTCAAAAGATGACGTTGCTTGCGCTGTTTTTACCGGGTTCCTATGTATCGTAACCAAATTCAGTTTTCTTAACAGGGCGTCGTTAAAACAGCGGAGCTCCGTTACTACGACCAGCGATGCCTCCCCCCCCCGCCCCCCCGCGTGACGTATTAACAAGGTAGTGTCATATAATGATAGCGTAATGATAGCGCACAATAAGGAAGGAGGGGCTAGTAAAGATAAAGCAATAACAGAGGAGGGCAGCACCTATAAGGAAGCAAACTATTTTGAAACCGGTTTCCGAAAAACGTGGCTTTAACTATTCCTTTGTCGACTTTTGTCGTTTAAACCATCCGACATTTTATGGTACCTTAATTTTAACGGGTTAAAATTATAAAGAAAATTAAGTTTTCATAAGTCGGTAAAGTATGATCGTCCGGGTAAGTGTAATCTGAGAAGGACTGTTTGTGTTTACATTGACTGGCCTTTCGACAACCTGAGCGGAAGGCTCATCAGAGTCAAGAGTCGAGAGCCAAGTTATGTTTTAGTTTAAACGTTGCATGGCTAAAATACTCACCCAATTTTCGCTTTTAAAACGTAAATTTGAACAATCTTTGGCACAAACGGAGACATAAACAGAGGAGAAAGCAAAGAAAAACTGTACTCCTTGGCCACAGAGAAGATTTTAACGCATTAAAGCATGTGTAGCGGTAAGCAGTGCACTTGCAGAAGCTGGATTTTAAGAACAGGTTAAAATACTGCAAAAGGTAGAAAATAGTTTCTAATAACAGGTAATGGTGTTAGCCCTTAAAAATAACGTGTCGCAGGGGATTAAAAAAGCCACAGCAAAACTTATCTCAGGAGCGAAATTACTGGAGGGACTTGAGGACAAAGACTCGTTCCAGAACCAATTTTTTTTCTTACCAAATGAATGTACGTGCAGAAATTAGTCCAAGACTTTCCATTACCAGTCCTCTTAAAAAAGACGAAGAAAGTTGTTCATCAGATGTTAGAAACAAATTCAATCTGCATTGACGCAAATGAAGGACTCACGTGTATTGTAAGAAATTTTCATGTGCGCAATTTTCTTTTCTCTTATGTTGCCGTTTGATGTGGAATTTAGGTAAAGCAATTAAAAGTTAGACTCATTTCACTTAATCCTGAATTGTTTTGTCCAGGGTGCTAACATGACATGACATGAAACGTCATAACATATTAAATCGTGAGGTTGTTCCTACGTAAAAACAATTTCCCCAAGTAAAAATGTTTAAAAGCTGGTTAGGAAAGTTATAATTCTGGACGCATTTAAAGGAACTGAACGTACTAAAGATCATAAAGGATTTTCCTCACCAAAACAAAGGGGGCATATAATTTATCGCCAGAAACGTTACGAAAATGAAACCAGCTTCCGAAACTGTAACGTTGCGAGTCTGTGGAAACGCCCACTTCTATTATTATTATTAAGTGGTATTAACTTTTAGGTAATGACTCGTCCTTTTGATAAGCGCCGGAATTTAGCCCATGACATCTTGTCTCCACATCTCGACAGTTCCTTTCAGTTTGAAGAATAGTTTTAGTTGAAGTTTACAATCGATTCGGTATTTTATTATAAACTCTGGCTTCAATATTTATTTATTCTACGAATGAGCTTTAGTACAAACAACATTTTATCAACAATTTTATCGACATTTTATCTTGGTTATTTTTCGTACTTCCTCTGTTTACAACCTTAGGTTTCTTTTGGGTAAAAAGAAGTCATAACTATCATGACTGTTAAAAAGAGTAATTATCATACGATAAGCTAATATTTTCTCGACCCACTTCTTGTTTTTATGACATAGGACAAAAAACTCATTGCATCACTTTCAACACACGTATTCGCATGTGCTGGAATAACTTCAACAACTAGCGGCAGTGGTGCTTGGCCTGTCATTTTATATACTATCGACAACAAGATATAAAAATTTACCGCCGTATCCCGCCAGGGTTGTGAACGCGCTTCTAATTGGTCTAAAAACAATTATCTTGACAGCGCTCAAGTCATCGCTTGCACATGCGCTGAACCGTGAAACTGTGCCTTTAAATAATATGCAGTAAAAAAGTACATTTTAATTTTACCCCGATATAACGATATTTTCGGCTATTTTACGGCCATATCGTTATATCGGGAGTCTCGATATAACGATACCTGGATATAACGATATAATTTCACTGCTCCCTTGGCATATCGTTATATCAGGGTTCCACTGTAGTTGATTGCACGATTCTTTCCGAATAAGCTTTTAATTTTTGTATGGGGGAAGAAATAGGTTTTTAAAGTAACAAGTAACCACAGTTCAGTCAATTTCTTTACGGTGGCCAATTTACCTTATCAACTCAGTTGATAAATTTAAACGCAGCACCACAGCTTCTTGAACGAACCCCCTTATTTATTCAGTAACTTAGTCTAACCCAGTCACTAAGACCCCGCCCCCTCCTCTTATAGGTCGCCACATTTGATTTCTAGTATGATGACAGGATCTCCATGAAACAAGCACGGAACACCCTCGTTCCCAAAGCGACAAGAAATCGTTATATAGATCAGTATTAAATACAAGATCTGCAAAATCTGTACGTGTGATGGTTAAATAAACGTCTCTATTCAGTCACGAGGAAATCCACTAAAAATACACAACGAAAATTGGTCGAACGACCAAAAAACAAAACCATGATGTAGACGTCGTGTAGGCCTAGCAAACCCGTTGTAACCACGAAAATTGCATCAAACGCCTGTGTAAATGGCCCTTCCAGTCTGTATTCGTATTCGCACTCGACAGTGTTATGTCTTATAATCTATTTAACCACTTTTCAAAAAATAGAAACAAGAAACGCATGTCAGTAGAAGCATAATCTTTATGAAAATGAAGCACAAACCTTCAATTAAATATCTACAGAATTAATATTTATAAACTTACATAAGCAGTTCGATCCTAAAGGAACTGAGAAGAAAATGATCCAGACTAGACAAAAATCTCTTAGGCAGAAATAGACTGAAAGATGAGAAGAAAATTTGCAATCCGGAAAAAATGAAAGATTATTAGAAGATGTCGATCGGATGGGTGTCACGTAACACGAGAAAAGCCAGTTGTCAAAGGTTATTTTGCCAAAGAAACTACCGCTATGGACTCAGAAGTGATCCGGTCGTGCGTCAATTGAGAAGTAGTTAAACTATTCGTAAGAGGTGATTGGTGAACTTTCGCCCAAATCCGGAGTTCCGCGTAGTGTATTTTGGATATCGGTGTCACTAACAAGTTCTCAGTAAAACGCCTCTTCCGGTAATTTGAGGGTAGCTTTCGCTGCTTTGCCGTGACAAACTATCTTTTTCTTCGGTACCTCCCATATAATTTCTATACGGTATTGCAAAAACGTCGTGGGACGTTTTCTGACCGGCGCTTGTCACCGATTCAATGCATACGCTGCATTTGGCTACATTGTTTTCCAAATAAACATGGGAAAGCATTCTGTTTGCTTGAGAATATAACCGCCTCTTATTACTCTCGTTTGCTAACAGTTAACAACCGGGAAAAAATCTAATTTCCGGGGAAGGCGATAGCCAGGATCTATAATATTTTAGTAACCAATACACAAAACAAGATGAGCTTTTTTTTTTTGTTCAATGTATATACGACAGATGGATAGTTCAAACTACAAACTATATTGCTTATTGAAGCCTCAATAATTAGCCCTTCGGCGAAGAGCCAAGCGAAATGATGACGTGTTTTTCAAGGCACAGCTCTCTTTTACTATTTGTTTATCGACTCGAGAACATTAGGCTTTTTTTTAAACAACCGAGAAAGGTTTTTAACACGCTTTCATGTTGAAATTGGGATTCATTATTAAATACACCTTACAACAGCGAACTAATTATCATGGAGAGCCAGAACACAAGCCATTTAATTTGCTATTTATTTAAATTTCTGCAGCTAGTGTAGAACTCTATAGCGTTTGCTCGCGACAATAGATAACACTTTATTCGCGTAGAATGCAACAATTTCACAAATTGTGAGGTAAAATAACTCCATAGATAAAAAGGTTTTAGCAAGAATGTGGCAAGGAACACGCTCTAAATAACGTTAATGTTTTTGGAAAGCGATGCACCCGAGTGCGGCATTAAAACATCAAATTCTAATTCCGTTATGCCATAAAACGAACAGGTGCAAACGCCTTGAAGGTAGACTTGCGTCAGTGTGTGTTAAAAAGCAATCATCCCAGGAACGATCTATCAAGTAGAACTCATTGTCTGTTTGCGCACAATGCCAAACCAAGAGAACGTCGCGCGAACCAATCAGCCAGCGACACCTTAAAGCGTTGACGCAAGTACTCCTTATAAGGTCAACTGAAAAAGAGCGACAGCTGGTTTTGTAAGGTTATTAGGCCTTGCTCGACGCCGCTTCCAGATGTTACCTTCTGGTATAGCAACCACGCTTCTGTGTGGCAGATGTTGTACGTTCGAGAACACAAATTAAAAGAAATTTACATAAGGAAGCTTTAAAACTAGCAACGAAAGCGTTTCTTTACTACTATATGGTCAGAATGCAGGGATATCGATCCTTACCTTTTATTGTTAAACGATTCAGTTTGTCAACTGAAAATTTGCTAAATAAAGCTTGCGGGGTTTTTTTGTTGATGTTTTAAATTACCGACTATGTTTTTTAATTAACTTGCCCTAACTTGTTTTTATTTCTACACGAAACACACTATGTAACGGGTAAACTTTCCCTTTAATACAGAAAAGATAGGCCAATTTTCTTAACCTAAAAATCGATCGTCAACATTTATTAGAGTTGCAAACTCGTTAACTTCAATAAACGAGAATTCATAGAATGAACGAAAAACATTTACATGAGCTTTTAATATAGAAACAAACAAACAAACAAGAAACGAGAAAGCAAATTTTTTAAAACGGGGGTGCTGGCCTGCTAAGGCTATCATCGATAGTAATACACGACGCAGGACAGAGAAGAAAAGCAAGAAACTGCCAGAACTGCCAGGCTATATACGCGAAATGAAACATTCGCGTCGATTAAGCTGACGCGTTTGATACGGGCACAAAGATGAAGAACATTAACAGATGAATCAAAAAGCTAAATACGACCAACTTATTCTACATACTAACACACAAAATAGTATTTAAAAGAATCGAGAGATATTGTCCCTCGCACCAAACCTGTTTGGACGTCAACGCAACGTTAAACGAGCCATGTTTAACACTCATAACAACCGGCTAGCTTGCCAGGATACATTTTTCTTTATTTAGAAAAAAGATGTTAAGGCATAAGACTTCACTTCATTTATCGTACATGAAGTAGCATTAAAACCCATATATACGGACCAACAACAAACAAGGATCCGTCTAACTGACTTTCTCCGCCAGCGATTCCCAAAGCGGAATCATCAGCCAGCTCGACAGATCACTAACAAGACAGCTGCACTCCAGCGAGGACAACGAGCTATCCTCATACGGGGCATAGCTTTATCAAGATGATTGACGTATCCAAGTAGCGCACAAGCCGTTGACGCAAGTATTTGATCAAAGTGTTGAGGGATCCACCTCCATTTGTAGCAAGTTATCGTTTGACGCTTGGATTCTGTAACTCCGCTCCCCAATTCAACCAGATCTTGAAATCAACGTCCATTGTAACCGAAATCTGAAAAGGAGATCACAGTAGGTTAGTATTTTATTCTGTAAACTTATTACGTTTTGGTACAAGCCTTGAGTCACATTATACTGAAGTAAATTGCGCGTCTGTGGAAGATATTCTAATCTGCAACCATTCAAACGAAAGTTTTTCAGCATTACTTAAGTGTGGTGCTGTTGCTTTATAGTATTTTGCGCGATGAACTTTAGGGAAATTCTTAGCAGTGGAGAGGATTAAGAAATACGCCAGACTCATAAACCGAGGCGTCAAACCAAGAGGCAAATTAGCCGTCATTAGCAGATAGAGGTTCTGGCTGGTAACTTCTGTCTCGCTACTCATTACGGCTTTTCGACCAGTCGTAAGGTGGCACTTCTTGGTTGGGTGATTTCTAATTGTTACAAAACGGTTATACAGTACTACATAACACCAACCAACACAGGGTGTGTATAGTGAGTTTAAACGGTAATCCTCGCAAACAACTTTGTCATATTATATGCATAGTTGTTTAGTTTGCAATATATCGATTATCAAGGACCACAATTCACCCCAAGCGAAACGATGATATATGCAGTAGACAGCTGCGTAGTCTTACAGTGATTAGCTTTTAAGTGACGATCGTTTTGCGCAAGGCGGGTTTGCTTCGGTTTATGATAACCGAGGGCTCAAGTAAGAACAGATGTAACTTAAACACGGAAAAATCTCCAACCCCAGGATAAAATCTATTTCAAGGCCTAACATCGTAGAAATGGATAAACTCTTTTCGTTAAACGATGATTTTTTCACAGCAAAACGTTCGTAAACTCGTTCAACCAGGCCTAGGAATAGGGCCAGTTTTTCGTTTTTGGATAGCTCATACCCGTCCAGTCATACAAGAAGATAATTCATAACCCTGTGCCTACAATTGCTTGTCGAATGAAAACAGAAATCGAAGGAAGAAACCATTTTGCAGGCCTTTGAATCAATCAAGGATCGGACGTTTTCAACGGAAAGAGAAATTTCTATTATTCTTGATGTCGTCACGGACTCTACAGGATCAAAATTAATCTCCGACGAACGAAAGAAAAGATAATAGACTGACCTATGACAATCGACTAGTTCCTGCACTTTGTTTTCCTGGACCATTCAAGTTTTCATCATTTCCTGAACACATTGTTCTTTCTGCTACCGTCTCAGTTGTTCACTTGTCATATGACGTTCGAGACATTTTATCGTTTGCACGTTTTCCAAGCTTGAATATCGCTAAAAACGTTTGTACTCATTTCAGATAGAAAGCCCTTCAACTCCAAAGAAAGCGGAAGAATAAATTCCGTAAAATAACATACAGCCGATATAAACTGAAAAACCCAACAGTACCACGAAAAAGTTATGCTGAATAGCTGTCAGGTAAAACTATGTGATTTCATCTGCCGAATCCAAACGTAGAATTGCCCAACATTGAACAACGCATAATCCACAGCAAAGGTTCGTCTTTTATGGGGCGTAAAACAGCGGGAACCGGTCGCAATCTAACTAACACAGTCGTTTATTTCTGGATAACAATCGACAAGGTGGACGCCAAACCGGCGACTTTCGATGGATTCCCACTGTCGCGTAATGTTTAAGTGCTTGCGGATATAAATTTAGTTTGGTGTAAAACCAAGACAGGAGGTATGAACGTCAGGTGCAAACGTAAAAAGTTGACAACTCCTTAATTACAATTTCATAAAGATGCAGTTCTTCCCTCATCGATCCATCAAATTCGGAAAATTCTTATGGCAAAAAAAGATTAAACGAACGAATTTTTCATTAAAAAACCAGACGAAATGACGGTTAAGAATGGTAATTAGTCTCCGCGTTAAGAAAATAAGAACGTAATTGCCCCAGCGGGCGTGGACAGGACTGATGAAGGGCTAATTGAACACAAACATAAAAGAGTTTGATAACTCATTTTTTCTTCGTGTGCTGTGCAAGTCAATTAGAATATGGTAAGCTTGGTGACGCAACACGGACTCCCATTAAAGCTAAACCAGCTTCCTTTTCCATCGTTGGGTTCGACGGGAAATGTTCACGAAAACTGTCATGATTGCCACCACTCTGACGCCATTTATGGCCACACTTTAAAGTCAAGAAGCAGTTTTCATTTAGATTTTGTTTCATGGCGTACTTAAATTAAACTCTGGCGCGTTCCCAACAAATTACACACAATCCAACGCAAATTATAGACAGACAACATAAATAGTCCTCGCAGCATTTCAACCCGTGTTGTTACTTTATAAAATGTCTACAGGTTTTTTTTTTCTTGTAAATCACTTTGCTATTAAATGTTGTTTAAAGCCATACACCCCTGAAAAGACAGTTACCGTAGTGTTTATTAGTTTGACCGTTATTACTTACAACGGGATGACTGCTATCGACGTCAAACATCTGTCGCTGAAACATAATTTTCAGACGTTTACTCCCATCGTGTGCATGAACCTAGAATACGCCATGTCTAATGGTTCTTTCTGAAATCGATGGGTCAGTATCTAATAATTATATGTATGGCCATGTGTCCGCCTGTCATTATCAACAATTCAAGGTCTGTGCATGAACTGACATACCACATTTAAATATTCACACAAACAAGTCCAGGCAGGGTAATAATAGCTGATTTCCTGTTTCTAATTGTCTAACGTCTAATGCAATGCTAAGTCATTTCCTTCGCTGAACAATAACACGTCTTACGTAATGTGGTTCTTACTTTTGAGTTCGTGCAGAAAATTCTTGAGTTGCCTATTCATATACAGGTTGCTGAGGGATACCATTTGTGCTATTGCTATTAAGCTGTGCAAGGTGGTTCGAGTTTTTGAGTTTGTGGATGAAATTCTATAGCATGTCCATTAAATTCCAAGCAATTAAGCGGTAATATCTCGTGCCACTGTTTATCAAGTTGTACAAGGTGCTTTCAGCTTTTGAGTCTATGGATAAAATTCTACGGCGTGCCATTAAAACACTGGCAATTACGCAGTACTTATGCTGCTGTATATTATGCTTTAGTGCAGTAACGCAGTTGTAGTGCAGTTGCATGTTGAGAAGGACAATCAGTTACTGTTGGAGGTCATTTATTTTATTTCTTAAGAACACATAATGCAAAATTTGTACAATGGCACTACTGTTGTTACAGGGTACAGAATTCTAAGGAAACTCCGAAAAGATTGCAGCCTATCAGCTCAATCTGTCAAGATAGTAAAAAAAGAAGTTAGAAATAATCAAGGATAGCCAACCTCATACGGATAGCACTGAGCAAAAGACGTCTAAGCATAGCAAAGTATGAGACGATTCACAGGCAAATTAAACTGCAATGAGTGAAGACGGCTTAGTGTATAGATCACGCACTCACTCAGTCAGTAAAGTAAACTGATTCCTTATTTCAGTAGAGCAATCATTGACAAAATGTCATATATTTCGAGAAAGAATAAAAACTCCAACGGTTGATTTGTTTTTGCACGCTAACGCCACTGCAAGGTATTTCTATATAAAACACATGAAAGTGAGTTAAAATAATTTTTAAAGAAGCCTGTTGACAAAATATACATCACAAAAGAGCAGACACTTTGACCTTTTCTATCTGGGGTCAGGATTCCAACCTGGTTGTGGAAAAAAAGATCTTAAATAATTTAACACTCTCTGTCAAGTTTCCAAAAAGAAAAAAAACTTACTAAAACCTAAAAAACATTCCACTTTTCAGAATCAAAAGTTAGAACCACAATACAGAAACAAAGATTTGATTCTAGCTTCCACAGATTAACATCTTGCTAAAAGCAACCATGAAAACAGAAAAACCTATCAATTTCAGTCAGATTCTAAAATAAGCTTGGTTGCCAAAAACGAGAGATTCTATTTCACCAACATGACTTGACATAAACTTGATTGACACAACAATTAAAATACGTATACAATGCTATTGATTTTGCACACGCAAATGATTAATCTGCTTAGAAGGCCCCCAAAAGAGATACTGGAAAAACCGGTTTTCTTTGCTCTTTGGAACACGAATTTCGTGAGATCGAGAATGTTCCGACAAGAAATGCTTTAACCTTTAGTGTGCCCT
Organism: Siderastrea radians; assembly: GCA_964017195.1. Taxonomy (NCBI): domain Eukaryota; kingdom Metazoa; phylum Cnidaria; class Anthozoa; order Scleractinia; family Rhizangiidae; genus Siderastrea; species Siderastrea radians. Next base: position 12,482,663 of record OZ024897.1, on the reverse strand, counting down.
CAACTGTGAAGTAGAGAGAAAAGTCACGATTTTCCCGGCTTGGTTTTCTTTACTCTTTCTAGGAATAGCATTTACTTTTCATTCTAATTTGTTTTTTGTAGATTGATTCAGAACAAAGGTACAACGACAACTTTAGACCACTTACAGTTTACTCAGCAGTGTACCACGTGATTTTAACAAGCAAGGCTGACGTGGACATGCCGCGACCGCGCGCGGGACGATGACTTGGCACTTTAGAAATTTAACAAAACAAAACCAAACGCAACACCTTGCTGATTTTTGTAAAAAAGCATGCTTGAACTAGTGGATGAGGAATGAATGATAACTTTATTTCGAGCCTACAGAATTTGGCCACAAAATAGCCAATAACAATGAAGGCAGACTTAACAAATTACAAGGCATAATTGAGTTATTAAAACTAGTATTGCAACAGACAAAACGTTTGCATGAACAATTTTAAATTATAAATTTACAGTTGAAAAAAAAAATACAGGACCTCGAATTGTGCCGCAAGTCTTATATAATAAAACTTTTAGCAGGTGACGACTTTTTTAGCCGCCCAATGTCAACAAATACCGTGGTATCGAAATTGAAAGCATTCTTGTTCAAAAGAGTTTCATAAATTGTGAAGGTAGCTCAAAGGAAACATTAACAACGTGAAGTCAAATCGACAAGTAAATAGTGTAGCAATAAGCGCTACAAATTTGTAACAAACGAGCGGGGAGGTGTAAGTATTCAGTTCACTCGTTGAAGCGACCAGCTGCCAATCTGCTTCATTAATATGCTAAAGCGATGTGGGATTGAGCACACAGAGCGACGAAATTCACTTTCGCTTCGTCTCGGCACTTTCTACTGACGATTAACGGGGTCAACTCACTCCAAATTGCAACCGACCATGAGCAAAATTAGAGCAGACATTTTGGACAATATTTCGCGTAGAAATATCGACAGAACAAGCTGAAAATCCGCTCACAAAAGACCTGACAAGCAAACATGAATCGATGAACAATAGAATCTTACCGTTTCATCTCGGATTTCAATCCGAGCGAATTCAAATCTTTATCCCGGCTTAGCGAGCCGAAATTTTGGCTCCAACCGGTTGCCTTCCCCTGAGATTTTCATCTCCGTGTGTTTTGCGGCTGGAGGAAGAAAGAAATCAGGTTAAAAAGAGACAAATTCTCACAACAATTCAATCTTTGTGCGCTCAAGAAATGGCCGTGAAACGAAATATTCAACACAATAGAGGGTGCGGCAGGAAAAGGCAATTGCGTCAGCCCCCTAAAAAGCCAATCAAAGCTCGAAAAAGACAATAGAGCTGTCAAGTTCGCGTGTATAAGCCAATTACGTGCCGACAACTCTAAACTTTCGCGCGCATGAGAGTCACGTTGTACTGGTTTTGACACCCGTATGCGTCTTAGTACGCACGCATATTTGCAGCGCCAACCTCGTTCGTTGTATATGTGCGAAATCTGGTTTGCAGCTAGCTGTGTTGGTGGTTACGTCTCCCTTTATTAACCGGTGGATTTATTTTGAAATTTAGAGACCTGAGGATATCTGCGGATGGGACCTTCTGTGCGAGGTTGAACCGTTGAAGCAACGGTAACAAAACTCCTGCTGACGCGAGCACCTCTAGAGAAGTCCACAATGACAACCAGTTCGAGTTACTCGTCTCTCCGCAGAGCACAACTTACCTACGAATATCTCCACACAAACAGGTAATCGTAACAAGAGTTTGTCTGTCGTTTAGTTCTGCTATACTTTTCATTAATTCAACATACGCAAGTTGATAAAGCCGCGTTGTGTAAGGGTATTTGGGTCGATTATTCAAGCACATGTTTGATCAATTCGCGCCAAGGGACGGAAAATTGCTAATTGGAGCTCAGGATACAGAAAGACTCGTAAAACTCGAAAATTCCGCTGTTAAGTCGCTGTTAAGTTCTAGAACGAAGATGATGATGAAACTGTTTTGCGTGCCTTTCGTTTCTGTGGACAAAATAATGTTTTGTTATTAAAGTACGACGTTTGACTTACACGGTCGAGCAGGTAGGCAGTGTCATAGGCCCTGCGACTCACAGCGACTCGCGGTGCGTATAATTGCAACTGTCCATATGCAAATGCTATGCTTAGTTTCCTACTGTCGCTAATAATGCGTAACTAACATTAGTTATTTAAGATAACAGCGAAATATTGAACGCTACTTTCTCTCTCAACTAGCACGACACATGAATTTCTCTTTGGAGCTCTGGCAGAGTTGGTTGATAACGCAAGGTAAATGTGAGCTCCAGTTGCACGACCATGTTTGTAATACTTCATGTCAAGTTTGTGAGGTCAGCTTCTGAGAAATAAGACTCCCTCGATTTCAGCTTGTAAGATTTTCGGTGACATTTCAGGCTTTGGCACATCTAGTGCCTTGGGCAAACGTGTTTGTCATTGATAGCCTTAAATCGCGTCGGCCTTCCTCACTTCAAGGATAAATCACACAACTGAGAATCTTAAACGAACGGAAATTACTGGTCTTGTTGTTTACGTTGATGTTTTTGTGACACTGATTAGGTATACTTTTGTTCCTTTATCAAATTGTTTCTGCTTTTTTGGGATCGTGACATGATTATAATTACTCTGAGCATAATCTTGTGATAAACATCGTTGACTTCACCTGCTTTCACGTAATGGGTGATATTGAATTGGCATTTATGTGCATATTAAGTGGACGTATTGAATGAGTATATAATAAGTTTGTTTTTTTGGTGATACAAGTTCATTTTAGTTTTATGAATTGTTTATCCTTGCTTATTTTCTTTACTTCCAGAGATGCATCATCTCAGAAGATCAACATCTATACAGGTTTGTAAACAAGATTTACAGGTTATAAAAAATGTGTGTCCACTCTTCAGGAAGCCTTGTAAACTGCTGAGGTGTAACCAGGCTACAGTTCAGTCTTTTAGGAATCCATGTGATATGATTTATATTGATAGAGTAACAAGCTGTAAAAACCAAATTATTGCTAATAATTACCTCAGTTTTACAGCATTTTTATACGGTTTCATAACTTCATGTCAAATACCTTAATTTATTATTTTCCACCAGTTTTTTGTAGTCCCTAGAACTGATTTAGATGGTACAACTTGATCACATGCTGGATACTTGCAACTCAAAGGACCCATTACAAGTCATGTTTTAAGTATCACATGTAACAAAGTTGTGCTGGCCCTAACATCAACAACAGACTGTCACAACATTTGTTATCACCACTGCAGTTGATGGCCTTTGATATTCCAATTCTGTCAGCTTGCTGGTATCTGGTTGTTTAAGGGGTATTTTTAATTGTCCTGAGAATTTCAAGGTTTTCTTTCACTAAGGTCAGAACTTGAACCTCCTCATAACTTGCCCTTGCCTGCTTAGAATACTTGCTTATGTAAATTGGTACACTTCAGTTACCGTATCACTTTACCCACTTTAATCCATGAATTATGTATCATGTTCCTTATAAAAATAGAATCTTTTCATACAGCATTCCTGTGGTTCCCAGTTAAACCTCAGTAGAGTTTTCTTCCATGTATGCACATTTCTTGTGTATTTCTTTTGTTTACCTTGATTGTAAGGTAACATTACATACATATTTGATTGATCCTTCCCCATGGGGCTTTTCGGAAACAATAATTGTCTATAGTGGTCATTATAATATGAAATATCTACGTTTAAATATTCTTTGTTTAGATACCAGTTTTTGTATTAGGCCATTTTTAATGGCCTCATTTTACTACAACTCCCAGTGTATGCTTTGTCATGTAAATGAGGGCATTGTTATTTAATCTCACTGTGGTCACAAAATATAAATCAGAAACAAAAAGCAAAATGAATTCTGGTCCTTTAGGTAAATATTTTGTTTTGTTGACGATTATGATAGATGACAGATGCGTTGTCTTTCTTTGTTAATTTGTGGGCTTTTGTCATACTCGTGCTGGCCTATTAGGAGTGGCTTTTACTGGCATGGTTAAAAATGTTAAAGCCAGTCCTCTTGAATGACTGGTTTTGTGATGAGGCTGCTTTAATGCCTACAACAACTGCACTTTGAATTATTCTCTTAGTTTCTGTGTTCTGTATTGAAATGGCAGAATTGCACACCAGTAGTTGCTTGCTGAAAGCAGGGTTAGTCAGGCAGTAATGACATTTGCCATTTACAAATGGGCTGATTATTTGCCATTCTGGTTGACTAGTGAGGACTTTAACTGGTGTAAATGGTTAAGTGAAAGCCAGTGCTTCTAAATGAAGTATTAATTTTGTGATGAGGCTTTGACAATGTTTACTACAACTACACTGGGAAATATTCATGTGCTTCTTTGTTCTGAGCCAGAGAAAGAGAGAGAACTGTTTCTTAAGTTTCACCCTGGAAACAGGAGCTCTCGGTCAGTAGTGACATTTGCTATTTACAAACTGGGCAGTCCCCTTGAATGAGTGCATTTACAATGAGGTTCCTGCAACTGTTTTTTCTAGTGCACTCGGAATTTTATTCCTGAGCTTTCTGTGTTCTGTGCTGAAGTGAGAGAACTGTCTGGTCACACTCTGAATTGATTGATTAAATGATTGATTGAAATGACATGTACTATTTACAAATTGGCTGGCCCATGAGGAGAGTGGCTGTTACTGATGATAATGGCAATATAAAAGCCAGTCCTCTTGAGTGAGAGCACTTGTGATGAGGTTGCTGTTGTTTTCTGAGCAACTGCACACTCAATTTTATTCCCGTGCTTTCTGTGTTCTGTGGTTCAATACTCTCAAAAGACGTTGGGTAGGCCAGGAGTTAACATATGCTATTTACAAGCTGACTGGAGTTAACATATGCTATTTACAAGTTGACTAACGTGAATTGTTAAGCAGAAAACACATAGCATAGCATATGCTATGCAGTAGTCACGTGACTTTCATGTCTTTCTGTAGTCATAGATCATTTAGCCACATTTTCATACACGGTTCAGTCCAGTTCCTTGTATTTCACTTGCCATTTCATGGCATAATCGCATGTTTTGTGAATCCCTGTCATCCACGGTTAAGTTCTGTAGTGTTTGAACTTTGTGTAAATTGGTTTACACGTGAATGCTTGACCATCCTTCAATGAGAAGGCCTACAAGGAATTTATTTTGCTGATTTACAAGAACTTGACTTTGTTACAGTCGTTTGTAAAAAAAGGTACGTTAAAAGAGAAACGTTCCCCTTTAATAACCAGAGTTGTCAATGTGGAGCTGCTCTGATAGCTAATGAAACATTGAATGACTTTGTGGGTGTTTGAGGCCTGAATCCTTGGGGTTGCCTGAGACAGTCATTCTACAAGGGAGGTCGTGTGTGGCTTTAGAAAATGGTTTGAACCCAAGAGTCTCAGTTTTCTCTTTATGTGGTTAGATTAGTCCTGTAATGGACTGTTGTTGGTGACATTGGCTGACGTTTCGACAATCTGAGCGGGAAACATCTTCAGTCACGTTTGCCATTTAGCTGCGTTAAGGGGGCAATATACGTGAATTTTTAGGAAATAAGACAAAATTTAAGAAATACATAAAAGAGAAATAAAATTTTTGTACACACCCATAGACAGTCCACCCCCACGCAAGAGCACTTGGGGTTGTTTGTGGACTGTTTTGGTGTCCATCTATTAATTATTAACTTACGATTTTAATTTTAACTCACCTTTAATTCTTTATAATTTTCAAATTTCTTAAAATTCATCAATTCCCCTCCCCCTTCTCATTCTTTACGTTCACTTTAAAAATCGCGAAAAAATTCTCTCAGATTTATGGAAGCTCGCACTATGATCCTATGACAGCATTTTTGGATTGAATGAAATCTCATGGAGATAATAAAGAAAAACGGCTTAAACGTTACGGAAAAATGGCATCTAGGTGCATTGCCCCCTTGAGTGAGCATTTTTTTTTGCATTCATTGCTCCATCGTCACAGGACCCACACACTGCATAACTACTTGTTGTTGGTTTTGTCAGGCGTTTATTCTTGAATATAATATCATTTTCTTTCAACTACGACGATACCGACTCGTTTAAAGCCCTTTGCATGTATTTTATCTTAAGTTCAGTGGAGTTTTCTTGCCTATCGTACAGAGTACAGCTTTCTTTCTGTATTGATCCCAGATTCCGTACTTACGTAGAAAGTTTCAGAAGACCAATTACAACCGTGTTCAGCCCGACGTAGTTTAGTGACCAAGGACGGTATCTCGGTGAGAGGAATCGCGCGGGTCAGTGGAAATTTAACCGCATCGGCAAATTTGACAACTGGAGTTATTTTGCAAGTTATGTTTAGAAGTGCCATTTTCCCCATAAGAATGCTGACAACAACGCTGGTACAATATGCACCACCCAATATATGCAATATGCGCCACCCCTTGGCGTTTCGTGTGTCTTCTGCCCCCACGTTTGTACGAATAGCCTGACTTTCAGCTCCATTTGTCGCCACGTCTCTTGATTTGTAGCTAAGTCTCGGCCAAGCTTAAAGGCGAGGCAATACAATTTTTGAAACGCCAACTTGTGCACAGACGTGCGATGGTTTGCCAAAAGGACTCCTATTAGAAACGAGTTGTTCGGATATTGAATGCTTCAACTTAAGTTGGGAGGGTGAAAAGAGAAAACGCTTGCCTCGGCCTACGTGCTTAATCCGGCATGCTATTAGTGGCTAAACAGCGTCCTAAGTTTGTTTGGTTGGAGCTTAAAGTGCTCGAGGCATAAGCTTTCCATATTGACCACAGCGGTTACTTTACGCTGTCAACATAACAAATCACGTGTTCCTACATGCTTAGCGACGCTGCACGTCTATTTCCCTCAGTTTAAAGGCATTACCCCATAACCACCCTATTACCCATAGAATCACTGTATTAGTTCAAGGAATTTTACAGGAGACCAGAAACATGTTGAGCGTTCGCTATAACCAGACGCTTTGGTTATTTTATCTGTTATAGTGTTAAATACCGGGAAGTTTAAAATGGTGCAATTTCCTTTCGTTCCATTTTCCTGGTATAACAATAATATTATATAGTGCCATTAGCATAAAAAAAGAAAAATGTTTGAAATCGCTGAATGTTTAATAACTTCACAGAACCTTGCGAGTCTTGCAGAGGGAAGTTTCTTTTGTGTTTCCTCGATGACGGTGATGGCATGGATCCATGTAAGTGGTTAATTAACAGACATGTTCTACAATAAACTACATCAATAATACGTGCGCTACTGATGATAGTGGACTGCATTGGCAAAGTATTTCTTTTCCGCGAGCGAAGCAAGCACGTCTTATTTTACAGTGAAAACGGGGTGGGTGCAAGCGCAAAGATCTATTTTTTCTTGTGCTCATGTTTCCACGATTTACCTAGATGTAAACTCGTATGTTTGTGCTTGAAAACCAGGCAAGGAAAATAGTGAACGCACTCCCGTGTTTGCCTGATCTAAATATACGTGAAAGGTTGTTGTCCCTCTGTCATAAGGAACCTTGGTTGTTTTTAGAACACGATCACTAATTCATGAATGACAGATAACTCTGTTGCTTTAATGCGTAACTACTTACCCAGGCTGAAGCGGTTTAGCTACGGTTTCATTGAACCTCCTTTTTCCATTCTATATTTCTAACAAATCGATGTCTTTGGCTCATTTTGTAGCGGAGGTTGGGAACGTGGTCCAATTTGGACGATCGATCAAACGCACTGTGGACTCGAAAATGATTGGACAGTATGGCAATGGGCTAAAATCGTAAGTGTCACAAGAGAGCCTTTGGTTTGAGAGTTGTGAAAGAGTCTTGTTTAAAAGTCAAATCGTATGATATAAACTGCTGCATCTGAAAATAAAATAATCAAAAGTCATTTCATTCTCCAGCTTAATTTACGTTAGGGTTTTCTTCAGCTTGCCTGAAATGAAATGTCTCCTTGACCTTGTGTTAGCCACCTCACAGCCAAAGTCCCATATCCGAAATTTTTGTGTTCAATGAAGAAGCAAATATACTATTGGATTTTACCGTAAGTACTTGTACCGTACAAAAATGACTTGCTCTTTCTGCGTTTTAGCGGCACAATGCGGATAGGGAAAGACATGATCTTGTTTACGAAGAAGTAAGTTCTGTTGTTAGTTAAGTCAGTACGTTGTGTTACCAGTGTTACTTCCATTATCTAGATCGTTCCTTTAGTACTCATTTAAACCCGTGTGTGGTTGTACACAACTCGATCAAGCTAATCCAAATATAAATTTAGCTTAACATGTGATTAATGAAGATTTTTCCACGTCTTCCCTCTTCAGTTTCGGCTTTGGTTTTCATCCCCTGAGGCTTAAAATATAAAGCTCATAAAACGTCTTTAACGAGAGAAATTAAATCCATGGTTAAATTTTAATCCTGAGTTAGCGTTAATTAGCTTGAGAACAATTTGGTTCGGGGTGGAAAAGAGAAACAAAAGGGCGATCGAGTCTCATTTTAGATGCCTCTTTTAAGTGCTCGGATAAATTGCTGAACATTCGCGTTTTATCCGAGGCAGGGCTGTAAACTGCTTATATTACATTTATATAACAGTCATGTGTTAGATGTCATTTGGTCATTTATAACCACCTTTTAAACACGGAGCGAGCCTATAAAAGGATCATGGGAAGCATTTTGTTGGCTTCAGTTGACAAATTCAAATGTAGGGGAAGCAACGGTCGTGAAACGTTTGAACAGTTACAAACTTTGCCTTTGACTAAATGGCTCTCTAGTAAAAAATAAAACTATAAAAAACTTGAGTTATAACTAAAACGTTGCCCTGATGCCATTTACTGTAAGATTTCAACTGGAATTCAGTAAATACAACCGCCTTTATGTCGACCAGAAATTATTTTGCAGAATATTAAACCGAAACATTGTGTCTACAGTTGAAATATTGGCGGGCGTTTTAACATGGATAAAAGCCCAAAAAATCATTGGATACCTTTTAATTTTTGGTCAGTTCATGAGTGGGACCGACTTAAAACGGTTTAGTTTAATATCATTTTCTGCAAGTTTCCAAATTATTTTGAGTGTTTTGTTTGCACGCGATGTTGTTTGAACCACTCGTTCTTATTTAATACACTGTCATTACCACGGCTCAACAAAAAAAGTATTTTCTTTTCTCTGAAACATAGGGAATAAAATAAGATAAAATTTTGGTCTTTTTTTTAATCAGGCGTGTCATCTTCAGTCGTGCTTGAATTATTTGTCCTTAGCGGTTTCAAATTTTCAAGCATTAGCGGCGGGTCCGGTTTTGCCTCTCGATTGTTTTCTACGTTTAAAACTTTGCAATGCAAAATCCGAGCTTAAAAACGAAGGCTTTATTTTCAACTCATGCGATGATCGGAAATTTGTTATTTACCGATTTACTACTGTTTATTTTGCAGAGCTAAAAAAATTATTTACATGGCTTATAGAGCAAAGATTTGCGAGGATGTTTGAAGTAAATTTGGAGTGCTCCTTGTTGGCTTCCCACTGGTCGGTGAGCCAATCAAATGCGCCTGTTCGCCGCCCTTTAGGATTTGTGATTGACAGGCTGAACACCTCAGCCTCAGTCATGTAGGCTCGCTCCGTGTTTAATCACCTCACTGTAGTCTCATGTATTATAAACAAGTATTGGATGTGTATTTTTGTTTTCTGACAGGGGCAACACCATGAGCTGCTTATTTCTTTCAAGGACCTTCCATGAACGCGAGAAAATTGAAGAGGTGAGACTCGAATTTAAAAAAAAAAACTAGGCCATTTCCGAATTGCTTTCAGCCTCCCTATCAAAGCGAGGCTAGGTGCACAACCTTTCATATGAAAGGATGCGCACCTAACCTCGCTTTGATAGGGAGGCTCAAGACAATTCGGAAATGGCTTATTCTTTGTCATCCTTATTTCTTGAATTTCTAAACAAAGGTTAACGCTATCGTTTTATCTCCCGTTCAAAGGTTGTAGTACCTATGCCTTCCTGGGACGTATGCTCTAAAAAACCTTTGGCAAAATCCAAGCGTGAATTAGACAAGGTAAGGTGACAACAACACTGTAATTTCTTCGTACCAGTCACCATAATTTCTCACTACCATGTACTAACGTTGTTAACGTTGCTATTTTTCCTTTCTCTTGCAGCACCAAGTGGAAACAACCGTGATCTTAAAGTACTCGCCATTCAAGACGGAATCACAATTGTTTGAGCAGTTTAACAAAATTGGACCGAAAGGTGAAGACCATTAATGTGAGACAAGCTTGGTCAGTTTGTTTCTCTTGCGACGACCTTCTCAAGCTTTGATTTCGTTTTTTTTTCTTGCCAGGAACGCTTGTAGTTGTGTATAATTTAAAGCTCATGGACAATGGCGAACCAGAGCTTGATGTAAGTGTTGGATGCCTTAGTTCGTGGTTTGGTACGAATGCACATCGTTAAGAGTAATAAAAAAATTTTCTGTATAGGTTTCATGTCAATAAAACCAGTGCGGCAAAAATCTGAAAAGGGAAAGTTTGAATTGATGAATGATAATCTACGCAACGTCCGCGAAAATCGGCAAGTAAATCGCTGGCTTTAGTAAGCTGAATAAAGGTCACAAAATCGTGTTTTTGAGATGAGACAGTTCTGGTGTAAATGGGTGCTCAGAATGTTTGGTAGTGCTCTTGTCATGTTCTCATTGGTCAATCTAGTAGACTTGCAATAAACTGATACGATTGTTGTGTTCAAAATATGCAGGTAGAGAGTGATCCATTCGATATCAAAATGGCAGATCCGTACGCTGGAGAGAACGTGGCGGATTATGACGTGTACGTGTTACCTGGCGGTAGTCCTATTAACTTATCTACATTCAGTCGACACCGGTTATAATGGACATCCTTGAGACTGTTAGTAAGGGAGTCGAGAACCACGATGAAAGTGGCAATGAAAACGTTTGGTGACCTTGGTAAATTGGCAAAAAAGAACTTTTGGTTGACGACGACATGATACCTTTGCCTTCGTCATTGTCGCCGATAATAAAAGAACAAAATTTGAGGACTGTGCTTGGTTGTATACTAAACTATGAAGGTGGCAATGTTTGAGAAACTACAGTTGCCCTTAAAACATGAATTTTGCTTCCAGCCCTCTCAGAAGTGGTTTGCAGTAGAACCTACAAATTTAAGGTGATTCCATTCAATTGCACTGCGCATCCTTTCTGCGCATCATTTTTTGCGTGATTAGCGCGCGCACGAGCGCGCGCGCGTTCGGAACTTGATAGGTTTCCTATGGAGGCTGAGCTGTTCAGGGAAATAAATGGTCGTTTTCTCCCAAACGAACTCGGTGACCCCACTTTTTTATTCCATTTATTTAAAGTGGTACTATGATCAAAAAATCCCTCTTTTTTTTTCTTCGGCTTTCGAAACCATGTTTGTTAAACACTCCCCAAGCGAAATTATAAGCCTTAATTTTGAGAAGGAGACCGTTAATTTAAACTGCAATTTTCCGTTTTAATGGTCCGCCATTATTACACCAGAAAGGATACAATGACGTCATTCACTCAAGAGCTGTAGAATGTAGTGTGTGAACGCGGCTTACAAATTATGCAAAACACGAGTTTGAGAGTGTGAAAGCTCAAAACTCCCGTGCTGCATACTAAATAAGGCACTTTCACACACACTGCATTCTAAAGCTCGTGAGTGAATGATGTCATTCTGTCCTTTCTGGTGTAATAATGGCGGACTATTAAATCGGAAAATTGTAGTTTAAATAAACAGTCTTCTTGTCGAAATTAAGGCTTAAAATTTCGCTTGGGAAGTGTTTAGTAAACAAAGTTTCGAAATCCGAAGAAAAAATAAAAGTGATTTTTTGATCGTAGTACCACTTTAAGGAAAATACGACTTTACATGATATATTCAAATTTGAAGAATTTTTCATTATTCAATTTTGAAATATTCCGGTTGATTCACTGTTACAGTCAGATTTTAGGCGTTTCACTGCAACCGTGCAGACGCTCGATTTGCCTATTTCAAAGTAGTTTAGCTGTTACGGCAATTTTGAGACGTTTTACTGTGACGTTGTTCTTCTATCATTAGAATAATGCTTATATTTCATTGCTAGTAATAACTTTGTTGAAGTAATGGATGTCTCTAGTACAAGGATAGGTTTTTAATATTGCTGTCTAAAGATAGCAAAGTACCTATATACTACAGCCCCGTAGCGTGAAATCGGACACGGTGACCCCCGCTTTTTATTTTATTTTTTTAATGTACTAGGTGTAATTAGTAACTGTGCAAAGTTTCAGCAAATTCTCATTACAACTTCTTTTTCGATGGAATCACCTTAACGTAAATTCTTAGCAAGTAATGAATTAGGTACATTTGCCTGGTTACGCGAGCTATTGAACACTCCAGTTTAAGTGATAGTTGCTGCCGCGATATATCCTTTAAACATTAGGGCCCGGTTGTTCGAAAGCCGGTTAACGCTATCCCGGGGTTAAAAGTTAACCAAGGTTCCTACTTCTCCTAATAAAAAGAGTTTTCAAAGCTAATTTTAACTCACCGTTTGAAAGCAACCAAAGTCAATTGAACGTAGGGCAAAAAAGATTTACTGAAATGCTCATCGCTTGGCTCTAAGACTGGATCAGAAGTTGACATTAACCCTGGGTTAACGTAATCCTGCTTTGAACAACTGGGTCTTGGTGTCTTAACTGTAATTACTGCCCTCTGATCACCTGTTGTTGTTGTTAGGATCATGCCTGAACGGAAATCCTTTCGGGCGTACACTGCCATTTTGTATTTGGACCCTCGAATGAAGATTTACATTCAGGTGAGAGAAGTGCGAATATGTCTTTTCGCTTGAAATGTTAAGTCGCCCCTCTTACGGTGGTTGTCAATTTTTCCCTCAGAACAAGAAGGTCCAGACCAAGAGACTGACCACTTGTCTGCATAAACCTAAGTAAGTGAACTTGTTGATTCAAACTCTGTTCCTCAGTGAGTGGGTAATTCAGTGAGGATCTTTTGGTTACCGATTAAAAAAAATATGCTAACAATAATAATAATGATGATGATGATGATGATGACGACGATGGTGGTGATGATGATGATGATGATGATGACGACGATGGTGATGATGATGATTATTATATAACGTTCGGTATTTATTCTAAGTAGTCGGTTTCTACTTGAACTAAGCCTAAGTGAGGATCCCTTTATTCTTATTTTGTACATTCTTGATGATTGTACGGTGGAACATCCACTAACAGACATCTCTCGCAGTAGACGGTCACCTCTCATTTCTTATCACAGCCATACACACTACATTGTTGCCCTCCTACAAAAACCTCCACGCAGACATTTGAACGCGGTCTCATGAGAGGTATAAAAGTGTCTCCTTGTGGGAAGATCCAATAGCCTGTCCTATGGTTTCATTTTTGCTATATCAACAACATTTTATTCCCTTCTTGTGTCTAGTTTCGTTTGTGATAAGTACCGGCAGTGTTGGGTTGCGGTGTCTTGTCTTCTCACTGAACGTTTTTCACTAGTTCTACAAGCTAAAGCTGATTCTTGAACACCCATCTTTTAAGGTGTTACCATTTCTCGTCGAAGAGATTCAAGGCAAGGTCGGAGAAAGAGGCGGAGAAAGCTGACCGCGAGGCTAAAATAGGTAAATTGTATCATGATAATCCTTAATGGCCACCACAGTCAAGAGAAATACAGTGGTAAACGTGCAAATATTTGTATAAGACAACTACTGGCCCCTGTTTTGTGACAGTGCACCGTTTTAGTTGGTACACGAGCTTTTACATAGTCTGTTCGTTCGTTCCTGTTGCTGACCAAGAGAGATAAGCTCCAGTAAAGAGTTGGTGTGAGCCCTGACAATCTGAGGCCTCCGTCAAAAGGATTCAACAACATCCAGCAGTGACGAAAATGAAGTTTCTTTTTACATTGTCACTACTTGTTCAAACATTCAAGTGATGAGAATAAAGAAAGTGATCACCAATGATTAGGTGTCTTGATATTTAGACAAATTCGCCTTACTAGTTCCACAAGAAATGTATGGAGAACAGTTAGGAGAATACACATATTCACTCTCAAATGTTCAACGGTGTTGAACAGAAATGTTGATCCGTTTCGCCGGGGCCTCACACCCACTAGGTTTGGAAAGTCGTTTTCGTACTCAAAGTCTGTTTTATTTAGTTATGCAATACACTTTTCTAGGATCCAAAAATACCAGTTACTCTGGTAGAACGGATCACTTAATACTTCAGCTCCGTGTCCTGAGTGTTCATATTAGCGACCTTCAAATCGAACGACGAGTACGAGATTGAGTACGAGTACGACTTTTTAATTCCTCGTCACAGGCTTTAGATTGTCACTTGTCAAACTATTATCACTTACATAGCATCCTCCTGTACTGGTCAGCAATATAAAGGAGTAAGGGCTCTAAGACAGTAGTGTAGCAGCTCTCGTAAGCTTGTAATTCTAGTGGTCCTCTAGTGTAGCAGCTGCTATTGTGTTTGGGGCTAGGGGTATTGTTCATATTGTTTGTAACTGTTTTGAAATTCAAAAGTTGTACTCGTACTCAATCTCGTACTCGTAGTCCCATCTGAAGGTCGCTATTGTTTCTTCCACAGCCGAGGAGAAAGCAAGAGAACTAGAAACGCAGGCCAGGTAAGGTGCAGTCAAAGATGTGTTGAAATGTGCCTCTTTACAGAGAGGTCGCCCGAGCCTCTGGCATTCCATAAGTATACCAACATTGCACTAACAGCTTTTGTCTTCATTTGCTAGGGAAATCCAAGCACAGGTAGAACAAACATCAAAGGACAAAAGGGTACAACTGCTTTCTCTGTACACTTTCTTTTTGCTTCATTACTTGGTGGAGTGATTACCACACTCTTATTTTGATAACTGTTCATTAGATCATACCTTCAAACATAGCCTGCACAACAGGCGTTATTGAGTCGAGCAAGTCATTATTTCTGAGCCGCGCGAAGAGCGAGACACGAGCGCGAAGCGCGCGACGGGGAGAAAGAAAAAAATAACACCTGTTTTACCTGTTCCAAAGACCTTCGACCGTTCACCCGGTGAACGGAAATGCTGGTTGGTCAATTTATACCACATGCCAGTGGTGTTGATTGAAATAACTGTTGGATGCTCCTTGTAACGCCATAATCTACCAATCGTGTTACTTTCAGAGATAACCATATTACTTCAGCGGCTATGGAATTTAAATTTGAAGTTGATTATTGCAATATTGATTTAATTATTCGATTCAAATATCGACTTTTCAAACGCGCTCGCGTCTCGCTCTTCGCGCGGCTCAGAAATAGCGACTCGCTCGGTCAATAACGCCTGTTGTGCAGGCTACTTTGTCAGCTCGAACGCTAGAGCGATATTTTTACATAGTGCGTCAAACGCCTACAGTATATTTAATGATGTCGTGTTTTGCACGATGCTTTTGTGGTTTCTGCTTTTAACCTCAATCTCTTTTTTTTATAGGTGGAGCTTAGAAAAGCGCAAGCTCTTGCGTCAGAAGCACGGGCAGAAGCAAATATGAAGACCAAAATTGCTGACGCTAAAAAGAAGTATGCATCGCTTGGATGTGTTGTTTTCCTTTCACGTCTGTTCTTCTATTCTAGTTTTCCTTTCACTTCGATTAACAGTAGACCCTGCCACGGTCTTTTTCAATTTTTGACAAGGGCCAGTTGGCGAAAATTCATCGACAGTGCTAGAAAGAGCGCCTTAAAATTGCTAAACTTGCCGAGTTTTAGAGTGATATGTCAGAAACGAGCGAAGATGTAGCTCCGCAAGGTCGCGAAATTTGTAGGGTGGGGGGCACAAACTTGCCCCCACCCCCCCTTCCACCAAACAGATGTCTACAAAATTTTGCGAGTTTGCGGAGCCATACCTTTGTTATTTTTCATCCCATCCTGGTCCATGTGAAAAGTTGAAAAAAAAAACGTGGAAGGGTCTATTATTAAACAAAATTAAGTTGGATTTGAGCTCATGGCTAAGGAAGTATGCAACGCCGATTTCGGTATGGTTCGGATATGAAACAGCTAACAACTTACCACAACACTACTGCTATCTCCACTGGTAGCTTTTAGCCGCCCCTTTGAGCAGAAAGCCAACCATCTAGCTAAGCGCGCTTGCTTGTATCCAGTTTCGTTAGTAATTAACACTAGTACGTTTTTATAATTGTTTCCTGTAACTGTAGGTCAATGAAGGAACCCAAAACACTTAACTTCACCTTTGGATTTAGTATCGAGAACCGTCGCTGCTATGGAATGTTTATCTACAACTGTAGTCGGTAAGTTATTGTTAATAATTTCCTTGTGACGTCTTTCTAAGTTGCTTGTATGAAAAGCAGACATTAAGTGGAGGTGAAACTATTTGTTGCCATATACAGTGACAATTGTAGAAGTGATAATTACAGGGCGGCAGACACCTTAATAATTTGCATTGATAGGCACACATCATTAGTATTAGCGAATCACTTCGCACCTCACAGGAGTCACCGAACTGCTGTTGTTCGAGCCCCTTGCGGCACAATTGTGTTATATCGCAGTAAGGCGCCATTCCCTTTTATAGTAACCATGTACCGCCTCCTAAATACAGTGGAGGCAATATTGAAATTTTCCTAAATAATTGTAATTCCATAGGTTAATCAGGATGTACGAGAGAGTGGGACCTCAGCTAGAGGGAGGAGTGTAAGTGATTTACACAATTTTTTTTCCTTTCAAGACTGATTCTGTTTTCTTTGAATTAACTTTTTCTTCTGTTTCCGCGATGACTTTGTAGTAATCATTATCTGTTAGTTTTTTGTCTCTGTTCTCTTTGCTATGACAGCTTCGGTATCAGCCATAACTTTGAAGTTTGCAATGGGCTTTCCATCAAACATACCCTGTATAGGAGTAGACTTGATATTTTAACGCAAATGTATTTAGTTTGAGACCATTTAAGTTAAGTGATTGTTAGTTCATCTCGAGGTTTGTGAGAGAGAGATCTGTTAGCTTGCTTAAAAACGTTGCAACAATACTGTATGCAATGAAGCTATATGTGCAAATAAATGGTATGGCAAACCTCATAGTGACGGTTTGATCGAAAGGTCGAGTTGTAGTGAAATTAGTGGTAACTTACCTATCTGCATGTTGTATGGGTTAAATAAGTGGAGACGTAAAAAAGTTGCAGCATTTCTTTTGGTTAACCTTTGGTTTTCTTATTGTTTTACAGGAAATGTTACGGAGTCATTGGTGAGTTTGTCTTTTTCTATTCCGCTTCTCAGTCTTATGTGATACGTAAAAGCTAGTAGAATGACTTAGTACCTCACATGAGCATAAAGTTTAAAGTCTTATATGTTCTCCAGGTGTGGTAGACGTGCCGTATCTTGTCCTGGAGCCGACACACAACAAGCAAGACTTTGCGGACGGCAAGGTACACGAGTCCAGAGAGCCCCTTTCTGATTTTGTTCCCTTGAAGGTCGTCCTTGTGCTTTCACCCATCTATTCTAACATTATTGCCCGCCTTGCTGAAGAACATTACTGAAACTTTTTGATCCATAGAAAGCACGCTGTCCATCGAGTTGGTGGTTTGTTTACACTGCGAATACTCCTCTCCTTAGCAACCCTAAGCTACTCTGACAAAATGGGCAACAGCTTCCGCACGGAACTGTCGACAAAAAAACTGTGAACTGTCGCTGACAAGCAGTCCACCGACTGCTCAGTGACAATTTAAAATCAAACAATCGAGAAGTCATCAGCTGTCGACAGGCCGACGGGTTTCTGGTGGAAGTCTTCTTTATTTGTTTCAACCAGTCAAACAGTAAAACAACGAATCGCATTAAGCTTAAGATTAAGTTTGATCGGGTAAGTTACATCTCTGTTGTTTTCTCGCTTCTATAGGAGTTTAAGCACTTAAGCAGGGCGCTAGGAGAGCACCTGGAACAATTCTGGAAGGACTCGCAGATTGAATGTAAGCAAGCTACCGTAGTACCTTTTTAGGGTAAATAGTGTTGTCTTCGTTACTTTACAAAAACAACAACGGTAACATCTACAATAAGACGACGATCCTGATCCTGCGTCTTTTTTCCTCAACAGCTCACGGCGTGACAAAGTTTTGGTAAGTTGTTAACAGGGTTTAACGACAGGATCATTTTGTTTTCTTCATTGTGGCTTCCCCTGTTTTATACTTTCATTATTCTATTACAGGGAGAATTTTGGCTACGTTAGCAGCAGATGGACGGATGGTCCTTCCACAGACCAGAAGTTTGTCAGAAAAAGGGCGATGCAGATAGCAGTGAATGTGCAGTGCGGTACGTAAAAGCCAGTTATCCCTCGGTCAAAAGCATTCAGCCTCATCCAACACTGTTAAATACTTATTGCAAAAATACGACGCAGCTCGTAAAATATCCGCGCGTATTATCTACCAAAACACCGAATAAGGTGTACGTACGGTGTTGAACGAGGTGGCCAAACGAATCCAACGTTGTTGTTCACACATTGGAACAGTAGAAAACTTGAATCAACATCATTCAACAGGGTGGCCAAACGCGTTCAGCATGTTGAATTCAACAGTTTTGAACAGTGTTGAATGGAAATGTTGAACCATTTGCTTAAGACCTTACAAGAACTGAGTTGTCAAGGCTGAATCCATGTCACTGTATGAATGGGGTAAAACACTGTGCAACACTGAAAAAATGAACGTGTTAGGTAGTAATCTGTCTGAGCATAGTTGTAAGGTTGGGTAAATGCAAGCGCTTCCTGCTGTAGTTATGTCACGCATAGGATGCCTTGTTGTGACTGCAGCTCTTTTTTGTTTCGCCAGATGTATGTCTTAAGTGGCGGCTGCTGCCCTTCTCACAAAGAAACGTGGGCCGCGAGTTACCTGACGAGTGGTGCTGCGCCATGAATCCTGATCCTAATTGCAACAGGTTTGTTTCCCAGTCATGAGTGACAGTTTCCGTAAGTACACGCCCAGGATCATACTGAATATGTAAGTCAGGTTTTCCTAAACACTCAACCCCTCTCCTTTTGCCTTGGACTGCAATTAAGAGTGTGAGCATTTGCAGCTAGTGTTCTGAAGACTATCAGATCGAAGGATGCATCATATCTTTGACATCAGCAACGCCTTATTTTGGAGATACAGTCAATTCTCGTTATAGCGGACACCATCGAGACCACGATTTGGTGTTCACAATAGAGTCTGCAATAGCGATAGAAATGTTCGGTAGTTCTTATTCCCCGGGCATTTAGCTCCTGTCTGTAATAACGGCGTGTCCGTAATAGCGAGGTGTCCGCCAGGCGAGAGTTGAGTGTACGAGGTTCTGAAAATATCACGTACACGACTCGAAAGAGCGCGCGTTTGGAACGTTCAAGAAAGACAACATTTTCAGCCTACTCCCTTTTAATCACTTTCATACATAGATAATGTTGTACTATTAGCCAATCAACATTATACTGTGGTAGCTGAATCTCTTAGAACGACCATTCTTTTAAGCGGCAATCTTCCTCTGGCTCCACCTTCATGAACCCAAGGTTGATTGTTAATGATTTGTGGTTTATCTGTTTTTGGAATTTTTCTCTTACAGCTGTGCTCGACCCGAACAAAAAGTCACGATACCCGTAGGTGTGTTGCAAAGACAAATAAAAACCGCAGAGGAAAAGCAGAAAGAACTGCAGGAGGATATCCGTAAAAAGCAAGAGGCACTTGACAAAATGGAGGTACGCTACCACAGTTTTACTTCAATTATTGCTGCTACAATGACACGAACCGAATACAATGTTGGAACGAAATTGTCAACAAAATTCCTTAATGGTTGAGGGTGTTCATAGTTGTTTAACTCTGGAATCATATTCTTAGTACCATTCAAAGTGTATCGCTGTAAGGCCTGTCAAGGATATTGTACTAATCACGTGAAGCGATTGTCACCTTAAAAGCTGTGGGTAAAACCCTAAATGGTCTTTGTGTTTGCTTCTTTAACAGCGCCAACGGACACCACAGACCGCACCGGAGAGGAACAGAATTCAACCGCAGGCTGTTGTGCACAAAAAGGTACCTTTACTGTCAGGCTAAAACGAAGTCCAGACAATGTAGCGGTGGAATAACTTACAAAATGTGCCCCGTTTGTCAAGTGTTCTAACATAATTCAACAGCTACTGCGGTTTGTGAATGATGAAGGCGAAAATCATCAACAGAAACATGAAATAAAGAAGTTTGTTAGGCTTTATAAGAACTTCGTTTTGCTAACCCCATGCAAAGTGTTGAAGGTCTTCCAAGTCTATTCCTACAATACAATGCAGTACTTTATTTACACTCCCGTGGTGAAGCTTTTCAGTGACATTACATTCTTGTATTGATTTTGTGTCAAGTGGCAATGTTCTACCACTGCGAAGCAGTTTGTCACATCTAAGTGTACATTACCACTACAGTCAACTCTCGCCTTGCGGAAACCTCGCTATTACGGACAGGAGCTGAAGTCCCGGGGAACAAGAATTATTGAAAATTACACCCGTCATTACGGTCTCTCTCTACTACAGACACCAACTCGAGAGTACAAAGCAGTGCTAAGGTACACAGAACTAAAGAAACTGGAAGGGATTACAGGCCTGTTTGCTCATTTTGTATACCTTTGTCGTTCGTCAATCATGCAGGTTGAAAGGACATCTTCAGCAGAGAGTTCCGGCTCCTCCAAGAGTGACACCTCTGAGGTATGAATGATAGATGATACCGTTATGAACAGAATACATATTGAATACGTTGAGGCGGCGCCAATCTTTGAAACGCGTAAAAAGGTGTTGTGGTCTCAGAACTTGCACATGCTTGTGACGAACAGCTTCGGTCACATTGATACATCGAGCCAATCTTTGAAGGCATAAAACGGTGTTGTGGTTGAGGAACTTCCATTTGTTTGTAACAAGCAACTTTGGTTGCATTTATGCAGAGACGGGCGCCAAGCAGGCCACAAGTTGAACGAAGACCGGTAGTGGATAGTACCGAGGAAAGCAGAAGAAAGAAACCTACACACGAGGTCAGTCACAAAAAGTCAGATTATCTTGCATAACATACTCCTAGAACTATCGTCTAACCTTTATGTAACGCTTTTTGGAAGCTACCGTAATGATAGTATTGTTAGCACCCGTCTATTAATTCACTAGAGTAACAATCGTTTCTTTTTTTCAGCCTCTAAAACGGCGAAACGTAGAGCCTCGGCCCGCTGTAGAGGTACGCGTTTGTTCATTTTGTTGCTCATGATTGTAAAACAGATTTAATCTGCCTTTATGCTTGACCCTTTTGCTAAATGTTTGAACCTCTTGCTTAAGCGCTCCGCCTAAATTCTTGACCCTATTGATGAACAAAGATTTTTTTGAAATTATGAATATATGAAATTCATATATTTGAACTGCGGAACGAAGAAATAAATGTAAAGAAGATCCTCGCAGTTATTAACGCAACTAGTTGCGTTAATAACTGCGAGGATCTTCTTTACATTTAAAGATTTTTTTCTTTTCAGGAAGTGCAAGCGAAACGAAAGAAAAACAATGTCCAAACAGCGAAGGTAGGAATTATGGCAAACGTTTGCCTTTGCTACGAGGAACGTTATACTAGAGGAAACCAAGAGCTTTCTTGGAGGAATATACAGTCAACTATCGCCTTGCGGACACCTCGCTAGTACGTACACCCCGTTATTACGGACAGGAGCTGAAGTCCCGGGGAATAGGAGTTACTGAAAATTACACCCGTGATTACGGACTCTCTATTATGGACACCAAATCATTGTTTCCGATGGTGTCCGCTATAACGAGAGTTGACTGTAATAGCCATACAAAAGATTTCCGCGTTAAAATTGCGCTTAATCCTTTACGTCCGGAGAGAGCCGACTGTGGAAATTTAAAAAATTTGCTCTTCAGAATAATTGAAAACAACCGTTGCTGATCTTTCGTAAACGAGTACGGTCGTCTGCCGAGTAGACAGATCCTTTGCCTCTGTTTCAAAATAAGGGCAAAGTGAAAAACCTTCCACAAACCAAAGAGTGCAGCTACCGATAAACAAAATGGTCTTGGTTTGTTGTTCATGTTATGGAACCTTGTATTTGCTCCAACAGAGCGTGGCCAAGAAAGAAAACGAGGCAAAAAGAGTAGAACAAACCAAACAGAGACAAGAAACCCCGAGACGAGAAGCTCCAAAGCAACAAGAACCAAAGCCAGAGGAATCCAAACAACAAGAGCTCACAGAATTAGAACAGATAGAAAAAGAACAACTCATGGAGTGGAGCAGCGAGGGAGAAAGTGATGGAACAACACGTAAGGAAAGCTTTGCCTTAAACTCTTACGTAAGAGAACTTAAGTGCAAATTTGTCAATTTTTCGGTTTGAACTGTCACTTGAAAGACTGAAAACCAAATATCACCACTGGGAAGGACAGCTTAGTAGCTTTCATTTTAGTGGTCACAATTAAGTGTTTAACAACCAACTCAAAGCCTAGAATTACTAAGCCTAACTCACTTACACTAGGAGCAATAAAGTTTATCCAAGAGTGAAGAAAACCGATTATCAATTTTAGCACCGATTCTCTATATAGTGAAGAAGTTGCTGAGAATATGTCAAATGAAGTCGGGATAAGGCACTGCCAAATATCTGCAAACTGTTGACACTCCATTTTGCGACATTAAGTAGAACCTCCCGTTAGCAATCTTATTTATTATTTAATCAGCTTTGCCACACACACACACACACACACACACACACACACACACACACACACACACACACACACACACACACACACACACATAAAAAGAAATTGCAAGAAAGATACAAAAGAAAGGAAGAAAAAAAAAACACTTCAGGATTAACTAGAGATTACACATTGCTTATTATGAAATTGATTTACTTTTAAGATATTGGACCATAGGAAGCAATAGAAATGCCCGCTTATGAAAGGTGTTGCTTTAGAGAAGTTTTAAAACGTAATGTTTATGGCCAGGACCATGATCGAGTGTCCACTTACGAGAGGTGTTAACAAGCGGAGATTCTACTGTATTACAAAACTAGGAAAGTCACGAAGTACCTCTTTCTTTCTTTTCTAGTACCCAAAGGAACAAAAGTGGAAGCCCGGGTTGATAATTCTAAATGGTAAGTTCTGTTTGTCAGTCTTGAATTGACAGTCAGCCACTAGGGATAATCTCGTCGCTGATCACATCAGTACAAAGTATATGTTAATGATGAAATTTACGTGTCTTGCGGTCCGTAGGTACATTGGAACAGTGTTTGCTGTTAAACCCAAAGGTTCCTCGTGCAGGGTTCGCGTCAAGTTTGATATGTATCCCAAGGACAAGTATGATAAGTGGTAAGTACATAAATGCAGACTACGATAAGACAAGTACACATTCAAGTCTACCTTTTCCTACTAAAAGTGCCAAAGGACGATAAATTTGTCAAAATATTTTACGTCAAATAGAAAGAACGTAAGCCAGAAGGAAGGTACTGTTTTACAACGTTCATCTGAGTGGACACACATGATTTTCATCCACAGAAAAACGTTAGAACCACCTTGTACGGCATAATAAATAGCACGACAGGTTTAAATAGACATATTTCTACCACTAGAACAAAATTACACGAACGAAGGCCTGACTCTGACCAAAGCAGAGAAAGTTGTCTAAAATAAATTAGACAAAAACAAACATAACGGCGTGCAAACAATCAACCCAACTCGACAGAGTGCATTAGTGATTAAATCTGATAGTTTGAATCGATTTGTTGCAAGTTGTTCCCTTAGGGTGCATCTCTTAGTGTTTCAATTTGTTCCCTTAGAGTCCACAAGTGATTAAATTTGATAATTTGAATCGATTTGTCGCAATTAATCTCTTACCCCAAATCTTTCGTATCTGTAGGTTTGACCATCCCAGCGATGACTTGAGAGTTCTACAAGTAAGTTTGAACTGAAACTTTTGAAGGAACCTTACATTTGTGAATGGTTTACTTTCCCAGTGGGAATAACAGTCAGGTGACTTAGGGTGCGTTCGATTGGGAAATCCGGATTTCGATTTCGGATTTCGGATTTCGGATTTTGGATTTCCCAATAAAATGCGAAATCCAAAAATGGATTTCGACCAGCCGAAATCCTTTTCCAAGACGGATTTCAATTAAGGCCCTTTAATTGAAATCCGTCTTGGAAAAGGATTTCGGTTTGTCGAAATCCGTTTTTGGATTTCGCGTTTTATTGGGAAATCCGAAATCCGAAATCCAAAATCGAAATCCGGATTTCCCAATCGAACGCACCCTTAATCTGAATTAAGACAACCCCAACACGAACTATTGTTCTTCCAATACTCCACCGCAGAGAAACACAGATCGACCTACCCTCTAAATCATAGTGTTTGCGTCACGTTATCTTTGGGTGTCACGACTTCCGCCTTTTAATCAATCGATAAAAACGTTTGAGATTAGATTTTTATACCAAGTAGAGGTTGTTAAGAGGGGATGTCCACTAACATCGAGCGAGTGGCGGCACATGATGAAAAATAAAATTCCCTCATAAATTTTCCACGGATACCCTATAGCAATCTAAGAAACGTGGCGGAATTTTTTTTTCGAAATTTTTTTTTAAGCCCGAAAAAAAAATTTAACATGTTTACGTCACACGTGTCCTGTAAACATGCGAAATAAACGTGTATCATACCTTCTCGTAAACTTCGCTCTGTTTGATTTGCACCCCAGAAAACCCCCATTTTAAGCGTGGAAGTTTGCTTTTAAAGTGTGTAGGAAGTAATTGAGTCCTGTTTTAGATCTGTGAATTAATTTTCAAGGTCATGGCGAGCTGCTGAAAATCACTAAAATTCGCTTGCTTTGAATTCTCAATTTGGCACAGTTTTTCAAGAGAAAGTTTTCCTCCCCGGTAAAACACCAAATCACTTGAAATTCAGAATTCTTGAAAGACGAAATACCATTCTAAAATCAGGTTTAAAAATTAGTTTCGGGCTTTGTATCAGCGCCGAGTACAAACGCTCTCAAAATCCCGATTAAATCACAACATTATCCTGTCAACCAGTACAAACAATAGGCGCGTGCCTCCGACCGAATAGCCGAAAACTTGGAATTTTTTCCTTGTATCCTTTGGTATTTGGATGAAAAGTACAGGATAAAGGTCATATCTAGCTTACCTTGAATAAGATTTTGTCTAAATGCCAGGTTTTGTCAAGTTTTAGGTGTACTGTCCAAGGGCCATCTTGACGCGTGGAATCGACCGTTATCTCCTGGTATCTCCAGATTGACTTTCAACTAATGAATAACGACTCCGCCAACACATTCGCATCCCTTAACGAATGGCAAATGAATTTTTAAAATCTCCCAGTGTTAATTCCCTCAAGAAACTAAATAACTTTGCAGTGATCTCAACATTCATCTCAGAAACCGCACTGTTATTATGGTCTGATTTAACTAAATTTGTCTGTCACGCAACGGGTTCTGGTCAAGTCACAGGATAGGTTTTGGTGATGGATTGCAAAAATGGGAAAAAAATCGAAAGATTAGGACGTCTGAAATAACTTAAGCTATGAAAAAAATTACACAAGATAGAAGGCGATGTAAATAGTGATGGCGTTTGTTTCAGCAACTCGACCGGAATGATCCTTTCCCGTTTTCATTCCAGATGCCGGACTGCCTCAATGTAAAAACAAACCACAGAGATAGCTGAATTTTTTCCATGATTTAAACTAAAGCATATCGAAGGCTAACAAAGAAGGCATCCATTTGTTTTTTACAAGTTTCCTGAAAATTTTAAGTTCACTTTTCTCTATAATCGTAAGTTTTCGATGCGTAGCACTTGGCTACAACTGTGTTTGTTTACTTACATTCCGTCCTCCTGTTTGGTGTCATGTTACACCGCCGAAGTTATGCCTGAAATATCTTTCGACTAGTAAAATAGAGTGATACTACATATGACGGGACTATTCACTGCGCAATTCTGACCTATGAAAAGGAAGTTGCAGATTACATAGGTGTACATTTTGTGACGCTCTGGCGAGAGGAAAAAATTGTCACGTGTTCACTAGAAGCAGAAAGTATTAGCTTCCGATAGTCTAAAATAGCAAATTTCAAGAGTTCGACTTTTCAAGTCTAATTAATTTCACGGTGAAGGATTTCAATATTACTTGCAAGCCACAGGTGTTGCGTCGAAGAAGGCGCCTCGAAAAGCTGCCATTTGCTGAAATAATTTTCTTGTTGGAAATCAGGCGTGTGAGAATTTCAGGTGAGGCATTATTGGAAACTAGGCAAAATGTCTTAAGTGCGAATCGGCTTTGAGTAAATGTTCAAAAACTGATAATTTTCGTTAAAAAAAAAAAGAAAAAAAAAGGGAAACGCCAGATTTAACACGCAGCAGTTGTAGAGCGCTTCCTCTATATCGCACCATTGTAAAAGGATAGGTTCTTTGGAGTTCTCGCAGACAGGATCCCTGTCACCGAGTACAATAGCCAATCAAACCATTATCTCCCTTGGCTGCGAATAGAGGTCACTTATTCTTTTCCGAAACTAGCTACAGGCGTTTGCGCCTCTTACAAGCGATATGAACAAGCAGTTGCTGTTCCAGTTGCAAAAAAGACTTTTCGGGTCACACTTGCAGTGTTGGAATCAGCGATATCCACTCAGACGTTGAGCTTCGTTGATTTTCTTTTATCACGCGCAAAAGTATTTTTAATTAGTATTCTTAACATGGACCATTTGCCCAGCCCATCGCTCTTGTCTGGGAATAGCGCAGAGGGAACTAATCAACGTTGGTCATGTTGAGTTCTACCAGGGCTGTCTAAGTATGCCTCGAACGGGAAAGTGAGAAAAGCAGACCGTGGAAATGGCAAGTCGGAGTCCAAAGCTATTTTGCAACACATCGGTGTCTTCCCTCCAGTGGGGTCTGGTAAGTACACTTTTTTCTCATACCCACTTTCGTGCATTCCTCGCTGTGATGGCAGACGGCATGAAGCAGATTAACACTACCATACCAGCCCTGAAGACAGTCAGCTTCCGGCAAGACAGCGCTGGCTGCTACCACTGTAGGGCCTGCAGGGCCACCATAGTTTGCGCAGGAGTACTAGGAGCAGAGCTGGGCGTGGTGTTCAAACTCTTGGCCCCCTTCCCTCCCCATGGAAGGAAGGGAGCCTGCGACCGCAAGGCCGGCGGAGACTAAGTCGGATACATTTGTCCTCTTAAACTCCGGACACGATATCAAGATCCCGGTTGAGAACCATCCTTAAGTGTCATCCGGTGCGTGTCCATTGCAAGCCGTTTAGTTACCACTTGGAAGATCGATGGTGTGAATATACAGTTTTCTAAAGAAAGAATCCGTCCGTGTATGAAGAGCATATGGCGTGGGACCTATAAGACCAATAACTGCGCTGAAATCTAAGGCCCTGTCATCTGCTAGTCTACCGTCCATAGCAGTGCTCTAAGCGAAACCGAGCTCGTTCTCCTCAGCCGTGAGAAGACGGAGAAAAATCGCACAACCAACTGTCTCTTGACAAAAAAAGGGGGTTAGTTTCTAGAGAAACTGTGGTGCTGCATCGGTGGGGAAGCGAAACACAAAACTTTGTATTTATCAACTGAGTTGATAAGGTAAATTGAGCCACCGTGAAGAGATTGAAAGCTGACGTTTCGAGCGTTAGCCATTCGTCACAAGGATGGTTCTCCACCTTCGTCACCTGTACTGCTCAGAAGATCAGGCGGAAAGCGACAAAGAGCCCTAAACATTAGGACTCCTTGTCATGATGAGTTTCAACATGAGTTGAGTTTCAAACTCAACTTAATTTTGAGTTTCATGTATAAAATTGTAATCCGCTAGGTTTGCCATAAAATGGTTTCATAAGCTTATAAAGAACGAAAAGGACGGTTCCGGCACCCCTGGCCACACCCCCTGGTCTTGAGTAAACTCAACATACATTTTTACATTCTCACTCCTGTCTTGAACAATTTTTGAAGACCAATGCATAGAGACCTAATAATAATTTCTTTTTCAAAGCATAGCAACAGGCAAGGTTTTGGCAAGGCTTCACTGCCTCTAATGATACTGATAAATACATAAGGACCGTTAACTGCCACTTATAAGCCCAACCCCCCAGTTATAGGCCCATCCACCTGTAAACAAAAAAATACATCCGGTATAAGCTCCACCGGATATAAGTCGCCCTCTAGCTTTCCCTGTTTCCTTAATATTAAGCACTCTCACAGAACACTGCGAAGATGAACTCTGAGCTTCTGTTTTGTTGCGTTTCGGTTACGTTCGTGTTGTTACAGTTTTGATTTTGTTGTTAAATTAAAATTGAAACGAATTTGATTTATTGTGACGTTTCAAAGGTTAATTGAAAACTGGTAAATTAAAAACATATTTCGATCAACACTGCTGTGGCTCATTTCGAAACTTAGAAGCCCCCCCAGATATAAGCCCCTCCGTTTATAAGCCCACCCAAAACCCTTACAAAGTTGTATAAGCCCAGGGCTTATAAGCGGCAGTTGACCGTAATCGGTCCTTGGGTCCACAGGTTTTCAAAGTTCTCATTGCTTTGTTTTTGTTTGTTTGTTTTTTGCTTGCTTGCTTGTTTTTTTTTTTGTTTGTTTTGTTTTGTTTCCTGTGCATTTCCCCCTCCAAGTCAAACCCGACGTCAGGTAAAATCAAGTGCGTGACATTTTGTTGCGTGACTCAAACTAAACAGGCTTGTAAGCTTTCGGCAAGGAATTATCGTTTCGAAATTTTACAACGAATACAGATCAAGAAAAGACGTCTTATAGGAGAAAACTCTTTTGAAGTTCAAATAAGGCAAAATCATTTTATTCCTGAAGGTTCTTCATTTTAACAAAAGGAGGCGGGATGGAAATAAGTCATTTGGGTTGATTGCCAATACGCGATGCTTCAGTGATGTTGTTGACCCCGGACGCCAAGATGGTTATTATGAAAGAGTAGGCACAGAACCTGATATTTAGACAATACCATATTCAGGTGAGCTAGACATTACCTTTCTGCTGTGGATTGCAACCGAATACCGACCAAAATAGAAGAAATGTCCACATTTTCGGTTATTTGGTCGTAGGTATGTGCCAATTGTTGACGTGTTAATGTTGTAATTATCGGGATTTTGAGAGCGTTTGTACTCGACGCAGATAAAGAGCCCGAAACTAATTTTTAAACCTGGTTTAAGAACGGCATTTCCTCTTTCAAGAATTCTGAATTTCAAGTGATTCGGTGTTTTACCGGGGAGGGAAACTTTCTCTTGAAAAACTGTGCCAAATTGAGAATTCAAAGCAAGCGAATTTTAGTGGTTTTCAGCAGCCTGCCATGACCTTGAAAATTGATCCACAAAAGAATAATTTGGCTCAAATTACTTATAAACTCTTCAACAGCAAATTTATAAGCTCAAAACAGGATTGTTCCATGACGCGAATTAAACAGAGCGAAGTTTACGAGAAGGTATGATTCGCGTTTATTCGGGGTGTTTGCAGAGACACGTAGTGCGGTAACGGTTTTTAAATTTTTTGGAGGTTTAAAAATAGTTTCTCAACAAAAAATACCACCACGTTTCTAGAGCTACCATAGGGTATCTCTGGGCGAAAAACGGAGAATTTTGATTTTTCATCATGTGCCACATATTTTCGATTTCGCTCGGTCTTAGTGGACATTGCCTCTTAAGAGCTGTGTGGTATCTGTTTGACTTTTCTGTCCGCATAAACCTTGGAGAGAATTTACTGAACTTGGAAGGCTTGATACTTATAACTGCGTTTTGCAGAGTGTAAAACGGACTTTATCTTTCTTTTCAGCCTTTGGAGACACCAGCTCCTAAGTCGCCAAGCCCATCCCGTGAGGTTCCAAGTACAACGACGTTTGAAACACCAAGTGGCCAACACGACCAGATTACGAAAAAGCACACACCTACTGTTGTCCAGTCCCCTGAGGATAACAGGGTGTCTTCCATGTCAGATACAACAACCCTGGAAGAAAATCCCACACTTGAACAATTTGTTGGAATGTTTAGGTTTGACATTTTTCTTCTTTCCTTAATGCTGACATGGAACCTTCCGAGGGATTTTTGTAATCGTTTACAATTTTACGCGTGGATGAGCTGGGGGCAGGTAGAAGAAAGAAGGTGGTTTACTTGGGTACTGGAAGAAAGACAAAGGAGGGCGGACGAGTAACTGGAGGAAGGCAAAAGGAAGTATATTTGGGAAAGTGGAAGGAGGCAGGGGGTATATGGGGGGTCTTGAAGGAGGCAGGGGGGGTACATGGGGGGACTTGAAGGAGGAAGGGGGTATATGAGGAGCCTTGAAGGAGGAAGAGGGTATATGGGGGACTTGAAGGAGGAAAAGGCTATATGGGGGGACTTGAAGGAGGAAGGGGCATGCGACGAGAGGAATTGGAAGAAGGAAGCCCCCCCCCCCCGCCACACACACACACACCCTTCTTCCTTGTCACATTTTAGTCGGTGGTACGATGGGTGCTGTTTGTGTCGTGTGTTTCCCTAACATCGAATCCTGTCTTGTGTTATATTGACTCAACCATTGCTCCTTGTAGACGGATGTTGACCTACTTTGCCCCTCCCTCTTTTCGTATTACGAAAGATGCAATAAAGCAGATGGGCAATGACGAGCTGAAGGAGTTTCCATTGGTATGTAGTCTGAATGGCATGTTTCATATTCGTTATCTCCGTCCTAAGTACTAAACATCGGCACTTCAAATGCGTTTTTGCGTATAGACTTTTCGCTGAATGGCCCATTGGACTCGCAAGTGGAAGTAAGTTGCCCGTTGGTTGCACAAGTTTCAGCGCTCGCTTAAATTTCAATTATTACTGGTTACCTTGTTGAATGTGGGCATGCAAGTAGCTATTTATTTTCTGACAAAGGCAACCACCTCGCCAAAGATGTTCCAAAGATATTCGTCAAAGATAGTCTATTAAGGCCGTTCCACTAAAATGCAAGATAGGATTCTATCTAGTAGAGATAAAAACAAATTGTTTATATATATAGGTACGCTACTTATGTAGGGTGTTTCAGTGAACAGTTTGAGACCAACCTTTTTATCGTTCACAGGAGGAGTTCTTTGATTGTTACGAGTCAGGGATCAGCGAGGTAAATGGGCTTAACATAAAATAAAAAGCAAATCAAATAATCCCCAATACGTACTAAGGCCTTGTCACAAAAGGCCCCTGATGGACAAGTTAAAGAAGGAATTGTATGTGTAACACCTCTTCCATACGTATATTTAAAGAAACAAACAAACAACAATTGCAAGGTTAGTTTTAGGGAAAGTAGAATGGCTTCGCATCTGCTTTCTCTCTATTTCCCAACTTGTGTCGAGGCGAAACTTCTTTGGGCAAATTAGAGCTTGAACGGTGGTAAGAGTTTTAAAGGAGTTACCTCTGGTAATTTGTTCAGTTTACTAGGAGATAATAAACCAAAGCAGATTGACACCCAAGACGAAAGACAATGTTGAACTATTAGACTAATTGTTGTTGTTGTTGTTGTTGTTGTTGTCACTCTATGAAGAGGATTTACCGTAACCTAGTTACGTTTTTCTGTAATTTCAGTTGGTTGGTCGTTTTCAGACGGACAGGGATGAAGCCCTTAAAAAAGCAAGAGAAGCCGAGGAGAGTGTAAAGAAGGCGGTCAATGAACAGGAAAAAGCAACATCCAAACTGTTAAATCTGAGAAGGAATGCGGCAAAACTGCTTCGTTATATTCAAGAGGTCAGTTACACGTCCACAGTGCCCAGAGTAATGTTTACAGGTTGTATTATTTACACACCGTTGCTTTGTTATTATCCACTGGCACTGACGATCCTCTGTTGCATTTGACTTTCTTCTTAGGATCCCAGCGATTTTACAATGAGTGCGGACGACGCCACGGAGAGGGTAGACGAAATGATGGAAACTATAGCAACCCAGGCTGAAGAGCGCCTATAGCCACAGCGATGTTTCCTTTTTTCCTTCAACCAAGTATTACGGTTGCTTACGTGCCATCTGTCTTTTGTTTTTTTCTCCGCGCTTCGTTTTTACAAGTCCACTGATGGTCCAAGATTTCGTACGTTCGACTTTTGTATCATGGCGTTGATGTTTAGTTGTTTTATATAAATGCTCTTGCGCTGAGCGTAAAGTGAATTTCCTTTAACACAGAGATGCTTTTGTACTAGAGCTATTTAACATTGCAACGTCAGAACTTTTCTGTCAATCGTAATTGTACATAATTACGCTTTTTGTTTTACAAAAAAAGAAGAAACTTTGATTAGAAGCTACATTGAGGTTAACAAATGGCTGTGATGTTTGACACGCCACTTCGATAAAAAGACGATTCTCTTCGCCACGTGTTCACGTTACTTCAAGATACCAAAACAAGTCAGATAACCGCAAGAGTGGCGCCTCTCTTTCTACAGCCGCAAGCGATAGAGGACATTTACGTGGACGAAATAATTCTGATTAAGGACGGTGTCTCCTAATACAGATGTATTTTTGCAAATGTTATGACTATAGGGAAAAAGAAGATCGTAGCAAGGGTAATTAGAATCCACAAAGAAAAATGTGGGTAACCATGCATTTTTCAGAGATAATTAAGCAACCATAATTCCTAAAAAGCGTTAAAATAAAGAGTGTATGGCAATTTCTTTCCAAGTTTAAGCTCAATTATCTCTGAAAAATGCGTGGTTACTCCCAATTTTCTTTTTGGCGTCTGATAGCCCTTGCGAAGATCTGCTTTTTCCAAATTGTCATGAACCGCGCAAAAGTATTGTTGTATTAGGGGGCAAATTCCTTAAGAAACCCGAATATCCCGAGATGCGCCGAGCGTATGCGCAGTAACAAAAGGAGGCACCGTCCTTAAATGAGGTATATACAATACGTCTGTCAGACAATTCAAACATTTAGGAGATATTCACGCGAAGTTATGTTGTTGTTTAAGAATATTTAACTTAGGTACGAGAGGGAGCGTTTGTGTGAAACATTTTATTTCCTATCATAAGAATAATTGTAAAAATATTCTCTCTTTTGGAGAAAATAATATCATTCATTCAAGAGCTGTGTTGAACCATTTTGAACCTTTAACTCCAACGCTCAGCATACAAATTTTCTTAACGTTTCTACGTACATTTTGCACTATTCTCTTAAGGAGAAAATAGAGAAGATAAGAGTTGATGAGATCCTTAATACTTGAGCCTCGCTACTTTAGTTATTTACAAAACCGTAAGGAAGATTTATTCACTGCAGGGAATTAAAGGTTTGAAATGATCAGCTAATGCTACCGTTAAATTAGAATTTATATATACACAACACAGTCATCATAGTTAGTGTTGCTTTGCTAAAAATATAAACTCCCGTTCCCTCTAAAGACAAATACATTGCTGAAGTAAACACTTTCAAACCAAAATAACTTAAACTTGTCGTTATCTCTGTTTGGTTCTTTCAATCCATCTTAGAAGTTGGAATTGTGTTGAGTAACAGGAGCCAAAAGCATCAAGTGTTTTGGCTAGAGTATCAGCAATTGTATTTAGCTGATAATTTTGTTGTGACTAGCGCGTAACGTAGGCAGAGAATTCTGTTATTTCATCTGGAATGTGTTCTGGTGTTGACGTCTACAGTCACGTGATGTCCGTTAAAGGATCTTCGCGGCAGTTGATGGCGTATAACAGTTTTTCGGTCATTTTTTCCTGGGTGGAGTACTGAGGAAGCTTCACCATGAACATACATGTTTCCACGCGTATGTAGCGTGAGTCTGCCGGACCTGTAATTTGAAATATCCCAGATGTTTTGATGTCCTACCGTACTGGTCTTTGAACTAGAGAAAGCCGTTGGAGTAAAGTGCGCAACCCAAACGGCCTGCACTGGTCGCGTTTATCTCCAGTTTCAACAGTAAGAAGCATCTTTGCTACTCTTGCCACCAGCATTTTGTCAGTTTCACCAACAACTTGCCGGTACCCCATTAATTTACATGGGTGGAGACATCTTGAAATAAAGTGAAAGCGAACAACGTGCATAACAAGTCCTGTTTGCGGGTCTAATCGTAATCACTACTATAAACACCAAACATCTCCATGGAAAGTATTATTCAACATAACAGAAGAATGTACGTGAAAGAAATAAGGCGAACAAAGAAACGATGTTAAAGAGGCAGGAGAGGTTTCGTTTGGATGGAGATGGCTATTGGATGAATCTGTGTTCTGAGTTACCTCTACCATCAGGCGGTCCAATTTTCATCGGGTATGGTGGTACATGTACATCAGCTGTATTAGGATTTCCGTCCTGACAAGTGCAGCGGCTTGGTAAGCGCTCCTGGTTGCACGCAAACTTCACAAACTTTCGCAGCTGATCCTGAAAACCAAGTAAAAACTCGTTAAAAGTACATTTACTCGAGGGGGTTTTAATAGTACTTTGTTGTCTCTTGCTGGCAATAAGATGGTCTGATGTGTCTGACATGGTATTTTTTCCTGGTATTAATTATTCCATGCGGCCTTTCCCAAGCAGGACAATTTGTTGGAGCATACCACCACCGCTGACGTCGTCAGAAAACCCTGCTGTTGAGTTAATAAAATACAAGTCGAGAATGTTTTCCCTTCAAGGTAAAAATACAAAGGCGTTCCAGAGTATGCTTTAAAAAAAATTCGACTTGTTCATACCTGAGAAAAGCTTTCCATAGAGTTCCAGAAGTATTCGATGTGCACATCAGTATCTTTAACCCCGGCGACGTAAGCTGTGTGAGCCTGGCGCGAAGCAATGGAAATTAATGTCAGCATTCCTTAATTACTACAACAACTCAAACATATCGACGTTCCGATTGTCCTGTAGCAGTTCTACAAGGCAATGAGGGATATAAATTGCGGGATAGAAGTGACACACCTTGAGAAATCCCAGGTCGAGAGAAGGTAGACCACACGTTCGAATTTCCATGTCTAGCGGTGTCATGACCGTGAGCACGTGAAGTGGGACCACTGATGACAGACCACAGCGCACGGCAGCCATTCTGGAGTCACAGCGGAGCTCCTTCATTCGTAGCTCCCTGACGGCCTCTACGTACGATTTGTGGTTTTCCCAGCTATCAAAGAAGGAGATGCGTTTTACGAAACATCAGAAGCTACCCTTAAAGAAACTACACATGCAAGGCTCCAAGATCGATCAGAGAATATCCGCTTACGTTACGGAGAGATTAGCCCCATCAGGACACAGCTCCACTTCTTCGCCGTCAAGGGAGGTGTAAACAAATCGGTAAGGACACAGATCTGCTTCAAAACATAGAGTCTGAAACTCCTCTACGTTTTCCACCTACAATAAAAGAAAGTGTCATGTTAAGTCAATGGAGGCTGGGATTTTGCCACTCAGTAGCGCGTGCAGCTCCACTTGATGATCATATCTTGGGTTGTTATACATATGACTAAAACAGGCTCCTGTTATTTTTCTTCGTCACCACAAGGAGAGTACAGTTTACCTCGGAGAAGCGTCGTAAGTAGTTGTAGGTGAGGATGTCTGATTCTTTGAGGTCGTCGTGCGGGTCTAAAGGCAGGTTCAACAAGCTTTTCCAGAAGGACGGTAACAAATCCAGAGCAAGGGGAATGTCGGAGCGCAAAGCAATTCCCAGTAACTGTGGAGAAGGGACGTAAGTTCTTAGACAAGAGGTGAACAACAGATATTCATAGAAAGGCAATTAAGTTAAGAACCAAAGTAAAGCGCAAATTCCTTTCGAGACTACTCTAGCTATTCTTATTCTAGTTTAGAAATGAAAGAATACACGGAAAGTCACTTCCCAAAAGAACGCAATCACGGTCAATTCCAGTTAAGTAATCCTATTTCAGAACATTCCCAACAGGACCCACCCATAATAAAGAAAAGAATTACAATGAAGTTTAGGACCAAAGTGAATGTTACTACCTGACCAAAGAATATCAGCAACTTCTCCTCTGAGTACGTCATGGGACCTGGCTTCATTATAAACTTGCCCTGCATTTCACAAGCAGGAAAGAAAACACGCTCAAGTGAAAAATATGTTACAGTGCTTTTTAAACCCAAACATATTTGCATTGTAAGCTTGTTATTTGCGTCATGTAGTCCAAACGACCCTTAACGTCGAGGCCCTATGTGCCATACGTCGTGTGTGAGAAAGTGACCATTAACACAGTCCGGCCCCTTTTCAGGCGATAAAGAAATTAAAATACTACCGACGGAGCTGTTAAGGTCATTTCCCTGTATTGCATTGCCTATCCTTACTGCGCACGATTTGCTGCGTCATGAGCGCGCGCACGTCCAGGGCACAATAGGTTTCCTATGGGGCTAAGCTCACCAGACAAAAGAATAGTTATTTACTCTTAAACAAGCATGGGGACCTACCTTTTTTCCAAATAATTTTGACCTACCATTCATTCTATTTTTGTTCAAAGAGTTAGGGAAAAAATAAATGTTCGAAAACAAATTTATTGCTAGAAACGCGTTACGCGTGGAGATAAAATCATGTCCTCGAGAACACGCACGGGAGCAAGGATTTAAGTAAATATTGTCTGATGCTACGAGCATCTGCCACGAAACATCTATTAAATTGTTCTTTGTAGTCGATAAATTATATCTTGTACATTGTTTCAAGATTTGTTTTAGCTATGTGCTTCCTGTTGCTACGGAAAGTAGCGTCAACTGGTAAAAAAAACGTGTTTGTTAGGCGAAATTGCAAGGAATTATGGGGTAACTTGAGACTAGGATATCTCGTAAACGGACAAGGGGACCTATTCTTTTTATTTTATATTTCAAACATTGCATGATAGATAACAACTTATGAAAGTTTGACAAAAGTCGTATGTTAATTTTATTTTGGGGGAATGACCTTAAAGAGGACACACCTTATTCTTGTTTGCAGCAGAGCTGGGGCATGGGACTAGTAACCCCACGTGGTTACCTTGGAGTTCACGGGCCATCAGCCACATGAAGTGACGAAACGAACCTCCTGAGGATTAGAATTTAAGAACAACAATGAACACGAAACGTATAAAGTAACGATTGCCACAGATGTTCAATGTACTCTGTTGTAAGACTGTCACTTATCGCTTTCTCTTACGAAGAAATGAAGTTCACGCCTGGATATAGGATTGGAAAATTTGCTGTGCGAGCTATTTTTAAACAAACAGTACTAGAAGAAGTACTGTTCAGGAGCTTCCATTTGTACAGCATAATAAACAGCACCACAGGAAAGTACTGCTCAATAGCTTTCATCTAAAATTGTTTCAGTCACTTTACGATTTCGTTCCTGGACTCAAACGTTGGACACAACCTGGTAGAGCATAAAAACACAAACTCAAAAGTACGAACCATCTATCCCATCTTAGGTTTCGACTACTAAACCCCTTTCGTTCGAGCTTAACTGATCTGTTATTTTGATTAATGAAATCTTAGTATTACCTGAACCCAGGACCTGCTCTCCTCGAAGTTGAACTTTGAGCGGGAAGACTGGGTCCCCGCCAGTGGCTACTTTGACCCTGAGACCGCTGGACGGGAGATTGGAGATGTGACGGGCGGCCTGACAGAACTGAGGTCCGGCTGCTGACACTTTGTCGGCTGAAAACACACACAGCTCGATTAATTAAGTCTTCATGAAATGCACTGACAACAGAATTTAACCACTAAATACTCCCACACGATGACGACGACGACGACCTCGATGGTGATGGAGATGACCGCCTTGCATACGGTGAAATTTGAATTAACCAATCAGCATTCAGTAGGCGGGAAAAACTGTGGTGTCCTGACGTCATGCAGATTTTGTGCTCTTCGCTTCGATTTCTGCGTGATCAGCGAAAGTTTATACTGTGGAGATGCGGTTTTATTTCAGCGTTTTCTTCAAATTAACCGCTTGCCTTACTTCAATTTATTAAAGTCACAACTGTTTGCAATTATATGGGCTGGATGAGCAACCAGATTCGATTCAAAACTTTTTTCTGCGGCGGGAGACATCGCTAACTGGACTTGAATGCGAAGGAGGCTATAAAGGTTTTCCTCTTGTCCTACTGAATATCAATTTTCACAAGAAACTTCACATCCCTTCCACTCTCCTTGCCATCGTTTATCACATGGCTGTCTGCTAACTGAGCAGCTCTGAGTAGCGTCGGGTACAATCCCTCTTCTGTCCTTGTAAAGATCTTCGGTCACTTCATACTTGTTTTCATCGTGTACTTCATGTCTGGTTTTAATTCACACCAACTTCCAACTTCCAGCTGTGATTGCCTGCTGTCAACGAGGTTGGTCTCACCGCTTAGGGAAAAATGTTCCCGTTCATCAGATCAGAGATACATCATGAATGTTTGACAAATTTGATCTACAGTCGTTGTATGGTTGCGCTACACAGCTCATGCTTTAATATGGAAATAGGCAAGTTTGTATAATTTTCCACATACCGGAGACAAACGAAAAGGCCTTTTTGGAATTTGGAGCTTCCTTGTGTCATCGTAACAGCAAAAGGCTCGCGGTGAAAAGCTGCAGAAAATTTACTTTTCTTCTCAAAAGTCAAAACTCACCTGAAATTCAGGCCAAGCAAAACAAAGAAAACATGCGGACCGCCAAGGAAACGACACTTTCGCTTGCTTTATTCACCACGGAAAGTCAAAATAATTATTACCTAGCCCGTCTTTATAAATGGGTTATTAACTTGCCTAACTGGATTGGAACGGTAATTGCAGGAACAAAGTTTATTTAGTCGAATATCGATACGCTTATTTCCGCTTATTTACGCTTCAATTTCCACTCCAGATAAGGTATCCTTCAAAACTTCCAATCAATCGACTTTTACAGACAGAGAGGAAAGAGAGGCAAATGTGCAATTTCTCTTTCTTGTTATAATTAAAAGGAACAAATTTGAGAACTACTCTAGGATTCAGGCAGGAGGAGTTTATTAAAAAAGGAGAAGTGAAAGTAATTTTAAAAGAGCAAAATGCAGGTCAAGCGGTCCTGCATCAGTCCGCAGTACCGAAAGAGATTTGGAATTATAAGACTCTGCGTTACGTCCATCCTCGGAGACCCAGGGGCAGCTAGTCGGGACGACGGGATTTTCATGGGCGAAAGTTTACAACAAGAGCGGGAGAGCCCCTGGGCACTTACTCTTACCGAACGAGTTCCAGAAGCGTTTGAAATCCCGCCTTCTGATCAGCGAAGAGGAACAGCCGGGCGACTCTCATGACTTCTTACACGAGGTTGTTTTCCTCATCGAACGCCGTAGTAGCGTGGCCCGTTCAACGGGAACATTTTTGAGGAGAGCCTCAGAAAAATAAATAAATAATAAATAAACGAAGTCGAGGAAATTGCAAACTATATCGTGGCCGCAAGAAAACAAACACTCACAGGGAATTTTCACGGCGGACTTATCGAAGGTATCGTAAATTTTTAGAGCTAGCGACTTCCCATTTCTCAAGTGTTGAGTGAGGCTAATAGCTACTCGAGTAAACGATGTTACTAATTATTTCTCCTTGTTCGTTGAACTACGTCTGAAACTTTCCACGGGAATCTCCGATGCACGGGCCACGCAACTATGTCGCTCGAGCGTGGGAACCACAGTTAACCAAAGCGTAATATGAGTGTTTGTATGGAACGGAAATTCGATCGAAAATAATCGGCGGTTTTCCGCTGAAAATGCATTAAAATGGAAATACAGTTTGAAAAACATTACCTGCTATGTGTTTGCTGCGTTTCTATTGCTTTTACGAGCTTCTGGAGGCCGATCTGGGCGATGCGACGTCATGTCACGTACTAGAGAGAACTAGTTCTCTCTAGTACGTGACATGACACGCTCGACCAACATAGTTGCGTGGCCCGTGCATCAGGGATGGAAAGTTTCAGACGAAGATCAACGAAGAAGGAGAAATAATTAGTTACACTGGAGAAAGGGGAAGTCGCTAGCTCTAAAAATTTACGATACCTTCGATAAGTCCGCCGTGAAAAA
The DNA here is from genome assembly GCA_964017195.1 of Siderastrea radians. NCBI lineage: Eukaryota > Metazoa > Cnidaria > Anthozoa > Scleractinia > Rhizangiidae > Siderastrea > Siderastrea radians. The sequence continues at coordinate 12,442,811 of OZ024897.1, read as the reverse complement.
TTCCCCGTGAGTGTTTGTTTTCTTGCGGCCACGTTATAGTTTGCGATTTCCTCGACTTCGTTTTTTTTATTATTTATTTATTTTTTCTGAAGCTCTCCTCAAAAATGTTCCCGTTGAACGGGCCACGCTACTACGGCGTTCGATGAGGAAAACAACCTCGTGTAAGAAGACATGAGAGTCGCCCGGCTGTTCCTCTTCGCTGATTGGCCAGAAAAATATTTTTCTGGCCAATCAGAAGGCGGGATTTCAAACACTTCTGGAACTCGTTCGGAAAGAGTAAGTGCCCAGGGGCTCTCCCGCTCTTGTTGTAAACTTTCGCCCATGAGAATCCCGTCGTCCCGACTAGCTGCCCCTGGGTCTCCGAGGATGCGTTACGTCGGATTCGTTGCAAAAAGGAAGAACCGATAATCACAGGCGACTCTAAGAGATGAAGTTGTTCTTCAGAAACCAATTAAAAAATTTATGATCCGGCTGTTTAGTATAAGCTTATTTCTTGGGTGGTGTTCCATTATTTAAGCAATGTAAACGTGCCTTTATAAACTTGGGCGGCTTAAATCAGAAAATGGGAGAGTGTGATAATTTTTCCTTTCTCAACAAGCACTCGTAACGCCATTCAACTTGTAACGATGCTAACGTCGCTTCAACTTCTGTTTTATGGATCATACAAAACCGCTAAAAGTCTTCCTGGAATTAGCTGTTTTGTAGCTCTCATGATGGCGTTGTTGTTTCTCCGAATCTGATCCCAGTGGGGCCCGCTGGAAGTAGAGCAGCTCGAGTCAACTCTTCTGATATAAAGAATAAATTCTGGTGTAATATTACAGTTTTAGACGGTTTTAGTCGTTGTCACTCTTCTTATCCTTTAAACAATGCACACTTTTAATCCAACACAAGCCACACAAAACGCAAACGCTAGCAGCTTCTATCTTCGTACTAATTTTTACCTTTCTTGCAAGCGCGACAATACAATACTATTGGAAAATACCCTGCCTTTGAATGGATCGAGAACCCGGCTATATAGCTTCAGTCGCTATAAACTCTTGCTTTTGCTTACAGACAAAATACTGGGGTTTCCTCTGTTTTCAGTCGTAGCATTCTGAACCGTAACCGAGAACACTGACAGGACACCACGGTTTTGACTGCCGCTCGTATCGCTGGCGCAGTTGCCGTATGCAAGGGTGACAGTCGTTTTTCTTCAAAGATACAAGACGGCGTGGAAAGTCTCGGGAATGGGGCGATCTGAGCAGCAAGAGGCGAACCGCGAGGAACAGTCTCACTGTCTGCTTCAAACCAGACGGCAAAAACGGATCACTGAAAGTCTGCAGTAGTCTGCCCACTGGTTTTCATACATTTCTTTGAATGTACTTCCAAGAATTTGGTTTTTTCATGGAAATGGCAAGCTCCTAGAGTACTGTAATAGGTGATAACATATTCAGGGCTCGACACTAACACTCACCCGGTTTCCATTGGAAAGTAAATTTACTTCTTGGAGAGTAAGAAAACGAAAATGAACCAAAATACTTACCCGATCTGGAAAGTAAATTTTGGGCTATGCTGGAAAGCAAATTTTACGCTTAAAAGGCTTAAGTGAAAAACATGTGTGAATAAAATGATAAAACAACCTTCCCACAATGATTTTTCCTGTTAAAAAAGACTAACTTGCACCATTCTTTCATTGTCTACCATATTGGAGGATCAAGAGAGTTCCCGAGGAGATCTGGTTACAATAAATACACTAATATGGTGCATGAGAGGTGAGAAAAAGCGAAAAAAGCAAAAGAAGTACCAGAGGCTACGCCAAAACATATTGGAATTAGAAATCTTAATGAGCAGTCTCTAGATAAACTTGAGAAGTTGTCTATACTGCCTATTAAGTGGCTAAGAACGGAAGACCGGTTTCAGACTTCAATCAATTGTATATTCTTCAAGTTGAGAATGGTGCTAACGAGGATGAGACGTCCCAATTTCAATGACTAAAGATTATCAAATAGTATAAAATGATAAATTCTATGTGACATGGTAAGATTTCTTTTCTGTTCATTTATCACGGTTAGCAACTATGATACTGTAATCCATTTCGGAGAATAAAATTTTAAGACGGAAAGAAAAATTTGAAATCTACTTTCCAAAGTGGAAAGTGGTATCTAAAGTTAGTGTCAAGCCCTGATATTGATTTTGTAAGATTAAATCAGATGTTGGTCACAGTAAAACTACCTTCTAAGGTCTCCAAAGGATCCAAAGAGACTTCAGGCGGCGAATCCTCCGCTCTGCGATGAGCCGTGTGATTGAGCACGTGATTCAGCAATGCCACTTTGGTGTGATAGAACAGGAGCCCGCGAGCCTCCCTCAGTAAAGCAGCAATGCTTAGGTTGTAAGAGTCAGCAGCTCGTAAGTCTGTCACTGGTAACAGCAGACGCTCCACGTCTAAGTTTAACGACTTGAGGAAGGCAAACCGACTCCTGAGGCTACGAAGAGACAGTCCTATCAGACAAAGGAGAACTGGTAAATATGAAGCGTGTCTTAAGCGGCTCAGTACGGGCTGAGCCGCAACGTTTACGTTAAATTCGTTTTCGTTTACGGTCTCAAAAGGTAGAACCACCTTGTACATCATAATAAACAGCATCACAGGAACGAACTGCTCAGTAGGTTTCACTTCATTTCATGGAAAGAACGCAGGATTTCAGTACACAGATTCACAGTTAGAATCAGCATGTACAGTATACTAACAGCATCACAGGAACGTACTGCTTTCACTTCATTTCATGGAAAGAACGCAATATTTCAATCCACAGACTCAAGAGTTAGAATCAGCTTGTAACAGCACCACAGGAAAGTACTGCTTGATAGCTTTCACGGTCCCATCCAGACTCAAAACTTAGAACCACCTTTTGCAGCATAATAACCATCACCACAGGAAAGTAACGCTGAAGACTTTTAATATGAATGGTCACACAGTAGGATGTCGTCCACAAACAGCAACCAAAAAGTAAGAACTATATAAAGATTTGGCTGTAGAAATAAAAGCTAAATTGAGGTTTCCGTAGCTTATAGAGCGTGCTTAAAAAATCCCTGAAAGCTCACCTTGTAGCTGATGAAAGTCTTCGTTAGTAAGATCAACCTCAGAGAGAAGAACCTCGTCGGGCATAAGACGGGATGGCGTGGTAGACCAGGCACGACACAGGGTATCTACATACAGGACAAGGGCGCAGTCTCGCGCCAAAGTCCAGTCAGCATGATCTGATTCCATCTCCGATGGAAGAAAATGAGTGCACCTAAGGAAAAAAGGGGGGTTTCCACATAGATCATTTTCAACGCCAACAAGACCCAGAAGACTGTAGTGTTAGCGACGTAATAACTTGAAACGTATTCTGTTACGTTAACGTAATAAAAACAATGAAAAGTGCTTTCAGGGAATAGACCTTTTGCACGCGGCTACTATTTAGCATAAAAACAAAATATTTTGCACGCCTAGCCTCGCAGTGAAAAACTTTAGAACGAGTTTAGACGTGGAAAAACAAAGCTTTCTATTCTCCAGGGACTCAACATGGCCGCCGCGTGACAAGAGTCTATTAATCTTGTGTTTTAAGCAAGTTCTTTAGAGAATAAATATTCTGTTTTACAAGTCAATACATTAGAACCACGCTATCGTGAATCCCCCGCCATCTCGAACGAGACTCCGTTTCCCTTGGAGATTGGAGCACAGTATTTTACCACTGGCTATCTGAACTCCCGCTTTCTCGAACATTTTTTGTTTCCCTAGGGGTCTACTGTATAAGAAAGCGGCGTCAGTTGATCAGGGGTGCTCTACCTTTTTCTGGAAAAAAGAGAAAAAAAACCGTTGGGATGACCATTGAGTAACGTTACGGGTTTCTAACATCAGCATACAAACCTAACGATGTGGCGCTTACCATTTTCAATTCAGCGCCACTCTCCTTGACAGGGAATTTTTCAACCTTCCGTTTCGAACGGGAAAGAGAAGTACTTCTAGGGGAACCCCCCAAAACTCCAGAATTTTCGGAAAATGCCCGATCCATTTATTTTTCAACCGAAATTACCGGGTCTTCAGTCAAATGATAAACAACCTAGGACTACTATCAAATTAAGGTTTCTTGCCTGCTGGCCTCTTTTGCTCCCTGTGAAAACAAAGTGAACCCCAGCTCAAACGACCACCAACGGGCCACAAAAATGTGGTCAGATTAACATGGTGCTCGTATCAACCAGGATGTGGCCACAGTAACAAGGTAGTCAATAATGGGAGGGACGTGGGGGTTCCTCTGTATAACGACCTTCGTCATACGTTGTTGGAAAGGTTTGACCATGAACCGAATTTTAGTAAGGTTTTATTGATCGTGTCTTAATATTCCGTTATAAATTAGTCGCTGCCCCGATTCACTGGGCCCCCCACCCCCCGTTTCAATGTTGAATGTGTCCCATAAAATACTGAAGAAGAAAAGTCCTTTTAGATTGTAATGGGGGGAGAGGGGGGGGGGGGAGAAATGGAGGAAAAGCAAAATTTGGCGACCTTTCCAACAAAGTTGGCGAAGGTTGTAGATTGCGAGCCATCTTTTTCTCCTCTTATTTTACGTCTATGGCGCAGCAAAACGCCGGAATTCCCGCTTGTAACAAACCTGTTAAACTGCAAGTCATATCCACAAGCTATAACCCCTTTCCATATCACACGAACATCCTGATAGCCTCTAAGCAGTGCCCAATCTAAAAACCCCTCCAGTCTGAGAACGTTCTCGTCGCTTCCCTTGACGAAGGTTCCGTGAACCCTCAAAAGTTGAGTGACAAGTTCCGAGGTTGACTCCTTTGCGTGACGCACAGCGTTGAAAAACGACAGCAGCAGGTTCCCAGGCGCTAAACTGCAGATCTGATCCTTTGTCAGAATTCCTTCTGATGATGAACTTTGGGCAGTTTGTCTTGACGTTGTTTCGTGATCTTTATCGCTGTTGGTGCAACCCTTTTTGTCCTGGCTTGGGACCACATGCGACTGTGGTTCTGTAGTGGTTTCAGCTGCGCCAGGAGACGCACTCGACTGAACTGCTTCCAAATTGTTTGATGTAATTTCCTTAACGACGTCAATGTTTGTGGCTCGCGCACAACTTGAGAAAATCTCGGCGAGTGCACCTCTAGCTGATTCAGATAGCCCCTTCCCCGATTCACCGTTGAACATTCGCTCCCTTAAGAATTCATCAAATACAGCAAAAGCGGCAAGCTCGTTAGTTCCTTCCATGAGCAGTTCAGAGTTGACTTTAGCCACGCCAACGCTCGACTCACCACACGACGGATCCTTTAAAGTCTTACTGGACGTAAGAGCCTGACGCACCAGTTCAAGCTGACTTGCGCTTGTTAACTGCACCACAGCATACCCAAGGATTCTGTCGGGTTTATCTTGCTGGGCACTGGGTAAGAGCTCAGTCAATGACTTAACCCTAGAGTCCACTCTATCGCTGTCTTCCTCAGAGCGCGGCTCCTCAGCGATGACATGTGACTCAACCTCAGGAATGTAAACCTCGTCGTGAATCCCTCCGCTGGGTCTGCAAGCTTTCCTTATCGCACCCACAGCTTCTTTCCTGCTCAAAGTCGGAGCAATGTTCGTGATGACCAGAAGTCGCTGTAGAGCAGTGCTCCTTGTAGAAATGACCGCTGCTAAGCTGTCGGTGAGCTGCGACGATCCACGCTGGTCTCCGTGGATTAGATTCCTCAACAGCAAGGTGGTACTTACGATTTTGTCAAACCAAGGCATGCTCTCCGTAGGGGAAGTGACACCATGACCGAAACCCCGTTTCCTGCGCCGCACGCTACCGCGCCTCTCACTTGCCTTGCACTTGGGTGATGGCGGACCGGAAGAAGATGAGGCTGTCTCGGTGGATGATGGAGGAACGACTGATTCAAAGTTGAACATGTTGTCATCGCTGGTTGCAGGTGCAGACCTCACCACATTGTCAGCTGAATCAGAGACTGCAGCCTGGAGGAGAAAGAGAATATATATTACTGACACGATCACTTCCAGACAGTTGCAGTCGACTCCCGCTTTCTCGAACACGCAAGGGGAGCCAAAAATTGTTCGAGATAGCTTGAGCTAGAGATAGCCAATAGTAAATAAGTGAGGACAGGAGCCATAATCGGGGACGGAGACCGTAAGCGCGGGGTCCACGCGGCCCCATCGAAAAAGACAAATGTGCTATTTTTAGAAAAAATTGCGCCACCCTCAACGTCATAAACGCGCGTGGCTACGCGCAAGTTTGCGTGGTTATAATTATTTGATATCCGGTATGCCCGAGTACACAATTGTTTTTATTATTAAAAACGCAATCACTAATTGATATAAAATCAAGAAAGAGCAAAAAAGGGAGAGAAACTCCGAGATAAAAGGGAACAAGAATCGATCGCGATCACATGACTGACGGAAAAAGGCGCCAAAACCTTGCGAAGTGTTGCAGCGTTTCTTTGCGGAGCTGAATGAATCAATGAAACTGCTCCGAAGTGAACGTACAAGCACAAGGTCTGGGAAAAATCTCCCAATTATGGGCTCTGAAATGTGGTACGTGTTTGATTTTTCCTGAAAATTGTTGTAATCGTCGTTCAAAGCGGATTGAAGCTGTACGATCTCACCGTTATGGCTGCGGGAGTTCAAATGAACGAGTTTGAAATCGCTCCGTTCGCACAACGCTGACAACGGAGCCATCATGTGTTTGTTTGATCGAACTGAAGACAGGATTTATAATTAAACTTGAACGATAATTACTATGCAGCTCAAGGAAACAAGACTACGGAGGTGAGGAACATTAGAATTCACCATCTTACTTTTTAAACGCAAACCACAAAACGCAGTTTTCTTAGTTTTGAGCCCGCCGACGGAATGGTAAAAATAACACTCAAACAACTGTGAAAGCGATTCAACGTATTTTACATGGCATCCGACTTGTGTCTAAATGTCTGGAGCTGCTCAAGGGAACACAGATAGAGCCACAACGAGTACAGGTAAACCAGTGTCAATTTTGTGTGGTATAGCCAAAAAATGTCGCCTTTTCTGGTACTGGATTTGTTCAATGCTTGTCGTTCAGACTGTTGCATGATTTTTGTACTGACTCGCCATAAAAAGTGTGACAATTTTTATTAAATGCTTCTTTCCAATTTTGCTGTGCTTTATTTTGTCTTGTCTCGATATTTCGGAGTCAAAGCCTTCCGTATGGAACCTGCTGTTTGTGAAATTTTAAGAACAAGTGATTGACTGGACGATGAAAGAAATTGTAAACAAAGCGCTAAATGCTTAAAATTCTATTTCTACAGTTTCTTTTCGTCCTAAGAACTCAAGCACTCTGAAACAACTTAGATTTGTGTCTCAGTGACGTTCAGTCGTAATTTCTTCTTCATTTTGCTTCGATACAAAGTGATTTTTCTCGCCGGGTTGCTGGCAGCGAAAAATAATTGAGCTCACTCTGTCGTTGAAACCCTTGCCACATCCACTGCGCTATGTATCCCTTCTAGGTTCGTAAATTGCCCAGAAAGTAATATTAAGTACTAGGTTCGTAAATTGCCCAGAAAGTAATATTAAGTACTAGGGCAGCATGGAGTTTCACTTCATCTTTCTCCTTCTCATCGACGGAAGTAGTTTTTTTTTCTCTTGGTCGTTTTTCCAGTTCTCTATTTTGTCGACGATTGATAACGCACCACGAGAGCATTTGATTGAAAACAAGGCGCGCTTTTCACTATTCTTGGTCTTCATTATTAACATTTCGGCCATTTCGGTAAAGGCGGGCATTATTTCAGAAAACATACGCTGAGAAATCTCGACAGACATTTTCTTTGCTGACTCGGTATTTGAATATATGTTGCTATTTTTCTTGCAGTGAAAAAGTGACAACGATTTATCAGTGCGTTACTTTTCTTCAGTACGTGCTTGGAAAATCATTTTACAGTCTTTGCGGCTGCCCTTCAATCTCTGTACGTCCTCAGAGGAAATATATATTCGAGATGTATTTTCCCTTTTTCTGCCTGATTCGCCTTCAACTGATTTTTTCGTAGTTCGACGCCATTTTTGCCCGTAAAACGTTTCTTCCGTCTAACGGGGAAATCCTCGTCCGACATGTCCGACACATCTTCGCCACAGGATTTTTCTAAAATATTCTCACTGCCATCATCGGAATCACTTGTATAATCCTCATATCCAGAGTCACTATCCAGAAAGTGCTCCCCACACGAGCGTTTCAGGCTGAAGGCTCCCGATCCAGTTAAAGCCCGCGTTATACCTTAGCAGCGGTAGAGTTTTGAGAGGAGTCCGCTGGCCCCAATAGTATTGTGCGTTCGATCACGTGAGAATGTAGTTTTCCGCTCTCCTAAAAACGCTCTTGTGTTACTTCGTTCTACCACTGAATTTGACTGTTTTTGTGTTGAGAAGTGGTGGCAAAATTGTCTTCTAGTATAGGTATTCTTGCTGGGAGGCTTAAGTTTTATTTTTGGATTGCGAATTTGGAATGACAGGCTACTTATTTGGCCTTTTTGCTAAGTATTCACTTTGTGTTCGAGAAGGACTTCGACTGAGTTTACAGTGTGACAGCTCAAAATTGATCCAGTTGCCACAGGCCAGTTTCACGTTAAAACGTCTTTGTGTTTGCTACAGAGTACTTTTGGTCAATGGAAAGGTACGTGGATGACCTTTGTCGATAACAAGATGGCTCAACAGAGGATTTGTTTGAAGGCGGCTTCGCAAATATTTGCAGAACGAAAACCACCTCTTTTAGTCCTGGCTCTGTACATCGAAGAGTGCTAACCAGTCATTCCTGTTATTCAGTGGAAGTTTGTAGACATGGTTTCAGTTTGCAGCTATTTTGAATTTCTGAAAGACAAGTGTTTTTCAATATGCGAAGAAAGATATCAGTGTTTTACGCAACGTGGTTTGGTGTCATGAAATCTAGGTGTGATGATGCAGATGGTCGCGGCTTTCTGCCATCCCAGTGGAAAAATTTGACAGTTGCCACAGGTTAATTTTCACTTTTTCTTGTAGTTTATTTCTTTATTTGTTGAAATATCACGAAGTCTGGTTAACAGCTGACCTATGAGTATTGTACGACTCGCTCAAAAGTTCAGGTTACTTCACTGGAGTGCATTAAAGTAAGTTTATAAAGCTTAATCTGTAGAATGCTCTTTCTTTTTCGTTGTAAGTCGATGTAAAACTACCATTAGACTATTGAAATGATTCCCGTAGGAATATCTTTGATCAAGTATTCTCTTCTGTGATTTTTATACCAATGGTCATAAATTTCCTGCCCGTTTTTAGGAAAGATAGCATGCAGCGCGACCGGCTGCAGCCGCGAAATCGGTGGGAATTTATCCGCTCCGGCCCGCGCTCTGCATGAGTGGTTGAAACTTTTTTCCGAAAAGTCTGATTGCAGAGATGTCGTCAAAGCAAAGGTAGTCGATCTTGTAACCATTTTTGTTTTATTTGACATGAAGCTTATATTTTGAATCTTTTGCTTGTTGCTATCCTCTCTAAAGAAATTTTATTGGGTGACTTGCCTAAAATGAAAAAAAAAACCCTGGAGGCATTATGGGGATACCGGATATTTGGGCAAAAATTAGAGGGTTACAGGATACCAAAGGAAAGAATTATAGGGATATGGGATATTAAATATGGGGATATTCAACGGGAACTTCAGGGATACGAGACCACACAATTAAAGGGATGTGGAATATTAGAAAAAAATCTTAAAGGGGTACGGGACACACAGACCCCCCCGCCCCCCCTCAATGGGGCCTCTTTATTTGGTGACTTGCTAAAAAGGAAAAAAAATCCTCGAGGCGTGGAAGAGGAGGGGAAAGAGTTAGCTTTATTTCTCCTTTTTGGTTTGTAAAATTGCCTTTTTGTCTGGAAAGCTTGCTTCAGTCTTTTTTTTGGGTGGGGGGTAGGGGGGTTTGGAAATTTGCCTTTTAGAACACCAGGGGAAGAAAGAGAATTTGAAGGGATGCAGAGGTAGAAAAGGGAAGAGTTGGAACGCATTTGAAGAAAGAGAGAACAAATCTAAAAATAAAATGTTTGTTGAAAGGAACTTAGAAGTCATACTTGCTGACATGCTCTAGAAGTATGCTATTCTTGTCTACTTAAGTGGTTTTTTTACAACACGTTTCTGCATATCTGTCCGACCCAAGAATTTGCCATTTTTAATGTCAACTGTCTGTGTAAGGTAAAGATTGCAATAGTATGTACTCATTTTTAACTTACCGTCAAGCTTTCTTGCATTTATGATTTAAGCAATCTCCTGTCAAACAACTCTCTTCCCAATATATTAAGTATGGGTTTTGGTGAACTGAATTGGACAATAACTAAAATCACTTTGGTCGAAATGTGTCTTGTGATGCAATATGTTCCTACTACAACGGGATATTTCCTAGGTGATATGCCCCAGTGTTCAATTTTTCAGTTGAAAGCAGTTTTAACTGTTCCAGATGGAAGAGCATTTTGTTTTTGTAATGGACCTAAACATACTCTAAAAATTCAACTTTCAATGCAGGAAATGTTTTCGAGGCATACACAGCTTTAAGGAAAAATATTTCAAGGATAGTAAAGTTACTTTGTCAATATGATTTTGTTCTCAGAAAATCGTACTCACTACTGGTCTCAAATCTGTGTCAATATCATTTTGAACACGACCTTTGTGTAACAGGAAATGTGTGATATAAGTGTGCAAATTCTGCTACAGATTTGAACTGTACCAGTGCAAAACCTGCACAAATGCATTCAAGTCTTTGTGCTGGTACAGTTTGGATCTGCAAGTTTAGCACAAGCAATGAGAACATAGCATAAGTGGAATGAAAACAGTTCAAATTAACTTTATCCACTCAGGCCTAATCTCAATACCCTCAGGTGTAGCATTAATAGACTGTTGTAAATGGTGAGGTGAAAATTCCAGTTCACAAGGATTGACTAAATATGTTACTTACTTTGTTGGAACCAATGGGATTATTTCACTAAGTTCCAATGAAATTATGGCCCCAACCAGGTGTGCACTTGTGAAAAGTTCTGTAATACTATACTCATTTTTTAATCAATTACAATTGTATTACTGGTTGGCAATAGTCAAGAGTTGCTGTAAGGGGAAAAGGAGAAAGCCTCTCCCATTTTTCCTTGCATGAACTCCTTCAAACTCCTTCCCTGACACCACATCCTACACAAGCTAAGTGTCTGCTAAAGACTTAGCATTTATTGGACTCAAAATGTTTTCAGAAATGCATATCATCAAATAAAAAAGTGACAAAACTAGAATTATTTCTAGACTGTTGTGTTACAAGGAAAAGCTATGTGGGGTATGTTGAATGAACTGCAAATCCAGATAGTAATAATTATTATCATCCTTGTGGTTTGAGTCATTTGATGTGCTATCGGTTTGGTGAAGACAACTACCACTTTTCTGTTCCTCTGTAACTTGCCTACTGGGATGAGGATTCAAGATTTTTAACACCAGCCACCTTGAACCTCTTGCTATCTGACAGAAACCTAGTTCCCTTAAGCAGTGTTGTACAGTAATTTATTACTAGCTATTTTGAACTCTCATCAGCATCTGGAACAATTTTATTATCTGGTGTAGAACAATTTTTCAGCCCAATAGAGTGACCACACTGGCCACAATTCGTAAATCTAACAAAACCCATGTGAATATTGCTGTCCTGAGAGGAAAACATCTACTGCATGTGGAAATCGTTTTTGACATAAAACTAGTTTTCCTTGTGGAATGAGCATGTAGCCTATAGTCATACTTGTCTATTCAAAAACTTTTAAAACATGCTTAACAAGAAACTTACAAGCACAACATCATCCCCCTAGTTTGCCCATACTGTACAGAAGGTTGCAACATGGAACATGCAGTATCTTCTTGAACATAAGAGAAATCAGGACGCATTCTACGGTTAAACACCAGCAGTTTTCCTACATAAAATATATTATCAAAAGAAAATAATATTCTGCCATCTTCTTTTGCCAAGAAGAATAAAAAATCGAAGAAGGGCCTTCAGACTGTTCACATGGAATAAAACCTGTCAGGTAAATGAAAAAAAAACATCGTAAAAGAACGGAATAAATCAAAACAGTGGTATTCAGAGTTGTATGTAAAACCAGCAACTCCTGGGAAATCAAAGGAATGCGTGACAAAACATAAAAAAAGGAAAACTTCTTTATTCAAGCCCAATTTTCACCGTCAACACGGCAGGGCCCGCCTGAACCCACTGGCCTTTTCATAAAGATTAACTATCAAACTACATTTTTGTGCAAAAATAATCCAGGATACAAAGATAGATCCAGATGTAAACTTATATCCATGTCAAACAAGAGTGATTAACATAGCTCTCGAAGACTGTTTCGTTTTCATGGACATGTTTTGTCAAGAAAAAGGCTTACCTGAACGTGTCGCTTACACCATTACATGGCTAGGTCATCTTCTAACAGTCTCCCAAAAATGAAGGACTGGATCGCTCGACAACAGAAGAAATTGACCGACAAAGAACGAGGTTTCACGTACAAGCCAAACGAACGACGGCAGCCATTAATAGTATCGCAGACACGACGCGTGATTGGACCAATGAAGTCACGTTAACTGTGTTCAACACCACCTGGGATAGACTGGTAACTAATTAATGCGTGCGCATCCATTTATTGATTTTGCGCTGTACAATTGAGAAAATGAGTGTCGTCATTAAGTTGACCGCCTGAAACGCTCGTGCCCAAGGGCTTGCCTCAAATTAGGAAGTGACACTGATGACAGAAATTGAATTTATTCATCTCCAACAAATGTAATTTCCGACGCCATTTTGTTTGTTTTTCTCTGCGCAGAGTCCTTGCAACACACACGCGCGTGTGTCACGCGCGATGGCGCAATTTTTTCTAAAAATAGCACATTTGTCTTTTTCGATGGGGCCAACGCCAATACTGAAAATGGCAGTTAGTTACGGTCTCCATCCCCGATTATGGCTCCTGGTGAGGATACCAACCAAGGGAAACAAGATTCAGTTCGAGAGGGCCAGGGGTGTAGTGTAGTTCATGCTACATGTATAAGGGAAACAAATTCTGCGAGAAATTTCGAAAACAAACTCTGGTTAGACTCAAACTGCTGAGGAAAATCAACCATTATTTTTGGCCCTACTATTCTCCTATTTTTTCTCGTACCCAATACACTTTAGTGAAAGGAGTAAATGGGTAAAAAGTGTCTGGTCTTGAACTTAGTGACGGGTTGAGTCCAGCTTTCGAGCTTCTAATCAGTTGAAATTTTTAGTGTATGTGAGAGTGCTATGAAGTGAGAAAACGCCGTATTGAATTTCCCCCGGCCACACGGCATTGAAAAGGAAACCACAGATTAACACCGAAGAACAAAGACCTCGGCGGATTTGAACCCGCGAACTTTGCATCGGATCAACGTCGCTCTAACTAACTGAGCTACGACGTCAAGCTGGCAGCAGGTCGTGGGAAGTAATATATTCATGTCGCGGCAAAGGGAATGTATGTATAGCAAACAATGGTGCCCACATATTTTTATAAGACGTGCTTTACAGAGAAAGTGCCATCCTGCTTGAACTTACCTGTAAGGCTTCTTGCACGGCCTTCAGTGATAACCCTCTCCCTAACTTGCCTCGGTTGTGAGAGACTTCATGCGCTGCTGAAACAAGTTCCAGAAGGGCCTGCAAGTACGACGAAAACTCACTGTGTTCGAAATTACAGTTCAGTATAAAATCCAGCGCTGCGGTATTTGTGGCCGACAGCTCTTTTTCCAAAAGCTTCTGCAGTTCCATGCGCAGGGGACCCAATCGCGAGAGAAATAAATCAAATGTGCCCCAGTGATCGGGAGACTGTGGTTGGGAAGTCTGGGACTCGATATGGTGACAAGCTCTTAACAGCTGGGCCAATAGGTGGTAGACTATCTCCTTGATTACCGCAGGCAAAGTTGACTTCAGTAGATAAGAAATAAGGATATCAGTCAAGTTAAAAGCGACAGTTTTGTAAATCAAAGCCTTTCTCTTGTCTGTGGCATTTTCTGGGCTACCATCACCACTGCTTTCCGAGTTCCTCGAAAACTCTACGGCGTTCTCCAAGTACAGTTGGATAAACTCTTCAATAAATACAAGCGCAAGGAAGAATTCCGCAACGAATGCGTTTAGGTGGACCACAAGCCCTTCAGTGGCAGAGGTAGAGAACTGCAAATACAGCCGATTGCATGGCAGTACGACGTCAGGATACAGGTTGGCTTTGCTAGATGAGTTCTGATTCGACGTGTTAGGATACTGTACAACTTTGTAGCGTGCTTCTTGGCCATTCTTGTTTAGTTTCTGGTTTCCATGGTAGCAAGAAATCGACACACAAGCTGATCGAGGGCTGGACACGCCCCTGAAAACAAAGAATAGAATCCTAATGAACCTATTTGTCGCACAGCGCGTCTTTTTTTAGAGAAGAGACACAAGTCTTACTTTAGAAACAAAGTTTCGAACATTAGTATAATGCAAAAAACGAAATCATCAAAGAAGTAATGCACACTGGAAACTTTAAGAACAGAGTTAAGGATAGTGACCGATAGTCCATACTAATGTCAGTAAAAAGCAGGAGAAGTGAGATGGTCGACAGTACAAACCTTAATTTAAAGGTAATTAAAACCTTGTTAACCAAAAGCTTGTTAATTAACAGTTTACTTGGGCGAACTCGCGCGTGTCTATTTACACTTTACGACACCAAGTTTAGTTTAGTTTCGTCAAGAAAGTACGAACTAATGGTGGGTACCCAACAGTTTTCACTAGAAATAATAAGTAAGTAGTTTGTTTCCTACTGTCCAAGCCTGTTTGTTGCAGATTTCCGATTCGCTAGATTTAACAAATTACAGAAACGTCCCTCTTAGCCAAATGCTGAATGGCGAGAAGGCGATTTAGGACCGCTTCAAAAGCTGATTGCTGTAGGACTACAGGATACTTAAGGTTTGGAAATGTATCGAGCATGCAATAAACCGACTATAAAGGGAATGTAAAAACGAGTCACATTACATTTAAGAAAATCCAAGTGTCCATACTTACCCAGCGCTAACACATCCGGGATCTTCCCTACAGGAGACCACTGTCAGAGCAGCGCCAAGTATGAGTACTTCCTCGTCCGGTTTTCCCGCGCTGACCGCCACCTCCCGGTGGTATCCCCCAAGGGGAGCATCTTTCAATACTTCACACACAGTATTAACTATCCTCAGCACTTCTTCTTCGTCTTGTTCAACTGCAAGCGACAGCAACTTACGAACCTCGGAAACCAGGCTCGTGGGCTCACTGAAAAACAGCGCACTCGGTTCCAAAGTGTTGGCCGTGAGACAGTGACGGGGATCTGGGGCTGAGTGCGGTGACGTCATGATGATGGTGCCGTCAACCTGGGGTTGAGCCAGTTGTTGAGTGGCAAGTGTTTGCAGGAGGGACAACATATCTGCGAGGTAACAAAAGCCAAGTTAAAAGTTTCGACTATTCTGTGGCCCATAAATTAGCCGCTTTTCCATACACTCAAGTTAGGGTTGACTCGAACAGAAACTGGCTTTCCTTGTTAGTTCGCAGTTGCTATGGCAACTGAGAACTATTGGGCTGTCGAAAGAGTCGCGTGGCGTGGTGTTAACGTGGTGTTAACTCTTTGGCAACAAGCCCACAAAGCCATTCAAAGTAGAATCCTTCGAAGTGTATAAATAGGCACGTTTTGACGGGCTCTTAACCAAGTTTTGCGCTGTCTCTGTGGATGAAGAATTAATCGGTGTGTTTGGATCCTCGAAAATACAGTAGATTTTGATTTGCAAAGACAGCGCAGGGAGGAATCGGCAGGAAAAGTTTACTCAGGTGCGTGTTAAGACTCGTTGGTCTTCAGTTTAAGTTGGCGTTCGCCAGCGGGTAAGGAACAGCTGGACGAGGAAAGAAATTGGTTAAGTTTAGTTGCCGTCGAAAAGATTGCAAAGAAGTCTTTGTGTGTTGTTTCTAATCTACAAGTGCAAACATTTCTTTATGCATAAGTTGACTGGGGGAGATAATTGGTCATAATTAATAAATGAAGTCCACGAAAGGCGATTGTGTACTTTTTCATTTGGTACGGGTTTAAGTTATAAACGATCAAAAATCATCCACATCTTACAGATGTTCAAGGCTTTATTTGCAGCTTTCAGTTTGAGTTTTATGCGGTTTACTTTGAGCTTATATATATGTTGCTCGGAATTATCGGCCAGTCAGGATTTCCCCCGTACGCGCGTATTTAATAAATTAAATCTTCCATGCATCATTGCCAGAAGAGTCCTGACTCTTTCCCGTTATTGAGCTCTCTAGAATCGACCGTTATTGAAGTGTTTTTGGTTTCTGTAGTTCATGTCAGTTTAATTTCGTAGTTCCCACAGTTGAATGTATTTGTGGTTATGACATTGATCTGACGATTTAACTCGTTATTCTGAACTTCCCAAATGATGTTTGTTCATGAATGATCACCAGAAGGATTCTTGAAATCCTTCTCATTTAGCTGCAAAAATGTTTTGTGTTTTCTTTCGCTTAGGCTTTTAGAACGATCTAATTCGTGAGCTTTTTCTGGCACGAAAAGCTATTTTCAAAAATCTGATTTTCATAATTCAATTAGTAAAATGTTTACATAGGTGCAATGTTGGGATGATTTCTGACACGAAAGTATAATTGTCAATCTCAAGTTTTTAAATAAACTCAAACAACTTATATACACGCAAAGACTAGCTCAACGTCTGTTTCTCTTTAATTATGTAAGTATTCTTAATTCTACATTCATTCTATTATTACGAAAAAAAAAACACGATTTCCCAGACTTATGATAGCATATTTCTTTTCAAATGCGAGACTTTTCTAAACCCGTCAATCGTGGTCTCCCCGTTATTCTGTAATTTTGAGCTGCCTGTTGCCCATTTAATGGTGTCGCTCTCTATCATGCAACCTCAACCTGCTCCTGATAACCCACTGATATACACTGAACAGCAAAGACAGCGGAGGCAAAATAGTAGTAACATCTAAAAAACGACTGCGAACTATCTGAACGCATCCGCTCGTTTCACTCTACAGTGACTGACTGGCAATAACTCGACGTGTCCGTTGAATATTTCTACCATTACTATGGCATTTGTTTTCGCCATCTCCGCCGACATGATCATGGCTACTTTACAAGCAAGGGAATGGATTCGCACGAAAACGAGGAAGAATAGAGCATGCGATAATTCGTGGCAATGACAGCACACAAGCGAAATGACAAAGTGGTCACACAGCACCTGAAAAATGGTTTCACCGATAAGTGAGAGGAAAACTGCCGAAAGAGGTTACAATCGAGGTAGAGTAAAACGAACCGACATATTTCCCAAGGACTCAAAGAAGAGCAGTAGGCCTCTGTAGGCTTTCCGACACGATAAGTTATGGTAACCTTTTGTAATATACTTTTATCTTTTCCTTATACTTTTTTAGCCATGGTTGGCAGACCATCTGCCAATAACCTGGAGTGGCCATATGTAACGAGCTGTTAGGTTTATTAGTTGCCCAACTAAATCAGAGTTCAAAGTCCAACTCTGTAGTCCAAGGCCTCGGTAAAACGGAAACAAAATCTTCCGACATAGTTGACCTCAACTTCGTCGTACGTCTGTTAGATGGCAATCAAAACTTGTTCGAAACGACTCAGCATCTTAACATCCTTCGGAATCATTTTATATAGCTCAACGGGTTGCTCAAACGCCTTGAACTTGCCGAATCCACCAATGCTGAACAGTGTTGGAGGGCAATATTGAATCCATTTGGCTGGGACCTAAGTTTAATATTGCCTTAGTAAGGGAGAATGAACTACTCGAAGTGATGAAATTCATGAAGCTCGGTTACCACCAGTTGCCCCGTTCGACTTGAATGATATATTTCATTTCTAACCTGTTATTTGGTCGTGACTCTCGGCCTTCCTTCCCAGCAATTTAGACTGCGCCTCTCTGCAGTACATCCGGGATAGACAAGCCTCATTTCTGAGCAACTCGCAGTAAATCTCTGCACGCGTGCGGTCCTCGCTACACAGCGCCAGCGAGGATGAGCGCGCTAAACCAGCGGTGGGCCGCTCTAGAGCGGTGATTGGATACCAGAATCTCATAAGCGTGCCCTCTTCACGGTTATACGTCTCCACTTCAGCTAAACCTTTAGGCTGCAGAAACAGCAAAGAAAGCAACCAATGTTTAAAGCGCGGTTGTATTTTGCACATATCTAACAAGAGACATTGGTTGTTAGCGAAGATATTGTTTCTAAAACCTATTATATTGTATGAATTCGAATTGAGTTAACATTGTCAGGATCTAAAATTCATTTAAACAAACAAGCTTTCGATATTGTCGTGAAACTTTTTTTTCAAGTGATTGAATTTTTAATTTTGTCATCTGACTTGAGATGGTGAAAGTGACGTGACAAAATGTCTAGGTAGATCGCTGGGAGCTCGTATCCGCTGTCTCGATTCAGTGTGGGCCTAACAGTGTATTTCAATGGCCTCTCTAGGGTTATTCCTGCACTGTATTGCAGGAATTTAATCTCAGTAACTCGAACCTTAACTTAGAACAGTTGTGTGTTTGTGTTTTCCTTGACGGTCTTAGGCGTTGAGATTAAAATGTAGTTGCAAGTAAACAACAAAAAAATGAGCAAACCTCTTGCAAACCAAGGAAAAAACACAGACACTTTATAGTTTAGAGAAAGTTTATAGATGCTCCACCTTGTCAACATTCTTCACTACCCCTGTGAGTCCAAATGTCTTCTTCATATCCGGGACAGCAAAGCCCGGTAGAGTAGAAGTCTGGTTTAGAATAGAACTGTTGACGACAACCGCCTGACCAAGTTTCAGACCTCCAGCGCTCACTTTGTTAACGTCAGCTCTGACGTCATCAAGCTTAGGAAACTGCAAGGATGCCGGGATACCACCATTGTCTTCGTACAAATCAGCCACCGTGGCAATAGCGATGTCTATCATACCTAACGGACAAAGAAACGCTTATTACCTCCTAGGGTTTATTAAACGAAATTTTTTTGGACGGTGGTCTAAAATTCTCAAAAGGAATTTCCGAACAGAAAATGTCTTAATACCAGTAGTTTCTTTCTACCAAAAAGCCATTTCCGAATTGTCCTGAGCCTCCCTATCAAAACGAGGCTTGGTGCACATCCATTCATATGAAATTGGTTTTATTTGCATGTGAATGAAAACTCATTTTCACATGAAAGATTGTGTACCTAGCCTCACTTTGATAGAAAAGTTAAAAGCAATTCGGAAACGACCTATTCCAGGCCTTTCACCAACTCTGATTCCTATGTGAGGCGACTTAGTTCGGTTGCAGGCTTACTGAGTAAATTGTGGTTAATGGAACACAGATTTCCATACGAATTTATGGGGAATTTGCCGTCCCATTTACATGAAGTGTGGACCAACCGGTTTGCTCACGTATAATGGCGAACAACCGAACTGAACCTTACACCCACTTCATCTCCCCACCTACCTGCCAGAAGTGCCCCTCTGATTTGCTCAAGTCCTGATTGACGGTCAGTGTTTGATCGAAACCGTCTTCTGATGACGGGAAACACTTTGTCTTCCCAAGCTTTGACCAGCAGACGGGAGGGGTCCACCGGTGGGGCATCTCCCCCCTGACTGGTTCCCACTTCTGCAACACGCAGAGGTGTTACAGGGCCGACATCCGTCATCTTATCGTAACTGCTGGACAGCTTGTACCGAAGGCACGACATGGGGTCGTAGTCTGTAATTGAGAAAGAAACACATTTACATAGGTTCATGAGTTGTTATTTCTTTGTGTTGTATGTAACTGTCTAAATGTGATACAATCTGTGTTGTGAGCAGTTGTGGATCAAGACTTGCAAATAAGCCCAGAGCTTGCGGGATAGGGCCCCGGGTTCCCTCCCCTAGGTCCGCCACAAGAAGCAGGTACGACTTCTGTTAGCAGCCATACCTCGTTGATCAGTGAATTGGTTAAGGGCGGATTTCCCAACAACGCAATCACAAGCGAAAGAATAACGTGCTATACTCTCTGAAATGTAAACACAAGCACAAGGTATGCGTATGGACTTTCTTGCATGGGCTTAGGCCTGCCCTTCAGTTGCCATTGTAGTAAAAAAAAAAGTTCACGAACCTTTTCCCGCGTCTTTGGGTATATTGAGAGGTGCCGGTTTGGGTGGCGACGGTTTAGACACCACTTGCCCATCCATAGCCTCCTCCTCCTTGTCAAGATCGAAGGCAAAGGGAAGTTCAACGAACGCCTGTCTGATGTCCTCCATGGAGTCGCTCCACAAGTCCGCTGCTGCGCGGTGCTTGGAGCCCTCTGCGTACAGGAACAAGCGAGCACCAAAATTCACACGAACACGGACGTTCTGAGAGTAGGAGCAAGAAAAATAAGAAACAAATCTATTAAACAGGTAAATTACGTCATCTGGATGCTGGCACCCCAAGGTTCCTAAAATTGTAGCATCTCAAAGGAAAAAGTTAACTTGCGAATTAGAAAACCACGAACAGCTAAAAAGGCCAGGATCTTGTCAAAATAAATAAAAACCAAAATACCATACCCGCTAAAAGAGGAATAATCGACTCAAGTTAGCCGATTATCCTCTACTAGTCGATGAGTTCAAGTATCTCGCGCTAAGTCTGTATTCTTCCGAAGAAATTCCTAAACGTTTTAGGCACAAAGATGATGACTGCTGGGCAAAAAACTGTCCGAGCAAAAGATAGGTCACCGTGCTCGTTTAGGAGAAAATGACAATTCATTTCTCTGAACACCTAAGCTTCAAAAAATCTCCCCAGTTCTGATAAGTACATTCTCTTGAGCAAGAAATGTTGCGCAGTATGGATACGCAATGTAATTCAGTAGAAACACTGCAGAATATTATGTTGTTGTTAACTTGTTACCTTCTTCTGTATATGAATAGCAGGCCACAGACCAGACTGAACACCTTCCAGGTCCTGTTCTAATCTGTCGCCATTGTAGGTAAAATAAACCAATCCTTTATCAGACTGATCCTCGCCTCTTTTGTATCCACAACCAATAACGTCGTTCTCTTTCATGACAATGTTTAGCGACACAGTTTTCCAATGAAGTAGACCGCCTGTTCTGTAGAGCACTGCACGCCCATTACTAGTACAAATCAAAATTGATATCATTAAGAATGGAAACTGGCGGTAACACGAAAAAAAAAAAGAACGCCTTAAAGTGCCTATGAAATGAGATTTTTTCTGTGCTTTTTGGTAGATTATTGTACCTAAAGAAGGAAAACCATAATCATTTAAAGAGGAAAAAGAGAAAAATCAGTTTTTAAGCCGCTCAAAGAAGTGTCAGTGCAGTTTAAAATTGGCTACAATTTTTTGGGAGGACTGGTGACGAATCTAGAGGTGACGACATAGGAACGTTTACTCTGTTTGTTTATGCCGTGAATCCCTAGAAATCCTTGTCTTGAGCGGTGGTTTTAACAAGGTTTAATTCTTCAATTTCTGGCTGCAGCTATCATTTTTTGGCCTTCCAAATGCTTAACAAGGAAGAGTTTTTTTTCTTGTCGTTGTCTGAGGATAGCGAGAAAGTTTCGCAACGGTGCGATCCGAATAAAATGGTCGGTGAAGTTACATTACCGTGATTGCGTGGTGTACGACATGGAGAGCGAAATACTGCAAGAATTTAGTGCTAATTCTGTCACTGTGATCCGTTCTTTTAGCTTTCAATTGGGGTATCAAGCTGAAATATCCATACACGTTAAGGGATAGAACATTTACTTACACGCAAATGCACCGCAGAAGTTAAAAATTTGCCTCGAGTGAATATGAATCGCAACTAGTAGAATACACTGGACCACTGAACCACAGCAAGATTTCTTACAATTTTTGTCTCGTCGAGACCACAATTCTTTTCGATTATAGAAATCTATCTTATTTTAACTGTATTGAGTTAAAATCTGTAATTTTGAAAGAGTAAGTTACCAGTAAATGCGATTAGATATGGTGGCACAGTTGCGTGTCGCTAATTTATTACCGCGAGTAAATATGAGTCCCTTCTGGAACTCAGATTTTTTTTTCTGAGTTTCCTCTCTCCACACATCATTCTATTTTCATTTATTTTCGAGCAAATATGAACCGGCGAAAACATTGAGACAAAAAACGACGTTTACCTCATCGAGACCCAAAATATTTCGTTTACAGCGATGTAAACTATTTTACTCTTTAAATAAGGAACTGAACCAGACGTATCTTTCGAATAAATGAAAGAAAAATTTGCAGGCGATTGTACAGTGGAGCAAAGTTTCAAATATTGTATGATTACCGCGGCGAGTGAATCCAAATTTAATTCCGTGCCGAGAACAATAGCCAACAGTCGGTTTACAATATTTATCGCGCCCAGTGAGACCTCCAAATCGTTTCGCTTACAGAAATCTACGTAGAGGCAGAGGACAAATTGTCCATATAAACGGTGTACATGCCATTGACGAGTTGGGAGTGGGTTGAATTATTTACCACAAGTAAAGACGAAACACGGCAAGATTTTCACAAAACTTATCGAAACCACCAAATTATTCCGCTCGCTGAAATCAACGTTTATACTTTAGCTTTCAAGATATGTACTGGGTCAAGCAAACCGCCTGCATGAACAGTAGAAAAAATGTTTATATGAGAGAGTATATAAGCGCAAATAAGCAAAATGGGAACACTCAGCCGTCTCAGTGGTAGAAATATACACGATGAGTCTTGTATGGGAACCGTGTAAAACATTAAAACACGGCACATTTATCCCATTATGCCTTCAAAACTAAAGGATGTCTACGTTTTTGACTCAGAAGATTATTCTCCTTGGATCTTAATAAGCACTACCGATCGAGTGGTGTATGTCCGTCTGGTGTATGTGCGTGTGGTGTACGTCCGTCTGGTGTATATCCGTCTGGTGTATGTCCTTCTGGTGAATGTCCCTCTAGTGTATGTCCGTCTGGTATATGTCCGTCTGCTGTATGTCCGTCTGGTGTATGTCCGTCTGGTGTGTGTCCGTCTAGTGTATGTCCCTCTACTGTATGTCCGTCTGCTGCATGCCCGTTTGCTGCATGTCCGTCTGGTATATGTCCGTCTGCTGTATGTCCTCGTCTACGTCCGTCTGGTGTATGTCCGTCTAGTGTATGTCCCTCTACTGTATTTCCGTCTGGTGTATGTCCGTTTGCTGTATGTCCGTCTGCTGTATGTCCGACTGGTAAACGTCCGTCTGGTGTATGTCCGTCTGCTGTATGACCGTCTGGTGTATCTCCTTCTGGTGTATGTTCTTCTGGTGTATTTCAGTCTGGTTTATGTCGTTCTGGCGTTTGTCCGTCTGGTGTATGTCCTTCTGGTGTATGTCCCGTCTCGTGTATGTCCGTCTGCTGTATGTCCGTCTGGTATATATCCTTCTGGTGTATGTAATTCTGGTTTATGTCCATCTGGCGTATGTCCTTCTGGTTTATGTCCCTCTGGTGTATGTCCGCTTGCTGTATGTCCTTCTGATGTATGTCCATATGGTGTATATCCTTCTGGTGTATGACCGTCTGCTTTATGTCCTTCTGGTGTATGTCCTTCGGTGTATGTCCGTCTGGCGTATGTCCTTCTCGTGTATGTCCTACTGGTGTATGTTAATCTGGTGTTTGTCCTTCCGGTGTATGTCCATCTGGTGTATCTCCGTTTCTTGTCTCTTCTTCTGGTGTATGTCCTTCTGGTCTATGTCCCACTAGTGTATCTCCGTTTGCTGTATGTCCCTCTGGTGTATGTCCGTCTGGTGTATGTTCTTCTGGTGTATGCCCGTCTGCTGTATGTCCTTCTGGTGAATGTCCTTCTGGTGTATGTCCTTCTCGTGTATCTCCCTCTGGTGCATGTCCTTCCGGTGTATGTCCTTCTGCTGTATGTCCGTCTTGTGTATGTGAGTGTGATGTATGTCCTTCTGCTGTATGTCCCTCTCGCGTATGTCCGTCTGGTGTATGTCCTCCTGGTGTATGTCCTTCTGGTCTCTCACCTTCTGCTGTATGTCCGTCTGCTGTATGTCCTTCTGGCGTATGTCCCTCTGGTGTATGTCCTTCTGGTGTATATCCTTCTGGTGTATGCCCTTCTGGCGTATGTCCGTCTGGTGTATGTCCTTCTGGTGTATGTCTGTCTGGCGTATGTCCTTCTGGTGTATGTAGTCCTGGTGTATATCCGTCTGGTGTATGTTTGTCTTGTGTATGTCCGTCTGGCGTATCTCCTTCTGGTGTACATCCATCTGCTGTATGTCTGTCTGATATATGTCCTTCTGGTTTATGCCCTTCTGGCGTATGTCCGTCTGGTGTATGTCCGTCTGGTGTATGTCCGTCTGGCGTATGTCCCTCTGGTGTATGTTTTTCTGGTGTATGTCCTTCTGGCGTATCTCCTTCTGGCGTATGTCCTTCTGGCGTATGTCCCTCTGATGTATGTTTTTCTGGTGTATGTCCTTCTGCTGTACGTCCTTCTGGTGTATGTCCATCTGGTGTATGTCCGTCTGGTGTATGTCCTTCTGGTGTATGTCCTTCTGCCGTACCTCCGTCTGGTGTATATTCTTCTGGTGTATGTCCGTCTGGTGTATGTCCATCTGGTGTATGTCCGTCTGGTGTATGTCCGTATCTTAAAAATGTTCGGTGTGTAGCCAGGCATGTTAAAAATTTGGTAAAAAAAAATTTAAAAAGTTGACACTGGCTAAAAATATGGTTATGGACGTTTCAGCCACCACTGTTGCCTTCCTCAGCAAAGATAAAAATGCAAATGTCTAACGGCGTCCTGCTTAGAATATGTAACCGATGTGTGAGAAAACTAAATCACACCTTGAAGGAACTTTCTGAGTGCAACAATAGTCTCCGTATGGTGTATGTCTTTCTGGTGTATGTACGTCTGGTGTATATGCGTCTGGTGGAAGTACGTCTGGTGTATGGTCGCCTGGTGTCTTTGCGTGCGGTGTATGTACGGCTGATGTATGGACGTGTGGTTTATGTGCGTCTGGTGTATGCACGTCTGCTGTATGTACGTTTGGTGTATGTATGGTTTATTTACGCCTGGTGTATAGACGTGTGGTTTATATACACATCGTGTATGTACGTTTGGTGTATGTACGTCTGGTGTATGTACGTCTGGTGTATGTATGACTGGTGTATGTACGTTTGCTGTATGTGCGTCTGGCGTATGTCCTTCTGGCATATGTCCGTCTGGTGTATGTTCTTCCGGTGTATGTCCTTCTGGTGTATGTCCTTCTGGTGTATCTCCGTCTGGCGTATGTCCTTCTAGTGTATGTCTGTCTGCTGTATGTCCGTCTAATGTATCTCCTTCTGGTGTGCCTCCTTCTGACGTATTACCGTCTGCTGTATGCACGTCTCGGCTATGTCCGTCTGGTGTATATCCTTCAAGTGTATGTCCACCTGGTCTATGTCCGTCTGGTGTATGTCCGTGTTGTGTATGTCCTTTTGGTGTATGTCCTTCTGCCGTATCTCCGTCTCGTGTATGTCCTTCTGGTGTATGTCTTTCTGGCGTATGTCCGTCTGGCGTAGGTCCCAATGGTGTATGTCCTTCTGGCTTATCTCCTTCTGGCGTATGTCCTTCTGGCGTATGTCCCTCTGGTGTATGTTTTTCTGGTGTATGTTTTTCTGGTGTATGTCCTTCTGGCTTATGTCCGTGTGGTGTATGTCCCTCGGTGTCTGTCCTTCTGGTGTATGTCCATCTGGCGTATGTCCTTCTGGTGTATGTCCTTCTGGTGTATGTCAGTCTGGTGTATGTCCTTCTGGTGTACGTCCTTCTGCCGTATCTCCGTCTAGTGTATGTCCTTCTGGATTATGTCCGTCTGGTGTATGTCCTTCTGGTGTATGTCCGTATGGTGTATGTCCTTCTGGCGTATGTCTGTCTGCTGTATGTCCTTCTGGTGTATATCCGTCTGCTGTATGTTCGTCTGATGTATGTCGTTCTGCTGTATGTCCTTCTGGCGTATGTCCGTCTGGTGTATGTCCGTGTTGTGTATGTCCTTTTGGTGTATGTCCTTTTGGTGTATGTCCTTTTGGTGTATGTCCTTCTGGTGTATGTCCTTCATGTGTTTCTCCGTCTGGTGTATCTCCTTCCGGTGTATGTCCGTCTGCTGTATGTCCGTCTGATGTATCTCCGTCGGGTGTATGTCCTTTTGGCGTATGTCCGTCTGGTGTAAGTCCTTCTGGTGCATGTCCTTCTGGTGTATCTCCTTCTGGTGTATGTCCTTCTGGTGTATGTCCGTCTGGTGTATGTCCTTCTGGTGTATGTCCATCTGGTGTATGTCCTTCTGGCCCCAGTTGTTCAACAGTCGGATAGCGCTATCCACCGGATAAATCTCTATCCAGTGGATACCGCAATTGGTTTCCCTAACACTTATCCACTGGATAGTGATTTATCCGGTGGATAGCGCTATCCAACTTTTGAACAACTGGGGCCTGGTGTATGTCCTTCTGGTGAATGTCTTTCTGGTGTATGTCCGTCTGGTGTATGTCCATCTGGTGTATGTCCTTCTGGTGTTTGTCCTTCTGGAGTATATCCGTCTGCCGTATGTCCTTCTGGTGTATGTCCGTATGGTGTATGTCCTTCTGGTGTATGTCCGTATGGTGTATGTGCGTCTGCTGTATGTACGTCTCGTAGATGTCTGTCTACTGTTTGTTCGTCTGGTGTTTGTCCGTCTGGTGTATTTCCGTCTGCTGTATGCACGTCTCGGGTATGTCCGTCTGGTGTATGTCCGTTTGGTGTATGTACGCCTGGTGTGACTAGCCTGGTTTATGAAAGTTTGGTGTATGTACGTCTGCTGTATGTACGCCTAGTGTATGTTCGTTTGATGTATGTAAGTCTCGTGTGTGTACGTCTGGTGGACGCCTGGTGTATCAACGTGTGCTTTATGTACGCATGGTGTATATGCGTGTGGTGTGTGTGCGTGCGGTGTATGTACGTATAGCGTATTTACGTTTGCTGTATGTACGCCTGGTGTAGGTACGTCTCATGTATGTACGCCTAGTGTATGTACGTCTGGCGTATGTACGTTTGGTGTGTGTGCATCTGGTGTATGTACGTCTCGTGTATGTGCGTGTGGTGTATGTACGTTTGGTGTATGTCCGTTTGGTGTATGTGCGTCTGGTGTATGTGCGTCTGGTGGTTGTTCGTCTGGTGTATGTCCGTTTGGTGTATGTCCGTTTGGTGTATGTCCCTCTGGTGTATGTCCCTCTGGTGTATGTCCGTTTGGTGTATGTCCGTTTGGTGTATGTCCCTCTGGTGTATGTCCGTTTGGTGTATGTCCGTCTGGTGTATGTCCGTTTGGTGTATGTCCGTTTGGTGTATGTACGTTCGGTGTATGTACGTCTGGTGTATGTACGTTTTCTGTACGTTTGGTGTATGTACGTCTGAGGTATGTACGTTTGGTGTATCTACGTTTGGTGTATGTACGTCTGGTGTATGTACGTCTGGTGTATGTACGTTTGGTGTATGTCCGTTTGGTGTATGTGCGTCTAAGGTATGTACGTTTGGTGAATGTACGTTTGATGTATGTACGTTTGATGTATGTACATTTGGTGTATGTACGTTTGATGTATGTACGTTTGGTGTCTGTTCGTTTGATGAAAGTACGTTTGGTGTATGTACATTTGATGTATGTACGTTTGGTATATGTACGTGTGGTGTATTTGGTGTATGTACGTTTGGTGTATTTGGTGTATGTACGCTTGGTGTATGTACCTTTGGTGTAGGTACGTTTGATGTATGTCCGTTTGGTGTTTGTACCTTTGGTGTAGGTTCGGTTGATGTACGTACGTTTGGTGTATGTCCGTTTGGTGTATGTCCGTTTGGTGTATGTCCGTTTGGTGTATGTACGTTTGGTGTATGTACGTTTGGTGTATGTACGTCTGGTGTATGTACGTTTTGTGCAGGTACGTTTGGTGTATCTACGTTTGGTGTAGGTACGTTTGGTGTATGTACGTTTGGTGGATGTTCGTTTCGTGTATGTACTTTTGGTGCCTGTCCGTTTGGTGTATGTACGTCTGAGGTATGTACGTTAAGTGTATGTACCTTTGGTGTATGTCTGTTTGGTGTATGTACGTCTGAGGTATGTACGTTTGGTGTATGTAAGTTTGGTGTGTGTTCGCTTGTTGTATGTACGTTTGGTGTATGTTCGTTTAGTGTATGTACGTTTCGTGTATGTACGTCTGGTGTATGTACGTTTCGTGTATGTCCGTTTGGTGAATGTACGTCTGAGGTATGTACGTTTGGTGTATGTACGTCTGAGGTATGTACGTTTGGTGTATGTACGTTTGATGTATGTACGTTTGATGTATGTACGTTGGGTGTATGTTCGTTTGGTGTATGTACGTTTGGTGTATGTACGTTTGGTGTATGTACGTTTGGTGTATGTACGTTTGATGTATGTACGTTTGGTGTATGTACGTTTGATGTATGTACGTTTGGTGTATGTACGTTTGATGTATGTACGTTTGGTGTATGTATGTTTGGTGTATGTACGTTTGGTGTATGTACGCTTGATGTATGTACGTTTGGTATATGTACGTGTGGTGTATTTGGTGTATGTACGTTTGATGTATGTACGTTTGGTGTATGTATGTTTGGTGTATGTACGTTTGGTGTATGTACGCTTGATGTATGTACGTTTGGTATATGTACGTGTGGTGTATTTGATGTATGTACGTTTGATGTATGTACGTTTGGTATAGGTACGTTTGGTGCATGTACGTTTGATGTATACCTAATTCAATACGGTTGCTTTGGGCATTGGGCAATTGGGCATTGGGAAGCTATTTTTTGCGGTCACTCAAGCAAAGCATTGCATTGTGTTCCGTATGCCCAAATGCCCAATGTTCAATTGCCAATGACCAATTGCCAAAGCAACCTTTATTGAATTAGGTATATGTACATTTGGTGTATGTTCGTGTGGTGTATTTGGTGTATGTACGTTTGGTGTGTGTACCTTTGGTGCAAGTACGTTGGATGTATGTACGTTTGGTGTATGTCCGTTTGGTGTTTGTACCTTTGGTGTAGGTACGTTTGATGTATGTCCGGTTGGTGCATGTCCGTTTGGTGTATGTACGTTTGGTGGATGTTCGTTTGGTGTATGTACGTTTGATGTATGTACGTTTGGTGTATGTGTGTTTGGTGTATGTACGCTTGATGTATGTACGTTTGGTGTATGTACGTGTGGTGTATTTAGTGTATGTACGTTTGGTGTATCTACGTTTGATGTATGTACGTTTGGTATATGTACGTTTGATGTATGTACGTTTGATGTATGTACGTTTGGTGTATGTCCGTTTGGTATATGTACGTTTGGTGTATGTACGTTTGATGTATGTACGTTTGGTGTATGTAAGTTTGATGTATGTACGTTTGGTGTATGTACGTCTGGTGCATGTTCGTTTGGTGTCTGTACGTTTGGTGTATGACCGTTTGGTGTATGTACGTTTGGTGTATCTACGTTTGGTGTATCTACGTTTTGTGTATGTCCGTTTGGTGTATGTCCGTGTGGTGTATGTACGTTTGGTGTATGTTCGTTTGGTGTATGTTCGTTTGGTGTATCTACGTTTGGTGTATGTTCGTTTGGTGTATCTACGTTTGGTGTATGTTCGTTTGGTGTATGTTCGTTTAATGTATGTGCGTTTGGTGTATGGACGTTTGGTGTATATACGTTTGGTGTACGTCCGTTTGGTGTATGTAAGTTTTGTGTATGTACGTTTGGTGTATGTACGTTTGATGTATGTACGTTTGGTGTATGTACGGTTGGGGTATGTGCGTTTGTGTATGTACGTCTGAGGTATGTCCGTTTGGTGTATGTACGTTTGGTTTATGTCCGTTTGGTGTATGTACGTTTGGTGTATGTACGTGTGGTGTATGCACGTGTGGTGCATGTACGTTTGGTGTATGTACGTTTAGTATATGTTCGTTTGGTGTATGTACGTTTGGTGCATGTAAGTTTGGTGTATGCACGTATGGTGTATGCACGTTTGGTGCATGTACGTTTGGTGTACGTACGTTTGGTATGTGTTCGTTTGGTGTATATACGTTTGGTGCATGTACGTTTGGTGTATGTACGTTTGGTGTATGTACGTTTGGTGTATGTTCGTTTGGTGTATGTACGTTTGGTGTATGTTCGTTTGGTGTATGTACGTTTGGTGTATGTACGTTTGGTGTATGTACTTTTAGTGTATGTACGCCTGGTGTATGAACGTCTGGCGTACATACACTAAAAGTACATACACCAACTTGTGTATGTACGTCTGAGGGATGTGCGTGTGGTGTATGTTCGTCTGATGAATGCGCGTCTGGTGTATGTTCGCCTGGTGTATGTGCGTCTGGTGTATGTCCGTCTGGTGTATGCACGTCTGGTGTATGTGCGTCTGGTGAATGCGCGTCTGGTGTATGTTCATCTGGTGTATGTGCGTCTGGTGTATGTCCGTCTGGTGTATGTCCGTCTGGTGTATGCGCGTCTGGTGTATGTACGTCTGGTGTATGCGCGTCTGGTGTATGTGCGTCTGGTGTATGTGCGTCTGGTGTATGTCCGTCTGGTGTATGCGCATTTGGTGTATGTGCTCGTGGCTGGAGCATATGCTCCTGGAGTATGTACTTCTTGAGTATGTACCCCTGGAGTATGTACGTTTAGAGTATGTTCGCCTGTAGAATGCACCGAAGTGATTGCAACTTTTCTGTCAACATGCGAAATTCTAAAGAATGACCAATCAAATAAACGCTTTTCGAGAAACATTTTGATTTCCAGCGAACATAACGTACCATAACTAACCTTCCAGTACAATACTTACTGCAAAACGAAAAAGAACAAAAACAACAAAGGAAAAACCTGTGCAGAAGGCACGATCCTGCAGGATTGATCCAACCACTGGCAAGCTGCTCTGTCCATGGAGCAAACCCGACGGAAATACAAGGTCCCGGTTCCTGATCTTCTGGGTTCCCTAGGGAACAGAGCTCCACTTCCCAATAAAATGATGGTGCCTTGGAACAGAGGAAATAAAACCTTTAATAGATGTCAAACAAACAATTAAATTATATTATATTTTATTATCCAACCGAGTTAGTTATTGTACAGTAAGCACACGAAACGAGTACAAATATCCCACGAAATTGTACAGTTGGTTATTGTACAGTATCGTGCGTGCACTCGTGCTTTTACACATGTACTTTTCTTTCAAGTTACTGAGAAAGGTTGAAAAAGGTTAAGTTGGATAATAAATCTCTTATTAGAAGTATCGCCGTATATTTTTACTCGTTGTTTGTATTTTGACTCGCCCTGCAGGCTCGCCAAAATACAGCACAACTCGTAAAAATGTACGGCGATACTTTACACCGAAACATCTAATAAGATACCCCACCTCTCGCCCTCCTTATCAATGTTGTTTTGCCGCCAAAAGAATTCTGATCAACAGTCAGTCCATCAAAACAACACTGAGTGAAGGGAGGGAGTAGGGAGAACATTTCTGTCATCTTTCTTGTGTTTCCACGAATGAAACTCGAGAAAGACGCCACAAATAGTGTTTGTCTCAAGTAGTCTGTCCAAGATTGTTGCTTGACACAAGTGTTTCGATCTACGGGAAGTTGTGGTTTCAACTCTCGTCGGAATTTTCTCGACTTTTCGCAGTCCCACGCTCAGGACAAACTGATGATCGACAGTTGAACCCTTTAGGGCCGAATACCAACATCCATATTTTTCTCACTACCCTCGGTATATTTCTTACAGTACACGCTGGGGAAACTTGAACTTCAAGAAATTTTATCTTAAGGTGGCTCCCTATAGTTTCATGACCGCGCGCGCGCTGATAATTCGAGTTGTAGTAATCTGTGCACACTCACATAAAATCGTAGGTTTTTCCTGATATTTTATGACGTCAGCATAACCAAAAAAATAAATCTAAAAGTAAATGTTTTCTCGTTTTCTTCGGTGAATTTTTTTTTTAATTTGCACATTTTGAGATACTAACTGTACCTTTCAGATATTAGTGTTTGGAAAAATTCTGTCAGAGCAATTCAGTTTTATGGTTAAAAATAGGAAATCGCGTGATATCGGTGAATCCGTCTGAACGACCCCATATTTTTTCCCCTGGAAAATGTTAGTCAAAATCATTTTCACAAAATAGGAAAGTTTAAAAAAATTTCACCGAGGGAAAATCAAAATATTAAGAAAAAAGACGAATTAATGGCAAATATCTGTCATTCTTTAGATGCTTTGTTGCCATAACAACGGCCTATGCCTAAGAAGCAAAACCTGAAATATAAGGGTAATTATGTTGGTAACCTCACTGGTAAAATTCAGGAACAAATATTGCAAGACAAAAGAAGTAGGCCTTCTTTTGCAAGCCTTGCCAGTTTGTATAGTCACTTTTGTGGAAACTCTGGGGAGCCACCTTAAGTAATCACCTCCTTCATTCCAATGACCTGCACCATTGATCATGTAAGGAGGAGTTTGATTCTGGTCACTGCTGGGCCTTAAATTATTAACAGTGAAAGAGCATTACAATAACTCACCTTTTGTGGCAAAGGAGCACTAGCATACAAGAATGCCCCCCTGGGAAGTCCAAGGCCTGCCGCAGGGTCAGCCATGAAGTGAACACACGTATTCCCTTCGGTAAAAACACATCCTCGTACGGGAGGGAACGCCCGACCCCCGTCAAGCACCATCCTCTTGTTGCTCTTGGTTATTTTCTTGGGTACCTGTAGTAACCAGCCATGAGTACGGTAAAACATACACTAAACTAGTCACAACAGCCTGTTCCATGCGCTCGACAAACTGGGGCACAATTTTCGCACGCATTCATTCAAAACTAAATCGATACCCAAATCATGCAGGGACCACTTCCTAAGTAACAAGCAAGACTAAACAGTCCATTTCCAAACTGTATTAAGCCTCTTTTTCTACGACAGGCCTAGTGCACAGTCTCTCTCCTTGAAATGACTTTCCTTTGCATGCAAACAAAACTCACTTCTCAAGTGGAAGGCTGTGCACAAAACCTCGTTTTGAAAAAGAGGCTTACGACAACTGCAAATGGCCTATTTTACAGTACCTCGGCAGGTTTGACAAAGTCCTTAAAGAGTTTTCGCAGCTGTTGGCAGTGCGTCTCCAAGACGGTTATTCTCAGGCCTGGATCGCACTCTCCCGCTTGTTTGGAAATGAGTTCCACTAATGGATTGGCAAGGAGAGTGTCGCTGAAAGAGGAATCTTGCACTTGGCAGGATAACACCATGCTTGCTCTGAAAAAAAGGCAATTGTTTGAATAGTTGATCGTCAGGGTGAGGGTACACTGACAAGTGCTGCAAAACACTTTTGTAACGTTATCGTGGTTTATTCTTGAGAGCGGCCTTGCGAGATCACCGCAAATAAAAATGTATACGTGCAAACAATTTCGCTTGTTTGTGAAACATGATTTAAATGCACTGATGTCGCCTTACACTAGTAGCAAGATGGACGCAAATACTCCCGGCCGATTAAAGTTACGATAACTGTAGATTTATTAGCAATACTTGCTCACGGTCTACCTTGAAATATCCTGGAAAAGAACAATGCATTTCCACGAACAGATTACCTTGTTCTGATTTCTGCCAAGATTCGTGCCGCCTGTGACGGTACAATGAGTTGTTCATTCTGTTCTTCGTGAGAAGGTTGGTCCACTTCAGTTTCCTTTGACGACAAAATGGGAAGCAAAGCAGACACAGCTTGTCCCCCCATAGACAACTCGCTTAGGTAAACCACCTGCAAAAAGAGAAGCGGTTGTCTCAGTGCTACAACGCTGCACTAAGGTAGAGAGTCGAATTCAAGAAGAGTTCGATTGGTCGCCCGTCATGAGTCACCCATTATCACAAAACAGCACAACAAATATTTAATGGCGTTAGCATTTCCTCGTTAAACACTTCACGTGGAAATTGCCTTCATTATTTCGTGAACATAGGCAAATAATGACGGGTGAATCACAGCCGGCGAAAAAAAACAACAAAAAAAAAACTGTTGTAAACAGGGAATTAAGTTCCATTTAAATACCAAATATGTCTTGAATTTTGTGCGTCGACGAAAGATAACAGATATCACAGTTCCCAAGGCTTTTCAGTCGAGTCCTAAGGCCCTCGCTAAACGACTAGACATTTTCGTCCAACATCTTGTTGCCAGAACATGTTTTACTGTTAGGCCACCCCTCTCAACTTTGCATTTAAGCGGTTTTCCACGTTTGATCAAGATCAAACATTTTTCACCCAACATTGCGTCACGAACAAATGTTTGATCGTTTAGCCACCTCTGCCAAACCACACAGCGGTCAAACGCGAGATGCGTGCGCAGTTCCCGCCATAATTTTACACAGGAAAATAAAGACAAATGTCGAAAGTCTCCGCAAAACGTAACGCCGTTTCTGAAAACTTGAACTGTTTACGTCGATTATGTGTTCAAGATGAAGAAAATGACATCCCCAAGTTTTGTCAACGAGGAATTTGGTTTGTCAGGACATTTTCTGCATCATTTTCTTACGAACTTCACGTTCGTAAACGTTTGAACTGATTTAAACCTTAAGGCTCTGGAAGGCCAGAAGTGACGTACCCTTTGGGGTTGACCGCTGTGAACTGCCAACCAACCTCGCGCAAGCGGGAAAAAAGCAACCAATCAGAAACGGAATTTGGATGATGTATTTTTCAGCGGTAGTATGCAAAAAAACGTTATGTGGGCTCACTTTGTCCGATGTTTGGTCAAACATTGTTCGCCCGTTTGCCACTGAATGGTTTGTGTTACAAACATCATGTTGGATGAAAATGTTTGAAGCTGTAGCCGGGGATAAAGACAAGGGTTGAATGCGGCCAATCAAACACACACTAAAACAACAACATCAATCGTGCAAAAAATATAGCAATAAACACCACAAGAGGAGAGAACTTTTGAACAAATTCAGTTGTACTGCTGACACTTGGTAGACTTCAACAACAGACTCAAATGTTGGGTTTATCTCATTAGGTTTAAATAGCAGCAAAACACTTATTAAACGGCGATGTGTAACGCTTCAAATATTCTTTGTAAAGCAAACGCCACTGTACCTGCGGATTAGCGACCTTCAGCCGTGCCAGTGGTATCTCCTGTACCCTGTCGCTGTAGGTCTCCCCTTCCCCGTCCAGTAATACTGTAGCCACGCCCTGCCTCTCGGACACACTCACCACGTCACCTGTTGTATAAACCATGTCTTCTCCACAGATCTGTCAAAAGGAACAAGAACACAATGAAACGAAACTATCTCTATAATGCATTCGAATTTCGTTTAATACAAAGTTGTTTTCAAACCCACAAGGAGAGGTTGCCTTAAAGAAAAAAGCTTGGTTTTTTAGTCACTTTTAGGAATTTTGACCTGCAGGTGGATACGGACGTCTTTTTGGCATTTAATTAGCTGTCAAATTTACATTACATCTGCTGTACAAGCGCAGGAAATTAAATTCCATGTCAGAACCAACAGTCGATTTTCTGCCGAATTTAATTGCCTTGAATTAAACAAGACAGAACATAATGTAACCCAAGAATCGGGCCTAACAAACTAAAATATCATTCATGGTTGCCGCAGATATCAATTTTCTCTGGCTTTTCTACAAAACGTCAAATTTCCCTGACTCAAAATAAAATTTTCCTGACTTTTCCCTGACCTTGAAGAATTTTTTTCCCCCTGACCACTTCCTGACCTGTGGCAACCCTGTCATTTCATACCTGAACGGTGCACCCAGAGTGAACATTCTGGTGAAAACCACCCAAGGCACACAATGACGCAACAACGTTCCTAGCCTTGAAAAACCACTCGTGTTCATCAGTCAACCGCTGATTCTCCTCGGGGTCTGGCTCTTCAGTCAGTGTCTGATCCCCTTTTAGCGAGGCCCTACTCTCTTCCTCCAGGGTCTTCATCAACTCAGGTACATAATCTAGTGCCTCGCACAGCACATCTCGTACAGCAGAGGCCCAGATCTTAGCGGTCTCAGACGCCGATGAGGCTAGCAGCCCATGCAGCAGAGATATCACCTCAGACGCCATAGTGTGTGCCACTTGGCCGCTAATGAAAGGACGGCTGGTTTCAGTTCTGCAAAAGAAGCACAAAAAATGCAATTATCTTTTGACATTCCAGAAGAGAAGGGTGTGTAGGAGGTGTAGCTGGAGAGCAGGATATCACACGGAAAAACACGAAAGAAATGGGAAAGAATTAAGAACTTGTGTTTTTCAGATTTAGGAGAAGTTGAAGGATTAAATTAAGTAGCTAAATTAAAAATACACACCAAGTGACAAATGTTCTTTCCCTATTTATTCATTTTGACCCCCCACCCCCTCGAATTTGCAATGCTAATCGAACGAAGAAACATGTCCGGAAGTGTTCTAGTGAGGAAGTGTTTACTCAAACCTATACGGACGTTACTCATGGATATAATATACACATCAATTTCAGCGCGCTGAAGAATGTAAAGACGTTGTAAAAGACATCGTCTTTGTGACTAGTTGTTTTCTCGCTCGAAGACGCATAACCCGAGCTATCCAACAAAGGCTGATTACTCAAATTCAACCAACTCCCCCTTCCACAAAAAGATGGATAATTCGTCAACACAATAAGCTAACCTGGACAGACGGCTGTTGCGTGCTTTACAAACACTCTCCGGGTCTCCTGATCCCTCGACTGACTTCTTCCCGTCCCCACCCTCCTCCAGCAGGCCTACAGGTCCCACACTGAGCACCAGTCCCGTTTGGGCCCACTGAGCGGCCTTCTTCAGACACACTGATAGGGTGTCGGTAAGGAGCACTCCTCTTCCGTACTCAGTCAGCTCTCGATCAAGTTTGATTGCGCGCTCCATCTCGGAGCCTTGACCCACGCGAAAGATGAAAGGCGTACCGTTGGTGCTGCGGAAGAAGAATGAGTATCAATAAAAAATCTTTTGAAGACCTCAGGTGAGATGCGACTTTAACCGCCTTCACACGTTTGGGTTTCACACCTAGCGATTAAAATTAGGACGCCTCCCACCATAAGATAATCACCTTTAATCAGGGTCAATTCATGAACCTACCGTTTACCATGAATGAATGCTGAAGAGGGCCTTCTTTCTCCCCCTAAACACACGTTGAGTACAAAAGATGGATGGTGAAAAGAATTTTAAGTCGGTCGTATTCCATCCAATCTAAAACTAGAAAAATTCCTTCCTCAAACATAGTACGCGTTTGTCTTTTGCTATGTCAGCTCTTTGGATATGGTACACATTAAGACAATACCAGCCGGACTGGGTCATCGACAATACATGGAAATAGTACATTGATCAGTCTTGGAAACTGAAGAGTTAGTGTTGGTTAAGGGGGAACAGTAGAAACCAATGTACTCGGAAAGATTGAAGCCTCTTATTGTACCTTCCATCCCCTATCCCTTAAAGATGATGTCTTGGTTGTATAGCCACCTCTCCGTTGAGAGCAAAACTAAGAAACGGATTGAAACCTCTTTGTGTCTGTTTTACTATACACGTCCTATCTCAAATTTTAAGGGCGATAATTCTTGCACACGAGTTTCCTCCGATAGGTGGTCCTCCCACAGGAGGACCCACCTATCGAACCACATTATGCCCACTTCCTTTAAGGGGCAATATAAGTAGATGCGTCCCCCCCCCCCCAACGTTTTAGCCTTTTTTCTTAATTATTTCCGCGAGATTTCATTTAAGGACGTTCGCGCGAAAAACGTCTGCAATACATATTTTTTCATACTTTGGCTACAGTCAGATAATGAGTTACCTATGTAAGAAATGCAAAAAAATTGGGGGGTCACCGACTTGGTTTTCAAAATAAAGCACGTGGAAAACTACCCCAGTTTTGACAAATCGGCCCTCGCAACTCGACATGACCTCAGTGCTTGTTAGTTGAAAAATATTAAAAATGATTCGCTGTAGACCGACTTTCTTAGTCAAATTTTATTTAAGTGGGACTGTCAAGTAAATAATGTGAGCTGGTGTCATTCTTTTAGTTAAACTCATCCTCTAAGATGGACTTTTGCGAACACCGTGCAGCTACAATAATAGCATAATTCGATGATGCGAGGGCAGAAAAGTTGAAAAAAATCAAACTTCCACAATACAGATTTTCTTTAATTTTTCTCAAAACGTAGATTATTGACAGAGAAAGTGAATTAACAAAAGAAAATATGGGGTCACCGAACATTTAAGAGAGTTAAACCCGTGCATAGATACTAAAGTGCCCACTAGCGCTATATATCTCCACATTTCTCCAACAGCGCGCGCGCTCAATGCATGACGTGGCAGTGAATTGCGTGCGCAGTAAGAATGCGCAGAAACAATTAGCGCGAACGTCCTTAATCCAAAAATGCTATCATACGATCATAGTGAGAGCTCCCATAAATCTGAGAGAATTTTTTGGCGATTTTTGAAGCGAACGTAAGGAATAAGAAGGGGGAAGAGAATTGATGAATTTTAAGAAAATTGAAAATTGTTAAGAATTAAAGGTGGATTGAAATTAAAATTTAAAGTTAGTGATTAATAGATGGACACCAAAACAGTCCACAAAGAACCCCAAGTGCTCTTGCTTGGGGGTGGACTGTCTGGGGGTGTGTACAAAAATTTAGTCCCTCTTTTATTTCTTTCCTAAATCTCTACCCATTTCCTATTTCATTAATGTACAAAATAATCGAACCAATGCTATTTCATACTGTACCTTAGCACTTTCTGCACAACTTCATGCGCTGGTTGGTCATCTCGCTTATGTATATACAAACACATGTTGCTCTCGCTTTTGTTATTGAATTCATTCTCTTCGTAATCTTCCGCTTCATTCTCAAGATCCTCTTCATCTCCCGTGTCCACAGACGGTAGAACAAAGTCACCCAGCTTGGCTAGCAACAGGTTAGCCACCCTGACCACAGGGCTCCCAACCTGATGAGCACCGTGTTTCCCTCCTAGGTAATGCCTGGCGGAGGGGGGTAAGGTCACCTCCTCGCAGCTCTTAGCGCTCATCAGTGGTAGGGCTGAGCGGCAAAGCTTGAGTACTATCAGAACCAGTTTAGGAGGGGCTCGTCGATCCAGGAGTAGAGACAGGAGGGTGGAGATGGTGCGTGGTTCACGGAGAATCCCTTCACCAAGTTTACTCCTAAACAAGAGGAAGGGAAGAAGCACATCAAACCACTTGTACGCCATATCTTTTATCCGTTTGGTTTGGTACAAACTGCCAGGGTGAGGCCATTACATTTTGACACTTGCTTTCTAATTATTATTACGTTACAAATTAAATGTTCTTGAAAGAATTGGGTTTGATTTCGAAATTGCGTAGCTCTTTGGAGCGGGTACACCAACCTCTTACCCAGCCAATCAAATGGGCATTTTTTGTGGTTTGGCGAATTAGATCCAAAATCAGCGACTTGAGGGTTCAGTTTGAGACGTTTCTTCACTGATAGACCACTTTTTCCCAAACAACTTCTGATTTTTATATGGCCTTTTTTGCAAGCATAGTGGGTGATCCTGGGATTATCTTGGTTTTATGAAGCTCCATCGAGAATTAAACGTGAACCAACCCTTTCGCACGTATTATCTAAAACCACTTTTCAATACTGTTTTCAATGTATGTTGATTACGGGCATACCAAATGAATCTCACACTTGGAATGGGGATATCCAACACTAATTTATTTTCCACGTTTTTTAAACAGGAGTGTGGTTTTTCATACTTCTGCTCTGTAAACATGGTTCACGTCTAAATTTATGTAGCTTGAATCCAGATGTGATACCCGTAGAGAAGCCAGAGAGGGATGAAGTTGTCTTAAGAGTTTTGTAAAAAAAAATTTCGGCCCTTCCGGATTTTTTTTTTCACGACGGAAAGGGAAGGGAAGATTCTTCCCTAGATGATGACTTGAAAGACGTCTCAGCATAAGTGCTCAAAACCATTTATAGACTACCGAGCACTACTTTCGTTTGGTCCTGTTCATTTCTTTGATTGTCATTTTAGTATTTCGCCATGTGAAGTTTAGCATATTTTTCTGGTTTTCTTCTTGATCGTTGTCATGAGAAAAGGGGTAAGTTAAATGACAGTCTATGTAAACTGCAGAATCCACCTAACCTGCTGATGCCGTGCAGAAGTTCCATGACATACTGCAAAGCGTCTTTCGCAGTCATTCCAGCACTACGGCTCTCCTCCAACACACACGTTAAGTAGTTTGATAGAAGACTGGACACCTGGTGAGCCAAACTGGACCATTCAATTGCACCAGCGTGAAAATCTGGTCAATCAAACAGACAATCAAAAGTTAGCAGTCAGTTTATTACCAAAAAACGTTTTGCATTGGCAGTGCATTGGATAGAAAGGAAGAGAGGGCTCGTCACAGTATTGTCTCCACACTTTCTTGCAAACCTAAATATTTTAAGACCTTATTTTTTTTCCTTTACTTCAACTTGCTGTTACAATAGATGGTTGTTCTCTTAATATACCCAAGAAAAATATATTTCTCATCGAGACTTCAAGGTGCAGCCACGACTTCATTCCGAAAACCTTATCGTTCACCATTTACCCAAAAATTCAGGACCTTTTGGTCTGACCCAAATTCCTTCAAACATAGTCAACATTTCCCAAACATATTTTCGGAACGGAAATTACGCAAACCGTTTACTTCTTTCTTCCAGTTCAAGCCTTTCATCAATTTTGACATGTTTTGCTTGGTAGCTTTCCGAAAAAATTCCAACATTGGAACATGTTACGAAAATTGTCTGGTATTACTCAGAACCTTCCAGAACATTCCACAGAACTATCTAGGACGTTATAAAGTGCTTAGTCATTTAAATGCTTATGTGATTTCTTTAAATAGTAAGTAATAATGTAACGTTACTAAAATAGATTTCTTAGAAGTTTCTAGAACTTGTTGTGATATGTATATAAGTAAGAGCGTGTCAGTCTACGAGAGAGAGAGTGCTTAAAGAGAGTGTTTAAAGAGAGTTTTGAAGAGTTTTAAAGAGTTTTGAGAAGTGGCTGTGTGCCGTGCTGTGTGCCGAACCTTGTGAAGTGGCTGTGTGCCGAGCTGTGTGCCGTGTTAGAAGAGTCTGTGTGACATAGCAGTAGTGCCGTAAGTTGTAAAGTTTACTTTCACCTTGGAATAAATCTGCTTGTTGCTGTTACCGACAGCCCTGCGTTCCGTCTACAAACGAACCACTCCTTTAACGAAACACGTAACATTGGGGGCCTGTCCGGAAGGAGTACAAGAATCGCATCGCGCAGAATAGGTGGACATCATTAATTATCCATGACCAGTGAAGCGGCAAATTTGAAGTCGAGTGCGCTTTGAAAAGCCTAGAATAAGAGAAGATAAGGGCCGAAATCGACCAAGTAGAGCTAGTAAAAATATAATTTTTCATATACAGAAGTGAGAAGTTAAACTTTCACGCACGGCTTTTTGAAGAATAATGTTGCACCTACAATTTAAGCCTAAAATGAAGGAAATTGAAGAAGTGTAAGGACTGTTCTTTTAAGCTTGAAAATCATGAAAAATCGGCCTTTTTTTGTATGGAAGCCGTTTTCAAGAGCGATTTTCTAAAATTTTTTACGGCCTTCCAAATTTTCACGCGCGGCAAATGGAAGATGGATCTTTTCATGAACAGAATCCGTTTTAATTTTAAAAATCGGTCAACAGGAACCACTGTTCTTTTTAAGTTGAAAACTGTTAGTTGAAGTTGTGTTTGAAAATGGCGCGTTTTGCGCAAGCAAGCTATTGTTTGAAGGCCACGACTACGTAACAATGGCTGTCAAAATTAACAATACCCATTCGAGAAAACAACTCAATTGGAAAATGGCCCAGAACAGCCACGAATTTTAAACTGATCTCAGTGCGCCAGCTGATTCATTCCACGTACCGACCGAATCGCGCAATGAAGAAGGAAACAGAAAATGTCAGTGACCGGGAGCTCTTTTCAGAGCTCTTCGAAAACCTGATCCATCCCTTACAAATCCATATGGTACCCTCCATTTCTTGATGAAAATTCACCGATGTTTTACCTGCAACTAAACGGAGACGCAGCGTTGAGATAGAGAGACGTTTGTGGGAAGCCGAGGACAGTGTTTGATCTACTTCAAGAGAGCGTCAACTCACTTAGTTAACGATTCGAGGAATCAGCTCGGGAGCGTGTTGGGCACGCAAGCGAAGAAAGCATTCGACGATTTCGGCGTAAGATGCAAGACACGACATCTTTCACGTGTTTGACGGTGATCGAAGAGTTCAAATTGCTTTGAATGAACTGACGCTGGCGAGTGGAGTTTTTATAGCAATAAATGACCCGACAAGGAAATGCCGCCGGATCGAAAAGCCCCAACAGTTTCAATCCCACAACGAAACACATATTAAAATTAGCATAACAAGATCACTCCAAGTTCAGTCTACCTACCCAAAAAAATTACATAGAGTGGTTGTAACAGCAGAAGTATTCGTTTGTTTTTATCATGACGACACAATCGGCTAGGCTCTATTCACTGCCACGCTCAAGTTTATTTATATTTAGAAACTTATGCACAAAGGTAAAAGACTTTTGAATCTTGTGCGTGGGATTGCGTTTTTAGTGTTTGTATGTGCTGGCAGTTTTCTCTTTTGCGATATATTTAACGAAAATGCAGACAGAAGGAAAACGGATCCTTTCTCTCAGCAAGAAAAAAAAATCTGAAGGACGCTTTGCGAAATAAGCAATTGAAGGTGTGATATCGCGAAACAAAAGGTTTAACAATGCCTCACATATGTATTGTCTCTTTGCTCCACCTCCTGCACTTTGATGAGCAGAAGGTATTCCCAGTGGAAGAAAGCGCGCGTAATCATTAACCAATCAAATGCACTTAGTTGAAGAAGAACAGGCAATATTACAGACCTATGATTATAACTCGACTGTAAGTAAATGTCCCAAGAACAATAGGCATTCTGCGCGATGGTTTTGTGGACCATAGTAACCAGGAAAGGATCACTACAAGCCGTCGAGTGTGGTTTACGAAACAGGTGGAAGAAGTTCTGACTGTGTGTCTACTGAGTTTGTACTGTGAAGCATCATGGAGAAACTAGTGCAGTTAGGAAAAGACATGGGACTAGAGGGAGCAAAGCTGCTCGCATTTGTGGAAAATCAACAGAAACTAGAAGAAGAGAGAAGAAGAGAAGAGGACAAAAGAAGAAAAGAGCAGGAAGAGAGAGAAGAGAAACGTAGACAACTTGAGGAAGAGAGAAGGAGAGAGCAGGAAGAGAGAGTAGAGAAACGTAGACAACTTGAGGAAGAGAGAAGAAAAGAAGAAGAAGAGAAGGAGGAAAGGCGTAGAAGAGAGGATGAGGAGAGGGAAGCCAGAAGGCAAGAGCGTGAACTAAGAAAATTAGAAATGGAGGCTGAACTGTTGAAACAGAAAGAGGCCATGGAGGCTGCTAAGAGAGAACATGAGTTGGAGCTTGCGCGATTAGGGCAGGAGCATAACCTTGCTGATCGAGTACCTAATAGAGAGGATCGGGCCAATACCCCTAAACTACCCTCATTTGTTGACGGCAGGGATGATCTGGACGCATATCTTCAACGCTTTGAGAGATTTGCAACCAACGCCAAGTGGGAAAAGACCGGTTGGGCTACCAAGTTGAGTGCCTTGTTGTCTGGCCGGGCGCTGGATGTTTATTCCCGTTTATCAGAAGAAGCTGCCGTGGATTATGATCAAGTGAAGTTGGCCCTAATGAAGAGGTATGATTTAACGGAGGATGGATACCGCCGTAAGTTTAGAGTGTCAAAACCTGAGTCTGATGAGAGCCCTGACCAGTTTATTGTCCGTTTGACTAAGTATCTTATGAGGTGGATTGAACTTTCTAAAACTACTGAGAGTTTTGAAGGCTTAAGGGATTTGATTGTCAAAGAACAGTTTATTAATTCATGTCCCAAGGAACTTGCTGTTCATTTACGTGAGAGGGCACCTGAAAACCTGGATCAGATTGCTAAGATAGCCGACCAGTATTTAGAAGCACATGGTAAGCATCTGTTTAACCCTGTGAAGAACGAGGCACCTGAGGAGACAGATGATGATGAGTCTGAGAGAACACTGAGTGATAGTTCAACAGTAAGATGCTTTAAGTGTAATGGCCGAGGCCATAAGTCTTTCAACTGCCAGAATGGAGTAAGAAGATGCTATCTGTGTAACAAGCAAGGTCATGAGGCGCGTAACTGTAAATCTAGTGGGCTGAGACCAGGAGGTCAGACCAAGGTTAGTAACCCTGTGCCCCGTGATCACATCAGTGCTGACTGTTTAGTTCAGTCGCCCCTGGTACGAGCTACAAAAGAAGAGTTGGAGTCGTGTATGCGAGATAACCAGTTAATGTTAGCCTGTGGAAAATCAGTCCCCGTGGTGAGTAGTGTGTGTGTTCAGCCGTTAGCCGAAGCTAGGATCCCTGTAGTAAAAGGCGAAGTGGGAAATACAAGCGTTAATGTTCTCAGAGACACTGGTTGCAGTGGTGTTGTTGTTAAGAAGGAGCTTGTCGCCGAGGATAAGTACATTGGCAAATATAACCACATGGTACTAATCGATGGTACAGTGAGGAAAGTTCCAGTTGCGAGGATTTATGTGGATACCCCTTATCTCACTGGTAGTGTTGAAGCACAATGTCTTCCCCATGCG
This sequence comes from Siderastrea radians, assembly GCA_964017195.1. Classification (NCBI taxonomy): domain Eukaryota; kingdom Metazoa; phylum Cnidaria; class Anthozoa; order Scleractinia; family Rhizangiidae; genus Siderastrea; species Siderastrea radians. Next base: position 12,398,167 of record OZ024897.1, on the reverse strand, counting down.
ATCTATGATCTTGTCATTGGTAATGTGCCAGGTGCTAGAGCAGCAGACGACCCAAGTCATTCTGAGGAGACTGACCCAAATAAAGGGGGTGCAGAGGCGCAGCTTAAATTACCCAAGAATGCTGCTCCAGATTAATGTGATGCATCAGACGTTAGTGGAGACCATTAAGGGATCAGAAAATGTTGGAGCTGACTACCTGAGCAGAGCGACAGAGTGAGAGCGGCCATTAGACTTATTCTCGGACTGATGTTTTCAGACAATTTTTTGTTGGTAGCAGAAATTTTGCAAATTTCTTCTTGAGAGGGGGTTATGTTACGAAAATTGTCTGGTATTACTCAGAACCTTCCAGAACATTCCATAGAACTATCTAGGACGTTATAAAGTGCTTAGTCATTTAAATGCTTATGTGATTTCTTTAAATAGTAAGTAATACTGTAACGTTACTAAAAATAGATTTCTTAGAAGTTTCTAGAACTTGTTGTGATATGTATATAAGTAAGAGCGTGTCAGTCTACGAGAGAGAGAGAGTGCTTAAAGAGAGTGTTTAAAGAGAGTTTTGAAGAGTTTTAAAGAGTTTTGAGAAGTGGCTGTGTGCCGTGCTGTGTGCCGAACCTTGTGAAGTGGCTGTGTGCCGAGCTGTGTGCCGTGTTTGAAGAGTCTGCGTGACATAGCAGTAGTGCCGTAAGTTGTAAAGTTTACTTTCATCTTGGAATAAATCTGCTTGTTGCTGTTACCAACAACCCTGCGTTCCGTCTACAAACGAACCACTCCTTTAACGAAACACGTAACAGAACACAAAATATCAGCAACAGAATTCCCAGTTGGAGTTTTTGTGTCCCATTTACACAAACAGTGGACCAACCAGTTTCCTCGCAAATGGAAACTTGAATAAGATCAGGACGATCAGTGATTCCCAGGAGGTTACGTTTCAGTGTCGAATTTGCATGTTAGTATCCTCAATAAAGATTAACTTTATTATTAAAAGGAAACCTTAGCGTTTTAATAAGCAGCCACATGTATTGATTATTGCGGCACATGTATTGACAAAGGCACTATATCAGACAATAACACGAGTTTACCCCTTGCCGAGTGATCTAACCTTTATCATTCTCCCACTGGACTATTCGATCCAAGAGTACTTGAAAGCCGGCCCAGGCCATGGCCGACAGATTGACTGCAGTATCACTCTTCTCCCTCCTCAAACAACACAGTTTATCCAGCAAATACACCAGACTACTGCGCATGACACAACGCTCTTCATGCCAAGAGAATGGGCAGACGGAAAGGACCAACACGCTGTCACAGTACATTGCGGGCTCAGCTGATGCCTGCAGAACCACCGCTGAGACTGCAGCTGAGAACATGTCACGCACGTCTCGTACCATGCCACCACAGGTGAGCTCTTCCGTTCTGAGTAATAAACAAAGGCAAAGGTAAGATATATCACTTTATATAATAAGCTCAAATATGCCCGCAATTTGATTGGTTCTCACTTATGATCTATTAGATGACAGATGCATAGATGATGTCATTCTTGTACACATTTTGATTCTTTATTATACAAAACAAATAGATTCCATGTTGTGGTAAGAACAATGTGGTAAGAACATGTTCTTACCACATTTTGACGTCATCTGTGATCTAGTACTGAACAGACGCACGGCAACATGGAATCTGTTAAATATTTCACATCGGAATAAGTCACTACAGAGCAGAAGTGTTCCTGTTATACTCAAAGGATAACAGGGCCCCCAACGCTGATCACTTGACAAAGAGAACATTCAATGAAAGACAGACACTTACCTTGGTCCTTGGGCAAGTATTGAAGCCACAGCAGAGAGCAGGTGGGGGACATGATGAGTTCTGATCCGTGAACACTCTGCAACTAGTTCAATCATACACTGAAGAGCTTGAACTCGGTCCAGACCTCGCTCATTGCGGACACGAGCGGCAGAGAGAAAACTGGAACAAGTCACCTATAACAGAGTATTGTTTGGTATACCAATTACAATGTACAAATTGATAAACTCTTTGTTTTGTACAGATAACGTCAGGAGGTTTGGGAGGAGCTTGCAGGCATTTACTTAAATCAATCAAAGAAGGCTTTCGATATCTTAAACCCTGGTTATCTTATTATAAGAAATTAACCCTGCATGAAATTAACACGGATCAAATTTATTCCTAGGCGTTTTATTTTCTGGAGTTTTATTTCCCACAACGTTAATTTTTACTATTTTAACTCCAAATTTGAATTCTGTCATCAGCTTTAGCCAAAATGATAAACCGCGACTTTCTTTGTTTGGTGTATTCCTATCTTTCAATGTACGATACTTACGTTCATTTCCTCCTAAATAAAATAAAATTAATCACTTTATTTAGGTGTCAACGGTATTTAGCACAGAGTGCTAATTGGGGACACCTCCAAGATCGAATTGAAATTTGGATGTGTTGGTTTTTGAGGAGAGGGGAAAACCGGACTATCCGGAGAAAAACCTCTCAGAGAAAGGACGAGAACCAACAACAAACTCAGCCCACATAATTATGAAACCAGGACCAGGAGTCGAACCCGAGCCACATTGGTGGGAGGCGAGCGCTCTCACCACTGCGCCATCCCTGCTCCATAAGGTATTCTAATGAAGGAAAAAAGTATTTGTACTTCAACAATTTAGTCAGTGCTTTTTCTTTAGTTTGATTACTTACTGCTTCATCCGGATCACCGCCAATAAAAGAGAATATTTCTGTCACGGTTGACACGAAAGTCTTGTTCCCACCAGAATCCGGCTGATCTTCAGGAGATGACCGACTGTGTCTCTTCTGAACATTTGTTCTCCAGCGCTGCAATCTACGCACATCATGTACGCCTTCCTGAACTGACAAAGATCGATCCAGCTTGGAAGGGGCCGACAGAGAGCGACTAAGAAGTGGGGAAGAGGGGGACTGGAGCTGATTGGCGGGCCCGTCTGCATTATGCAAAGCAGAGAGTATGACGTCAGAGACAAAAAGGCTCCACAACAAAATCACACTTGATGAGGAAATGTGGTTATAGCTTTGGAGTTAAAGGTGAAATTCTGAACTGTAACCATATTTGTGCTCTACTTTCCCGTGGTGTTACCTACAACGCTGTGCAAGGTTGTTTTTCTGTTCGAGTCTGTAGACGAAATCCTCAAGTGTGATCATTCAAATGAAAGCTACTTAGCAGTACTTTCCTGTGGTACTGTTCATTTTACCACCGTTGGTGATTCTAACTTTTGAGTCTCTGAATGAAAACAAATAGTACGACCATCAAAACGGAAAAAAAACATGAACTTTTATTTCAACACGAATTTTATAGTAGCCAGAAAAGCTAATATCTACTGATATTGGGATCCTACTGAGAGGTATGTTAACTGTGGTACAGTCTATTTTCTCCTATTTTAGAAAGAGATATATCTTTCCCCTTTGAACTTACGTACTTTTGGCAGTGAAAGGGTGACACCGGATGGTCATCAATAGAACGTGACGTAATACATAATCCCAATGATGAAAAAAAAAAAGATCGCTACTTTTTCCAGTTTTCGTACATTCCTCGCGAGATTGTTTCTCTCGTAACTCGAAAGCGAAGGTCGACGTGTGGCAAGTCTAGCGCCACTCTTGATAGATACACACCTGGTTGTGTTTGTTGACCACAATCCGGAGCAGAGATGCAGTGAGACACGCTCCTCTCTGGAGTGGGTTTGCTTCTACTGGACTCGATTGTCACATTACACAGCAACTCTGCAGACTCCATGATAGAAAACAGAAACTTCTTCGTGACTGGCATCAGGTCTAGGGCGTTGTCACTTTGTTGGCATTGTCCTTTTGCTTCCATCTCCAGACGCTCTCTGTTGGTGAGTGAATATTTCATTGCTCAATGAGAATGACAATAAAAAGGATTTCAGGAAACTCCAAAACGGCGTCGTATGGATTCAGACTGCTGTTAGAGACTCTGAGTGTCTCATCCTTGCAGTTTACTATCTACGCGACCCGGCCGTCGACATCTTTCATCTATTTTTACCACCCTGCTAGATGCTTCTGAAATTTCTGATCCTGCAGTATACAAAACATATGTCACAAATAAACCAAGATAAACGACCTAATATCTCACAAGTTTCTCTACGACTCAGTGGCTAGAGCGTCCGTCGGGTGTGCAAAAGACCATGAGTTCAACTCCTGTTGGGGACACACAACTTTTTCCTCGTCTTTCTACACCCGTTCGCTTGATGCCAAGCTTAACATTAACAATCTTTCTCTCTATCACTAGGCTTCATTTCACGGAATGGTAAATGCGAATTAGGGATGACTGACACTGGTGAGGAAAATGAAACCCGAGGTCAAACCTTTTCACGACTGACTAGAATTGTTTCAAACTAAAGCCAGCGACACACTAGGCGATTTTATATGCTCGTCGCGGCGAATTTTGATCACCAGTGAAAATCGTCAACTCTGCCCATTCCCGAGACGCTGATTTTTCTAGCGATTTTGACCGCCACGACAAGCGATCGAAAATCACCGGCACTTGACATTTCAGATATCGGCGATGAAAATTCGCCGAGATTCTGCGAAAATCGCCGGGAATCACCTAGTGTGTCAGCTCCCGCGAAAATCGTCATCGATTGCTGGCGATGAAATTCCCTGCGACGAGTGTATAAAATCGCCTATTGTGTTGCTGGCTTAACACAACTGCGTCGAAACATTCATCCAGTACTATTGGTAGGATTCATTTACCCGAAATTTAATGAAATGTGTTTCAGTTAGGTCTTCACCAAGTCGACAGAGTACTTACATGAGCCTTCCGACAGATCGTTCCTGCTCTATTGGGTCGTACTCAACATTTTTGAGCGAGCACAGTAGCTCAAGTTCCTTGCTTTTGGCCTATACGACAAACAACAACAACAGCAACAACAAGCTTTATTGACAAAATATCGCAATACAAAAAACCATTGCAACCACCAGTAAATAAAGCAATGTCACGTGTACCAACAGAGGTTTCCTCTTCCAAGGTTTTCACAATTTGTCACACATTTTAGTCTCTCGAAAATAAGTTACCGCTCAAAAGAAACAATACTCCATGGCTACTTGAACACAACACAGCACAGAATTCGCTGCAGACAATTTCCTTGCTTACCAGGGCATCTGACCTCCAAGACGTTTACTTTGATAAACAGGCATTCGAAAAATTACAGAGGTCCAAACTCCACCATCTTAATAATCATAGGTGACCGGTTAACAAGTCTTTCAATGCAAAAGCCGGAACTCATGTTTGTGCACTGTCAACAGGCACATCCGTTGTATTTGATTGTTATTTCTACCTCTAAATGACCCAGCACATGTAGTATTAAGGTACCTCTTGTAAGTGAAATTCATTGAAGAAAGCAGCACTTGGCTGCAGGACTCCCTCTCGCACGTCATCCAGCTCATGCGCCCATTTCTGCTCCATCTCAGCCATGGTCTGCAGCTGCCTGAACAGCCCATTCAGTCGGACGAACACCTCCCTCATCACGTCACATAGGTAACTGTACTCCTCTCCCTCTGTCTCTGTCGCTTGCAGCAGCTCCAGTCCATGTACAGTCTTGTTGAGTCCCAAGTGCTTGATAACGCACTGCACCACAACCTCCTCAATGGCGTCAGGTTGAAGGGCTTGTCGCAGACTGGGACGAAGGGTGGGGGCTGTCACACCTGAGTACAGAAGTAAAGGAGAAGAGCAAAGATAAACAACCCAGGCTTTCATTTGAGCTATTCACCTCTTTCGGTTTCAACTGGTCATTTGCTTCAAGCTGTTGGCACAGTTGGACCTCTCTGCATGGTAAACCTCTTAAGGCACCAACTCCCTTAAGCAACTATCCTCATGCAATCCCATGAGTTCTGAGCCAAACAGATAGTTAAAAAAAAACGGATAGGTGACCATGGCCTTCAAGCAATCGTTTTTGCTGCTCCCGAGGATTGTCAGTGATCAGAAATTCAACCGACGGAGTATTGTGATAATTGAATCACATAACCTACTGATGAATCGATGTTGTCACCATCGGCACCCATAAGCTCCAACTGGATTACTGGGTAGCATTTCTGCCATGTCCAAGATGTTCTGTTGGCCATAGCAGCTGTTGTGAGTCGACCAGCACCTCATTGAACATCTCACATGACTGGCCATAAGAACAATAAGACAAAGGGCACAAACAATGCCCCTATCCCTGAAGACAATGAGCAATATTGTTTTAGAATGCCTCTGAAATTAGAGGTTCACAAGAGGTACTGGACTACTCGCTGTTGTAGCTGTCCAGGTTTTAAAGCCCACCTCTTATCAGTTCCTTATCTAAACCTTTTGATGCGCTGTGATGCAATTATGCAAAAAAAAAAAAAAGAAAAAGAAAAACCAAATCACATGGTTTTGGGAATAACAATTACCTGACGCTTCTCTGAGACGTTTCAAAAGCTCTGGAGACAATCTTGGGGTTGTTTTCGATGCAATGCTGTTGAGACTGGACGTAGAACCCCTCTCTGACTCAACAGTAATGACAATACCAGAATTCCCACAACTCCCAGATGCTAACACAGCTTCAGCAGCAGTTGGCCACACACACCTAGCACAGGAAAGAAGACGATACAATTGATCTGCTGGGAGAAACCCTTGAGCCCCAATATCAACATGCATGTTCTCCTTACTGCTCTCCATATAATTTGTATGGATCAACTTGGGAGATTTTGATTGAACATCAGGACATTTATCTCCGGGGATCATTTTCTCTATCCTCATGAAATGTATGTTTGATCAAGCAGCGATAATGTTAGGAGAGATTAGATGCTTGCCACTATTGGGGCTTAAAGGATTTTAAACAGTCTCAGGACTGACAAACCAGTGGCCCTCAAATTCTGGATTGAATTGGAACTTAGAAATGTTGATTTGGAGAAGGAAGGAAAATCGGAAACCTGGCAAAAGACCCTCAGAGAATCGCGGAGTCTGGGATTCGAACGTCAGCCACAATGGGGGGGGGGGGGGAGAGAGAAACAAGTGTTGTCACTACTGTACCATCCCTGCTCCCCCTAAGTAACCATGACAAAGGTATCTTATTCTGATATATTCCATTTTTGAGTTGTTTGTAAGTTCACAGTAAATAAAGAGTGTTCACGTACCTTTGCAGGAGTTTGGAATCGAGCAAATGTTGACAGGCATCTTCAGCATCAGTGTTGGCAGGGCCCTGGTATCTAACATTTAGCAAGCTGTGTGTAAGCAGTGACAGGCTTAGGCACAAGTCGGTGAAGAACGGCAGCTTGGAAGATTTTTCATCGTGTTCCTGAAAGGCATGAACAGCAGTGTCCAAGAAGTTATTTTCAACGAGACTGCGATGACTTTTGCCTTCTACAGGCCATCAAAATCTTCAATTTCTGCAGCATTAGTGGCGTCTAGCAGTACTCCTAATCCTACTAGTCTAATCCATAACACTGCTCCTACCATTTATTCCATAAGTTCGACGTGAAAGAGGGACGATGTTCAACAAAACTAAAGTGTCTTGTCTGAGGAGAAAATACAATGGCAGTAACACTGGCTTCAATTGCTGACCTTGTGATCTCTACGGCTGTAGTCTGAAAATGCTTTACAGTCAAACCCTGAATATGCTGAGTTTGAGCTAGATAATCTCGAGTTTTCGATTACCTGTACTTTTCTCGGTGGTGTTCATGACAACATTGAGAGGACGAACATCTAAATAACGCGTTGAAAAGGACTTTGTTTACTCCATGTTTATCGTTGTAGACTCATTTAGGACCTTGATAGTCTGGACTTATCGACTATCCATACTTTCTCGGTGGTTCCGGTTTATTTGTGACCACTTACGAGTGGTGTTCATGACAACATTGAGAGGAAAAACAACTAAGCAATTCGTTGAAACAGACATGGTTACTCCATGTTTCTCGGGGAAGACTGATTGAGGCTGCACACCGCTATTTTAGATGTCTGTAAAATAATACAGTTTCTTCCGAAACTAAGGTGACTGCTCAACTAAATCTTGCTAGATGTTGTATTCAGTTTCGAGTTTTTCTCACGAAAATATCCATTTTTATCTATACTACATGTACTTTCAGCAATCCCAGCAAATCCGGATAGCCTACATGTACATGTAGGTTTGATCGTTCCACTAGAACAGCACGTCTCTTCTGAGCCATTCTACGTCTCCAAAAATGCCAGAAAATATGCAGTGTACACATACGGTGCTAACAAAATCTGGTGCAACATGAGTCTATTGTCCATCTGATTGTTTTAAAATTTTAGATTCTGCTAAAACCATTTACAGTTTAAAACTAAAGGAATCATTTCACAATTAAAAGTCTAAAAGTTGATTTAAACACGCAAATTCAACATTTTAACACCTTTATTTTTTTTTTAATTTCAGTCTTTGTTCTTTCCGGTGTCATACAGTGCCTGACACTTTGTAACAATAAATTATTTGTATCAGACAGTACCAGACACCATATCTTGTAACGGTATTGGTGTCAAACAGTAGCAGAAACGTTGCAACGGTTTTGTATTATCCACTGTTGTCATTAGCTCAGCAAGTTATCAACATTACCTATAAATATAGCACTACTTTAATTTGATTATTCTCATTAAACTGAAGATGGCATAAGTTATGCCGAAACATGTCTTTAAAAAGTTGTCTCATGTTTTTTTTTTTAATTCATCACTAAACTAACCTACTTTAGTGTATATAGTGAGTGAATTTTATAGTTTAAGGTATTTTGTGTTGTAGTGAGGGCCACGCAGTTATCAGTGTTTTCTTTTTACTACTGTAAAGTGTTTACCCTCTGTAAATAAAGCCTATTATTATTATTATTATTATTATTATTATTATTATTATTATTATTATTATTATTATGATTATCATTATCATTGTCATTACCTTAGTGCTCACAGTGCAGCTGAATCCCCACACAGCGTTATCAGGTGTGTTGCGCTCTCTTGCACTCTTTACTTGAAATGAGATGGTCACTACTTCACCCTCGACCTTAACAGGCTCTTTAGGCCAGCCTAGCCGCACCACTCCTCTGCCCCCTACACCAAACGAGTTACCACCAAACTCTGCTACTTTACGACTGCTGGTGGTCTTGCCAGCATAAATAATTACCTGGTGAGAGACAAAATAACATCGTTAAGCACTGTGGCATAAATGTCCTTAATGGACTTTGAACAGAAAATGAAATTGCTCACAACACACTGAAGTAGCATATAGAAGCAACTATGGACTCATCCTTTTTGTTTTGAAGTGGTCAAAATCTGCTACGCCAGAATTTCAAAATTATCAATCCCCGTTACTTTCAACGAACAAGGTAAATACAACCACAAACTATTTTAACTAAAAGAACTTTCTCGTTGATTTTCATATGAATGAAAGCTAGTAATAGAATGTAGTCAAAAAGAAAGCTGTGTATCATGGCGATCAACCCCAGAACCATGTATAAATGCTGGAATATGTCATTGTTATTGCTTTGGAATGGTATGTTTGGCTGACACTTTACCTTTGGATGGGGCCCTTTACATGTACCTATGGGATACATTACATCTAGGGGGTAGGGAGTATTATTTATGTTACTTGTGGGAATTACTGGAAACGTCCTGAAATTAATATTACTTTTGGGTGCCAGTACTTCCTACTCTTGGAAGTCTTCAGTAATCTATGACTGCCAGTGGCCTTGTTGACAATTATAATTACCAAGAGAAGCAACAACAATTATACAAAAAAAAACAATAGAATCTCAAGTGCACTCTGGTTCACTCTAGTCCAAGGACTAGAGTTGACCAGAGTTCTCACTTTCATCTGCAATTTTTTCTGCTGGAAAACAATGTCTAGTGGACTGTCTAAGGTGATTTCACCTCACCTTATCATACTCATACTGAGTAGCACACCGGGGGTCAAACTTGAGGTACAGCCATGAAGCTCCTGGCAGCACCACTGTTTTACAGCACTGGAAGTCATCTCGGACTGGATGAGGGCTCTCCACTTTACGAGGGCTTGACCATGGTGAGGGGACAGCAGCAGAGGAAAGAGAGATTCCCGCAGCTTTATCTTCTCCATCAGATTTCAGCTCAGATATGAAATAAGCCACCTGTAGGATTTCACAGTCCCAATCAGAAAGATGGTACACACTGACCACAAATCACAAATTTCATTCATCCTGGCCCTCAAATACTTCTCAAATTTAACAAAACTGTCAAAATAGAAGCAGACTGTTTATTAACCCTATTTAGCCTTAGTTCTTTGTTCTACATTTTACACTTTTATATCATTTTAACCTTTTGTTACTTGCTCTGATTACGTTTGTGTCAACAGGTGACTCTTGAAAGAAAAAGTTTTGAGCATACATTACACTCTTTGCATTCTATTGGGTAGAAAATTTAGCTCTGCCCCACGCTAGACCTGCACGGTTCCAAACCTCTAATTTCATTGGTCCCTATAACCTGCACCGTCTATTGTTATCAGGGTTAGGGCTATTGTTTCGTTCTTTACCTATTGTTCCCCTCGACCAATCCTAGACCTCGTCTGGAAGCGGTGCGGGTCCTCCCCTGCCCCAAGACTCGAGGAAATTGAAAAAAATCCGCAGGTAAATAGGATTGAATACTTTTACATGTATTTTTAAGGATAAGAGCTGCTTTTTGCCTTAAGGAAACCCTTCAGCTCTTCTTACCTTTGTTGCTGTCACAGTCACATTTGTCACAGCAGGAAGAAAGCTCTTAGCCACAGACAAACGAAGGCATTTATCAGAAGACACAACTGACGCCAGCAAGGGTAGGGTCTGTCCCACAAGTGTAGCTTTCATTACATGCTCAAGGCCTTCAATTCTTGATTTAACATCTCCTTTATATTCCACTGAAAGTTTGGAAAGAACTTCAAGCACCACTTCAAGAATCTGCAAAACAATAACAACAATAACAACAACATTGGTAACTACTCAATTTTATCAATTTTTATCAATAATATTTTTATCTTGTAATATCAATTTTTATCTCTTTTCTTAATTTTTAATTTTTATTTTCATTATAATTTGCAGGGCTGTCTAAAATCTAGAAGTCTGTAAAGCAGTTTACAAGACTTGCATTGGCAATGACAATAATGATAAGATTTTTTTATTTTAAGATGGTACATCACCTGCAGAACAAACACAATACATGTTAACCTACGTAGTACACTTGAATGAATGAGAATACGTCAGACAACAAAAATGGGGATGTTTCATCAATGGGCTCAATGAAACCTTGAATTCTGGTTTGTCCAAGCTACTTTCCCACTTGACCAAGTTTCAAAAAATTCTCGAAATCCACTAACAATTGGCGAGAGGAAAAAGCAAAGGAAATCATGCATTGTGATGTGCTTAAATCAAAATAAGATGTGAAATCTATTCTTGGTGTCTGATGTGTGATGTTTGTCTCCTGGATGTTTGGTAAATAATGCAATAAATAATTACTGATTTACATCAAGAAGAAATGATGGGTGGTTTTCCCGGGTCCCTTCGCTTTCGGGCTTGCAAGTAAGCAGAAAAAGTTACTTGCTTGACTTACTTAAAAATCTACCTACCTGTTGACAAGCTTCTAAGATTTTCAGTGACAGCATTTGACATTCAACTTGTTTGACCATGTCAGTCAACACCTGACAGCAACGAGAAAAAATTTAGATAGCTGCCAAACAACAGGGTTTTAAATGGGTAACCAACAGTAAAAGCAGCATCTTGACATGGATCACAGTTTACTCTCTTGAGGAATTTTGGAGTTAGAGCATGCTCATCAGTAGTTTAAAGTACTATAAATACCCAAATTGAGGCAAGACAACTACACTACGTTGATAAAATCATTTTCCAGTCTTAAATGTCAAAGAATTACTAGATCCAGGGGCAACTACAAAATAGCATTCCTTTATGAAGGTCACTTGTTCATATTTTAGCCAAATTAAATTTGTTTGCATGATCAGTAATGGATTTGCACTTTGCCTGAACAGCATGTTGTATGCAAGCTAATCAATGCTAGTTTAAGATCTATTTAACTAAGAGTGACTCCCTTTCCTTTCAATTTCCTTTTAAAAAAAACTGCAAGATCTCCTCCTGCAGTTTTTTGAACATAATTTCGGGTGGAAGGACCAACCTCATCAGCAATGTTCGCTGATTCCTGATCGTCAGAAAGGGCAACTTCTCTCCATCCAGTAACAAAGACAGCTGTGAGATACTGGAGGACTGCAGACAGGTCCTGTATCAGAAAAAATATATGCTAATGAACCAGTAAACTTTCAGTGTAGAGGTCCTGACATTTGAGATCAAACTGTTCGATCTCAAACACTGAACTATTGAAGGAGCCAGCAAGGCCAAGTGTTCGGGGAACTGGACTTGAAATCTGGAGGTCCCGCTCTGACCACTAGCCAGTGTTGTTTCACAGTAAAACCAAACATTATTCAACTCCTCAGCCAGGCTTGTTAGCTTTGCCCCTGTTAGAATTTTTAACCTGTTATGTTTACTTTCAAATGTATTATTTGTTTCTGACTTTTGAGTGTAAACTAGGTTGGGGTTAGGGCACATACACTATACATTTTTAAAATAAATTCCATCACCTGGCCAAACTGAAAAACGTGTGGTACATAAAAATCATAGGGACATGCCAAGTTTAATGTTTTCTTTGTTCTCATTGTAACTTTGCCTAGTAATAATCACAGGTTAAGCATGAATTCTATACAAATTATGCTCTCTATATATAATTATAAACATTTTGGTTGAGGTCGTAAATTATTACAGTTTTATGGGCATGTACACCATACAAGTGAATGTAGCTTGGAATGTTTAAAAAAATTGAAGTCCAGGAAGACATTTATTTTGATTTGTCACCATCACAAGATAACTAAAGGTAGTCTTCACCAGCCAGTGGCTCACAACTGAAGACACTTAATATATGATTTCTGTAGCATGAAGCAAATAGGAGCCAGCATTACTATTCTCCAGAACGGGATGCTAATCCAACAGTGTTCCTATTCTGTTAAGTGTCGATCCCTAACGAATCACATGCGCTGGATTACAAAAGACAATGTGGAGCAAAGTTTCTTGTCCAAAAAAATGACATGATGCCCACAAAACAAAGGCCAGCCTTGAAAAACCAACCCTCGGATCTTCTGATTGAAAGTCCAATAGAAAGTTCAATGTGCAAACCACAACACCAAGTGCTGCTGTGCCCCATTACACACTACAATTACACATAAGCAAAATTAGGAAAACATAATGATTTCATGTGCTGCTGTAGTGGTTAGCGCGTTGGACTTCAGATCTGAAGGTCGGTGGTTAGATGCCCAGCCCCTGCCATCGTGTTGTTTCCTTAGACAAGAAACTGTACCCCACAGTCTCTCTCCACCCAGGTGTATAAAATGGGTGCCGGCCACATACTGCTGAAGGTGACCCTGCAATGGCTAGCGTCCCCTTTAGGGGGGAGTAGCTATACTCTCAGTTGCTTGATGCTAAAGAAACCAGGATAAGCTCCAGCCATGTGGGCCTCCTTGCCCCTTTTTTTGACTTTACAGTTACCTAACAGTTGCAATAGGAGAAGCAAAATGTGGCACTGACACTCTGAAGTTTACTGGAAAAATCACTTTGATAGCCTTCAGCTTAACACAATGAATTATTTCTGATTGGATGACTTACTGGATGCTTGGCTACCAGTGAAAGAAATGCCTCATCATCCATGCTGCCACACTGGAGGATGCTATTACAGGACTCTTTGATGCACACCTTGAGAGCCGCAAACACTACATCTTCAGCCAGCCTTGAAAGGAATAAAATGAAAAAAAGGAATATAAAGTTATGAAACAATTTTTATCTAAAAGTTTTGTCCTGTGATGGTTTGTTCAGGGGGTTAGCATCAAGAGATGGTATTCATTCAATAATAAGACTTACAACAAACAGTGTTACCTTCCTTTAAGAGACACTTCAGGATCACTGTTCATTAAGTTCTCAGCTAGATCAGTAAGTACTAAATCCAATAGCAGTACTATTCCAGAGGTAGAACCCCCTTCAGACAATAACAGCATCAGCAAAGCACTCCTTTCCACTGCATTTGGATAAAACACTTCAAGGCCAGCCTTCAACACTTTACAAGTCTCCAGTTGCACTTGTGCTCCAACAGAATCAACAGGTGCACAAATCAGTTTCCAAAGCAGAAGCCTTGTCTCCTTGACAGAGCTGTCATCTATCTCGGCACAGCCGGCACAAACTCGCTTCATAAGAGTCTGTAATGCAACTAGCATGGACACTGTCACAACTTGCTGCCCTTCACTTACGGCTGTATTTAGTACACTGCAGATTCGGCTCATGTTTTGGGAATCAGAAGAACCAGTTGCGGGGATGCCACTATTTTCTACTGAGGCTACCAGCATTCTGGCATCAAGTCTTCTGCAGAGGAATGCTATATGGTGTGCTACTGATGACATGGCATCCAGTGGGTCAAGGAGATCTTGAACTGTTCAAGCATTATAAGCAAGCATGAAAATCACATATTAGGTAGACTGTGTTATACAGTTTATCACTAGCACACTTTAGCACTACAAAGTAAAATTCTGAGTTCCTGGTGAAGGTCAAATGCATGACTTCCACACAATGGACACTGTAAGAACTGAGCTACAGCAAGCAACCAGGGAAATTTTATTAGGTGCACTGAGTGGTTTCAGTTGAGTGTCAAAAGCAATTTGTGTTTTGCTACAGTACTGCATTGCAAATGGTTTAAACCCAGGATTCACATTATAGAAGAAGAACAAGAGTATGTATACCTACTACTGTATAATTATAAGTCAGTGAAGCATTATTGTCCGAGCGAGCGTAGTCCTGTTTGTGGTGACATTGACTGATGTTTCAACAACCTGAGTGGACTCAGCTGGACAATCATACTTCACTGACTTATGTACAGTATTGATGTATACTCTTATTCTTCCAAAAATTATGACAAAACGACACACAAGTTCAGTGTTTTAGATTACAAAAGGCTATGTGTATTAAATTGAAATGAATAAGTTTGCATACGTGTAAATTTGAGGAAGTAACTACAGAGCATCCCTAACCTGCACTCTGACATCCTGAACGAACTTGAAGTTGTTTGGATACTTGATTGAAAGACGGATATCCACCTGCAACCCATTCTCCTATAAGGTGATTACTGTCATAACTCCACAGTCTCCCATTAACAGAGTCCTGGCATACACCTGGAAAAATTTAGGTCACAAATGTCACCCTGTTTGATGCATTTGAAGAATTTTGAAACTAGGTAACTATTGATGATGTTATACAGCAGAAGCACAGGGTTCCCACATTCAGTACAAGAGTACTGAATGGCAAAATTAAGAGGATTTAAGTGTTGTCCTCAAGTTGCCTTGCAGTAAATCTGGGCTCCCTGTGATAGAAGGGGTGTTGTCATAGAGTAAAATATAACCTGGAATGGAGTCTTGAGAATTCATTTGAACACTTTCTGAGTACATGTAAACTAATTAACAACTTTTCTGGAAATGCTGGAAGTATTAAGTAGTCTTGTTGTTCATGTGATTTCCATCAAACATCTGATAAACATAGTTTGGACCATTTCTGTATATTTTGTTCTCAGAAGAACCATTGCAAAAAGACGACCATTATTATTACAGAGAAATAAATCCAGAAAAAATTTACTTACTAAGACCTGGAACTACAAGTTCGTGCCACTTGGAAATGGCTAAGTTAATGACATTTTCATGTTTCACACAAGAGCCATCCATGGTTGAAAAACAGTAATTCATTGGACCTGCAATAAACAACACAAATAAATGTCCACTCAAAACAACTGTCTTGTCTAGCTCTACAGAAAAAGTTACACTATGAGGATCTAAAATTCTTATCTTAATCTTTGTACATAACAAAAATCCATTTCAGATCAAGACAGAGGAACTGTTTTCAGAGTAAATTAGTATGACAGGATTGGGAAACAACATCTTCACTGTCCAATAACCTACTCGTCTATAGCAGTTGAGCATGTCTTGTAGCTAAGTGTTTGTAAGATAAACCACTACCATTCCATTAACTTTTTGTGATCTCACCTCATTCACCCAACCCAATGTGAGATGATGAACAATTCAAAAAGGCCAGACCTCAACAAAGGGGATCATACCCCCACTCTTTTCAAACAATGGCGTGGGTTCTTCAATGTTCCCTACCAATTTATGTGGGAAAAGCTAAGTGTCACCGCCCAATCTCTCTGCTTATCTCAAGCTTCTAAAGCATGATGTGACCAAGATACCATGTCTTTTTAGTTTTAGTTTAATTTGTTAGCTACATGTAATCTACTCTGACAATGAAACCTAAAGTACTGTAGAATCCCAAAAGTAGCCCCCCCCCCTTACTTTCAGAGTTAGCAGGCCTAATGGGCCACAGCTTTCAGGCAGCTTTTGCAGCTAAAATATTGTACATGTGAATAATAGAAGAAGAAAGTCATTGTAAACACAACTGCAGAAAAAGCAGAATGTCTCTTTAATTCTCACAAGACTTTCATTTTGATTCTTTGACATTCTTGCTGAACATTAAGTGCGTCATCTGCATTGCGCTCAAGGGAACAGTTTCTAAAAACACTATTTACAAGGCTACAAAAAGATTAAAATGGGGAAAAAAACAAACGTTTTCGACTAATTAAGTCATCTTCAGGGTAAAAAAGACCGTCCGCTATGTGCATACTTTTATGTTTTAAGTTATTCCCGATGATAACAGTTTTGCATCGTAAGAATGAACTTGTTTGTTCAAACTGGGGCTCCATTGTTGGATCATTAGGCCTTCAATGTTTGGTTTTTTTCCTTTTTTAAGGTTTCTTAGCCTTGTGCAACAGTTTCTCTTTCTATCTTTTTCCTAAGATTGGTGAGTTCTTTCTTCATGAACGCATTGTACATACAGGGAATCTCTGTGCCTCATCCTCGCACCCAAACTCTTTCCGTTACTTTCCAGGGGGGGCATTTTTTGCGGTAGCTATTACTTTCCGGGGGGGTGCTACTTTTGGAATTCTACAGTATTGAAAAGAAACAATGACTATTAATTATGAAAGTTAATAAAATGCCTCATACTTTTGGGACCCCTGATGGACAGCAGCAATGGACCAGCTGGGTTTGTTAGTTGTGGAACCACCATCACTAACATGTCACCACTGACAAACATGGCAGACTGCTTGAGAGTACTCACTGACAATCCACAGCTCACCATCTCTGAAAATTTCATGAAAATAACCATAAAAGGTACATGTTGTGTGATCACATGTTTCCTTTTGAACTTACATGTAAGGTTACTCCGGACCTTCGCAGGTGTCCTCCGGGAAAAAATTCGTATGGGCACCACTTTAAAGGGAAACATATGGCAAACTATATATCATTGGAAAGGTTAATAAATGTAGACTATGCGAAAAAATATGAATTGCCGGTTTCTTCAATTCCGCAAAAGAAAATCGCAAACAACCAAGAAATGACCATGTGCCATTCAATTGAATTGATAGGGTATCAAATCCAAGTGCATTGGCAAAAGAATTGCACAGTGTTAATCATAAAGGATCAATCACAAAAGTGTGTGAGCATTTTTTGATATTCTGACTGGTTATTTTTTAATTAATCTGTCAAGTTTGAGCAGCAAAGAATACACAATGCGCATTGCATTAAAGATCGCCAGGGGTGAAATATTATAAATTTCAAAAATCCCTGACACACTTTGGTTTCACAACATCCAAGGAATGTTCAGGCCAAATTTCACAGAAATCAATACAATACAATATACAATACAATAGTTTATTTATCCACGTAACTCTGAGGAGCTTATAAAAACGTGTAAAAAACGTGTACGTGCACAATAAGCTATATACTATAATTATACAAACAAACAAGCAATAAAACTATAGTACATTGACTCTTAATAATGAACTAACTACCCCTCCCAAGAATGTTTAAGACTATTTCCGCTCAACGTTCGAACAGTAAGTGCAAAAATTAAGTTACCAAAAAAATACTTGCAGCGCTGTCACATTTTGAGAACAGATAAGAAGAACTTATCGTTACTTTTGCTCCCAAGCTGACCCCGCGAGAGAAAATTGGATTTGAAGTTATCAATATTTCAATTAAAAAGACGCTTCATGTCAGTTCAAAACAAAATGGCGCCCGTTTTTAGCATACTTTTACGAGATTTGAAATTAATTTTCTTGAGAATGCTTGAGAATTTCATTGCGGGGTCACTTGGGCAAGTGAACTAGAGTGAGATGTTTCAAATAGCATTTAAAATGTTACCGTGCTACGAGTAGTTTTTTGGTAAATAGTTTTTGCACTTATTGCTCGAACGTTGAGCGGAATCCGTCTTAAACACTTAAAAATGATGTATACACCTAATTGAAAAAACGTCGTTGGGTGAAAAGCATAAACCATTGACGATGAGACCCAAAGGATTTTTGGGTAGATGTATATCATCATTTGCATATTCAAAATACAAGCCTGTTCTTTTGTGACTGATGTTGATTGCAACGAGTTGCACGTGGCAATGGAAACCGTGAAAGCCTACCTGAAAGTGGCAAAATTGGCCAACAAGGGCCAATTTGAGCCCTACACAGTGCGAAATTTGCCAAAGTTTGCATCCGTACCTGAGTTAAAGTAATTTTTGCTGGAAAACTATTTGGTAGCACTATGTTCTGCCACCAACAATTCGTTCACTGTCGGGTACATAAGTGACGGACACACAAAGTGCGATATCAAAACAGACAAACAAGGCAAGTGAACGGCTTTTAAAATGCAAATCAGTAAATAGTTCAGATGTTTCCCAGCATACCACTGGGTCGTATCGTTTATGGTTTGTGGTCTTTTCCCGACAACGTTTTTTCAATCAGGTATATGTAAACTGTATATGTAAATTGTGTATGTATATGTATATGTAAATTAAAAATGAGGAATATGTGAATGATGAATGATGAATGATGAATGATGCACGGTCATTTTCGCGGTCCTTATCGCAATTTTCTTCTGCGCAATTTCAAAAACAGCCAGCAATTCATATTTTTTCCGAAATCTACATTTATTAACCTTTCCAATGATATATAGTTTGCCATGTTTTCCTTTAAAATGGCACACATATGAATTTTTTCCCGGAAGACACAGGAGGACACCCGCGAAGGTCCAGCGTAACCTTAAGCGGTTTCAGGCAGATTAGTGCTACAATTTTTTATGTGGCTAAATGTAATTTTGGCCAAATTAAACTCAAGCTCATCTATTGCGATGAGTTCAAGGACGTTTGTGCTTATTGTTTCTGCACATCCTTACTGCGCACGCCATTCACGTCACGATGTCATGCCACGTCATGCATTGAGTGCGTGCGCTGTTGAAGAAATGTAGAGTATATAGTGCCAGTGGGCATTTTAATATGTACATGTATGCACCGGTTTAACTCTCTTAAATGTTTGGTGACCCCAGATTTTCTTTTGATAGATCACTTTCTATGTCGATTATCTACATTTTAATTGAAGAAAATCTGTGTTGTGGAAGTTTGATTTTTTTCAACTTTTCTGCCCTCGCGTTATCGAATTCCACTATTATTTTAGCTGCACAGTGTTTGCAAAAGCCCATCTTCAAGGTTGGGTTTAACTGAAAGGATAATAACAGTTCAAATTATTTACTTGACAGACCCACGTAAATAAAATTTGTCTAAGAAAGTAGGTCTACAGCAAATCATGATTAATATTTTTCAACTAACAACCACTGAGGCCATGTTGAGTTACGAAAACCAATTTGTAAAAATTGGGAACGTTTTCCACATGCTTTATTTCGAAACAAAGTTGGTGACCCCCTAATTTTTCTGCATTTCTGACAAAGGTAACTCATTATCTGACTGTCGCAAAAGTAATTAAAAAATCTGTGTTGTAGAAGTTTTTGCGCGAATGTCCTTAAATCTCCTTGAAAGGACATGTTAGGCCTTCCATTCAACACAATTCAAAATTCTTGCATTCAACATAACACAGATGTTTGGGTGCCCTGTTGAACGATGACAGATGATAATGAATGCTGCTACAGTGATGTCATGGCAACATCTAAACGTGTTTTTTAAATGCTTAATGAAATCTAATCTGATTCGACTAATACTAATAATCATCATCATAATAATAATAATAATAATAATAATAACAACAATTATAATATAAGTGCACATTAAGGCATCAACTTTGCCACACTAATCCAAACATACCATCTGAGTCTTTCTGAGCAGTAGGAGTTGTGGGTGAACGTCTGACTGGTAGCGGAGAAGATAGAGAAGTTGGTGGTTCCTCCTTCTTCATCACAACAACTGCATCACCACATGGAGTTGCCAGCACATCCAGTTCATCATCACTTGGTTCAAGTTTGAACTCTTGCAAGTATAAATCAACCTTTCTACTGTCTTGACTGGGTGCTGAGACTTCTTTCCCAGCTGGATCAGATACTTTAATCGACCAAAGCCAATACAGGTGTACGCCATCACTTAGCATCTGTGTGGTTTTGCGTTGTGGTGTTTGTACCCCATCAACCTCAGCTTTAATTGTGTTCTTTAGCTTTATGGTTCTTGTGATCTAATACAACAGGAAACAAAACCTGTTCAGTGAAGTCCTAAACATAAAACTAAACCTCCTGAGTAAAATCTTCATGTGTCTATTCATTACTAAAACTATTCATTTATTAAGACCACATTTTAATATTATTTACCTGCAGAGAAAGTGCATCCAATACATAGCACATTTTTGTAGGTTCACCGTCAAACTCTTTTGGCCGAAACAACAACCAACACTGTACAAAGGTAAGCCATCCCTCTCTGAGATCAGCATTTCTTTTGTACACAGCCCCCCTTAAAAACAAAAAATTAAGAGTTCACACAAGCTGTATTAAAGAGGCAGATAGGTTAATTACAGAGGCAGCTAGACTTACATGTTTGCCTTTGCTACACGTACAGTATATAGACAGCTCCTGGCTCTCTACTAACCCTTTAAGCCCTGATATAAATATACATCTTATTCGATGGTTTAACATATAATACGTGCGGATATTTTGCGAGCTGCAAGCGATGAGCAAAATGGCCGCGCGTATTATATGTTAAACAATCGAATAAGAGATTTATTATTCCACTTAGAAAAATCACGTCAAAATTTGTTTTTTTCAGTCCTTCGGCCAGAAACCTGTGAAACCGGGATTTTGCAGTGCAATACACAATTTTACTGTGTAATACCGTGGCATATTTTGCGCTTTCTCTTGACCTTATATGGTAAAATGGTGCAAGAGTGGAATAATAAAAATGCATATTCTTCTCACTGCTCTCCCTACATTTCTTATGGAACTAGTAAGGAGACATCTTATCCCTGGTGAGCACTTCCTTTATTCTCATCACTTGAATGTTGGAACAAGTAGTGACAATGTTAAGAGAAACTTCATTTTTGTCTCTGTTGGGGCTTAAAGAGCTAAGAGGCCATCAGTTCATATCCTATGAACAGAGTTTGAGCCATACAAAAAAAGAAACAAAAAATGCAAAAACAGAAAAAGAAATGCTTAGATTGTTTTCATAAGTTAATAACATTACATTTCCCGTGATCCAGGCTTTGTCCATAAGACATGTATTTCAACACAAACTCAAACTCATTAACAATATTCATCACTCAGAACTCACAAGTGTGTCAGAGCTCTGGAACCTAGGTCTTAAATACACTGCAGCCCAGGTTTTGACAATCTTGATTCTGCCATTTTTTCCTATTTCTATCAACAATTGATTTATTTGAGAAGATATAATAAAAAAAATATTTATCAATCACTTGAGAGAGTGTTTAGGATATTCAATACCTCAAATTTCATCCCCCCAAAAAACTCTGCCTTGCACCACATGGTCAAATCTCTTCTTGGTGTTGGAAACCGTAAACAAAGTGCTATTTGGTGTTTGATACATGTATCACTTGACTAGTACTGATCACAATTATTATTTTCACCTCTCACCTTATTGTTCCCTGCTTTCCAGTGCCAATTTTAACCAGACCTTTACTAGTTCCACTGATAAGATAAAGGAACTTCCCATCACAAGCAAGACTGTTAATCTGGTCACTACTTGCAGAATCATCAGTTTCACTTAAGGAAGTTTCAAACTGCCAGCTTCCAATAAAACGAGACGTTTGTAGGATGCTAAGATCGCTAAATGAACCTTTCCTTTCGTAGTCAAGAGCTCTTCTTAATACAGCACCCACAGGAAGTTTGCCAAGCAAGGTCCTTTGCTTCTGTAGAACTTCAAGAGCTTGAATAAACATCTGAATAGACAACCTAACAATGCAAATGAATCATGCTGTAAGGTGCCATGAAAGACCTAAAAATTTGCAAGAAATGCAAGTGCTCAGGCATCAAAAATAAAAAATAAATCGCTTTTAATTATTTACTTTGCAAATCATGAACACTTTTACTTGACTTTGATTTCTCAATTTTCGCAGCTGCCCATCAAATCAGGGCTCAAACTACAAAGTGTAAACAAATGGACAATAACAGGGCCAATTGACTATTCTTTGCAGTTATAAATAATTTATAACTGCAAAGAATAGCCAGTTATTGTTGTCTGTTTTCTCCATAGTTATTTCACAGTTGTTGGATTTGCACAGTAAGTGTTGGAGTATAAAGCGCATACAGTACCTGAGAAAGGTTCAAAAGGTCCCTAGTGTTTGCATGCATTGCAGATTTTGTATTAAATATTGATCCATAAAAATTTGGGGCGGCTAAAGGGAAACTTTCTTAAGGACGTTGCCAAAGCAAATGGCCAGTGGAAAAACAACGATCATAGCTTTCACAATTTACCCTTTAGAAAAAAATCTGCATTTAGTATATACATGTAAAAGCTGGCAAGCACTGGGTATTAAAATTTTGGAGCCTTTTATCAATTAGCTGGCCAGTATCACTTACATCCCTCTTGTACATGTACATCAAGCCCTTCAGTTAGAGCCACACCCACAAAATGGCATTCAGGTGCCTTATATGGGTACTTTCACTTTACCTCGGTAATAATATTTTATTTCTTCCTTTTAGTTAATGCACCTTGCCACTTCACCTTTTTAAAGGAAATTATTTGAAAAGGAAACTAAGAAATGTATCCCTTACTTCTATGTCTTTCTAACATGGCCACTTATTTGCTTGTTGTATCTTATTTCTCACAATTTTCTTAAATATACACAAAAAATGCAAAAATGTACTATCAAAAAGAGGCTATTCGCAATTTAATTTTGAAGCCTTTGGTCCCTTATAAGGTACTCACAAATACAGATCTATTGATTTCACAGAATTGAGTTCCTGTGAAAATTAGTGTGAATAACTATTAAAAGGTAATTTCTCCAGTGATGGTTAGAACAACAGTTCTCGTGTCAGTAATCAAGGATTCTTCAGGTATTTATGATTTGTTAGTTTAGGATGTCATCTCCACAAATTATTCACCATTTTTTCTTTGAACACATTTGGTGATATCCCGACAAAAATCGAAATCTTTGTTTCCAAAAACAACATTGTTTGACCCATCAAACGACCAGGATAACAATAATTAAAACCTAAGTGCATGTAAGCTTATTAATTTAGTACTATTAAGGAAGGTCATGCATAACATATTAAATTCGTTAATTCGTAAATACCTTCCACAAGCTAAAGCGACAAGCGCTGCCACCAGACTTTCTCGTTTCACCTGGGAAACAGCCACATTTTCTTCTCCACTGCCATTCGCTGCCTGCTGTAGCCAACTACACAATAAATCTGCTAAACCTTTGATGCAACTAGCAGGTTCAACTGCTAAAGAGTTTGGAGGACAATTCTGAAGACATTGCAACAGCAATTCTGAACACCGGCCAGCTAACGAAGGATCTGTCCGGCTTTGAGATTGTAAAATAGGAAGTAAGAGAAGAAGACTAACATGGGACGAAAACGAAACATCCTGTAGTTGTCCTTTCGATCTTGTATCGCCCGTTGCGGATTTCGCACCGGCAGGAGGGCGAGAAATTCTCAACGATAACTTTGTTAACTTGGCTTTCTGCGAATGCCAAAGGCCTAGCAAAGCACGTTGACGATAGCTGAAGAACTTGTAGTAAGAACCGTGCTGTAGAGCACATGTATTTAAGAGGCGTTTGCTGAGTTCCGCGTTTGAAGAAGTATCAAACTTGTGTTCAGAAATGCAGTCCACAAAGGCGATGTGTTGAGAGGAGACGGGTGGTGCTTGAAGAACCTCAACCACAAATTTAAGTCCATCGTTAAGAAAAATGCTCTGTTCAGTGACAGAAGACCAGGCATCAGAACCAGCTGTTGCCGCATTCGTCATCTCTCATTCATAGTTGTGGTGCAGAAAAATTCATGCAGGTCAACATGGCAGCCATTTTTTGCTGAGCTTTGAATTTGCCTCGCTTCAATGCATATCGCGCGCGTGACGTACCACTCCCGGGAGTCACGCAAAATTTCACCATGGGACAACCACATTTCCGACAAGAGTTTGCGCCATAACTTCATTTCCGTCACATTTAATTTTTCCTTTTTTATTGCTATAATCCATAACCTACAAATTGTCAAGGGCTGCTCTTTCAAATGAAGGCTGCTACAGCAAATTAAAAATTGCTGTTTCCAAGGAGACCTTGACACCAGACAAAAATCCCTGTAAATCATGTCCCGAACATTTCCCGACGTTGAAGAAATAACAAAGATCGAAATCAATGAACTTCCAATCAACTTTAACTATTTATTCCAAGATGTGTCTAACTCTAACAACTTCCTCCCCCCGCCCCCCAAGCCACCCCCACCCTACCCGGGCCAAAAAACACTTCTCCTGGAAGAAGAGTCTGAGCGTGACTATTTATATGACGTACAAAACCAAAATTCCAACATGGCGGATGGTGAGGAGATTTCTTCCCGTCTTTGTAATGCTTTATTATACATTCCCCAAGATCTTTCACTGAAATTTTAACGTTTCTTCATTCTTTTTTTCGTAAGAAAGTATTTCGAATCTCCTGGTGGTTATTCTTGATGCTAATCCTGTTTGGTGGGGAAGAATTGGCAGCGAGGGAAGTCAGGTCAGTTTCTGGAGATATTAATTTTACCTTCGAAAACACGACTTCTTTCTAGGGTAGCTCTCTTTTTAACCTTGATTATAAGAGTTTCTAGGGAATTCTTGTAGCAGAGGGTAAGAGAAAGGCCAGAGGCGTTAATTCATCGCAATTTTATCAGTAGATGCGGCATGCAACTGAGGTCTTTTATATATCACAAGCTATCACAGGTTACAATTCAAGTACAGGTCACAAGTAAAGGTCAACCAACAAGTACAGGCAACTGATATATAAACAAGCTAAACAGTGTCCCTTAGCCCTAAATCAGGCTAAAACATCATCCAGTGTGCTAGAGGACACTGTGACATTTGTTTATGTATTGCCAACACTTTAGCCTGCGTGCAGACGTCTCCTATTTCCTTCCACCCGCGGAAAAGGGACGTTTGCGAAACGGCGTCGCTAATCGTGTTCCAGTATCCTGCTGTTCGGGTTTTAAATTTCGCATAAATTATGATAACACAGTTTTGTTTTCTGTGCCAGAATCGTTCCCCTCTGATCGCTCCATGATCGGAGGTCAAACAGGACTAAGAGGAGGAATCTGAATTTTTCTCACAGAAGCATTGCGAACGGCTTTCACAGGAGTTGACGTAACCAGCGAACTGAGATCGTTCGACGAACGATCTACCGACTCCTCCAAAAGAATTCGCTTCTCGGGAGAAGCCGAAGTTCATACGCTGTCCTTTCCTAGTGTCTCGATCTTTTTTTTTACTGTAAGTCCTGCCTTGAAAGCTTTGGAACTATAATCGCTAAAAAAGTTCGTGCTCAATTTTTCTCACATTGGCGTAAAGACCTCTCCGCTTTCGCAACTTTCCCACGCACGATCTACAAATATATGGCGATGTTTCGTGTACGATGAACTGAAGAGAAAGGATTTCTTCCTGAACTTTAAATTCACTGCGACTTTTCACAAGGTTTCTGTCATTGTTTTTCAGAATAGTCGAGAAACACAACATACAATCGGACATGTTTTGATCAATGGAAAACCCCGCTAAATGTAGATCGCATACATTATCTCGAGCATTTCCCCGACGATAGCCAAGCAACCAATAAAAGCACTTATCACGAATTCCTGAAAAACAGCAGGATACTGGAACACGATTAGCGACGCCGTTTCGCAGACGTCCCTTTTCCGCGGGTGGAAGGAAATAGGAGACGTCTGCACGCAGGCTACCAACACTTGTGACCAGTGGAGTGTAACATGTAAAAAACCTGTCAGATGTGGCAGGGGTGAGAATGGCAGAATCTCTATTATTCTCTGTTATCGTTACGCATCAAACAGCTGCAGCCTATCCCAGGGAATCAACCTATGCCAGGGATCCACCCCAGGGAACCACCCCATGCCAGGGATCCTGGGGGATTCATCCAAATGCCCGATCAAGCCTTATCAAATCTAGAGATTTTGTAGCGTCCAATGCAGATGTCCTTAGTGTTTGTCACATGATTGATCCATTCCTCCCCCACGGACATCTGCTTAACAGAGCCAAAAAATACATTTCCCACTCACAGACTGTTTACAGATTTTGGTAAAATGGAATTTGACCTTCTTGTGACCAAATTGAATTCTTGTATGTCGTATCACTACGTTGTTTAATCCTGCAGTTTTTTCCATCTCCAGATTTCATTCTGTTGAACCAAGGAAATAACTAGCTAAAGTGTGAGGTTTTAAAAGAACCATTAAGTTTTGAAATCACTTCATGCAAAGTCGAAAAGATATTTTTTCAAGAGCGCATTGCTTTCATTTGAAACGTGTTTGTGATCTACACTCACAGTAGGATTTGGTTTAAATATTAAACACAACGATGATTGGTCCTTTTGCTCAGCGTGCCAGAACACATATGGCAGCTCTGTTAAGCAAACGTTCATGGGGGAGGAATGCATGACGAGCCCAAAGAATGTCTGCATTGGAGGCCACGAATTTTGAGAACTCCCCAGCCCTTTTGAGTAAACAGTCAGGACGCTTGTGTTCTACATTACCTAAGATCAGCTATTGGAGTTGAAAACTGTCATATTCACATATTTAAAAGTTGATAGCTTATTTTAAAGAAGGGAAGACCACTGATATCTCATTACAAATCTCTGCAGTCTGACTCCTGTGTGCAATCTTCATGAAGAAAAGTGATGTTTTCCACGCACCTTTAGGGAACAAACATTTGACAGTCTCAGGAAATGCTCCTGGGTTTCTGAGGGTAACCTATGAGAGCACCCCTGTGGGTCCCCCTGGGGAAGCTTCTGAGTCCCTGTTTGATGCCTTGTGTATCAATGTTATGGTTAAGGAGGTGGGAGGAGTCAGGTAGGTTTGGGGCATTTGACTTTTGTGAAAAAAAAGTGTTAAAAATCCTGAGACTCAAAACGTAGGTCAAGCAAGTTTAAAATAATGCTCCCATTTCGGGTGATTTTATTCCTTCAAATACCAGTGGCACCTTGACAAGTAAATCCCCAAGGGTGGGGATGGATCAAACATGCCACATCTGCCTGCCCACCCCCTCCCCCCTTCTGCAGCTTAACATTTTTAGGTGCACTATTTTGATGCAATGAATTTTTTTTTCAATTTGCAGATTAGTTTGACACATTGTGTGGACAGTCTTATGGTGTTTTGTAATGCACATCTCATGATGAAACACAGCAATTGTCTTTCTTTCATTATATCCCACACCAGCAAAAGGTAAGAGAAACACAAGAATATTAAGTAAAGACAGTGAAATTTTCTGAAATTGACCTCACCCTCCCAAAAAAAAAATAGACAAGTTAATTAGATCTGACTGTTCATTCATTTGTTCTTTCACTAATTTGTCCATTCATGTGTTCATGTTCGAATTCTTTCATTCGTTTGTTCACAACCTCTATCCTTCCTTTCTTCACTCCTTCCAGTCTCATCCCCAGGGTCTACTCCCTATCCAGAATGGCAGCAAGAGATGACACTGGCACATAGCAGGTCAAGTGGCTGTTGACTATTGTCTTTGAGGTCAATGTGACCTACTCTGCACCAGGACCTTCTCTCTCCAATTTTTCAGTCATTCATTTACTCTTTTCATCCTTGCTTCCTCCTTCATTTTTTCATTCTCTGTCTGTCTGTCTGTCTGTCTGTCTGTCTGTCTGTCTGTCTGTCTGTCTGTCTGTCTGAGAATCATGAAGTCACTACATTCCTTGGTCATCTATGGCTCACACAATGGTGCATTTTTTTCCAAACAGCAAGTTTGTCTTTCCAAAAGAAGACACTGGGGTAGTTAGTGATACCAGCCAGAAAGATCTCCCTACAGATGGGAAATATGAAGGCTTTGCTGAGGTCAATGATGCTATTATCACAGATTTGAAAACTTTGTTGGCTGCAAATGTCTCAACAGGTACTGTGCACATACCCAGATTGAAGTTTCAGTGTTTCCACATTGTCATAGCTCTTTGCATGAGTGACAAGTGACAAAAACCCTTAAGTGGGAATGACCAAAAGTACAGTAATATTACCTCTTCTAAAACACGGAGTGATCCTATAAAAGGGAAGGCTCCGCCCCCTTGAAACGCTCGGTTGGTTCGAATCTGATTTTGTAATGGTAGACGCCGGTCACGCAGTTGATATCAAGGAGAATGTCCGTTTGTTTATCCGAACAA